>CM062615.1:12705582-12853424 GCA_025617555.3 Puccinia polysora | reverse complement strand
CCAGCCAAATGGGCTTGTATTGGCATTATTGGGCCCAATGTTCATTTTGAACAAACTTGGCCAGCCGGGCTGGCCAGCCAAAGTTGTCATTTTAGGTATTTGGGCTGGGACAGCCTGTTGGGGCCATCACCCATGTTGCAGCCTACTTGGGGCCCCTGTTTCTTGCATTTGGCCTGTTGTAGGGCCCAAAGTCCCATGCAGGGCTGTTTTAAGGGGCAGAGGGACTCCAAATGGAGTCCCACCACCCTGGTTGGTTGTTGTGGTCGCATGCAAGGGGCCTCTGCAACCAGCCCGGTTGCAGCAGCAGTGGGGGGAGCAAGACTGCCTCCCCCCCTTTGCTTCAAGGGGGGGATGAAGCAACCAGGCCAGTTTCAATGAGGCAACTGGTGGCAGGCAGGACTTGATCACCCCCCCTCCCCCACCAAGGAGGGGCCATCTCCCCCCCCCCCCCCCCTTCACCAAGGGGGAGGAGAAACAACCCTAGGGGGGATTCAACTACCTCCCCAGGGTAATATGATGTTACCAAAAATGAGGGGGGATCTGACCCCTCCATCAGTTTTAGTTGCTACCGCTGCTGCAATCAACATGACCGTGGGGGCAATGGAAGTACTAGACCGCCATGGGGAGGAATTTCATCACCTCCCCCCTCAAATAAGAGATTAGAGGGGGGGCATGCATGTCTGTTGGACTGCCACCCCCCCTGGTGTGTGAGTAGCACCAAGCCACCCTCCCTGGGGGGGGTTGGCTAGTTTCAATTGGTGAGTGTGACCCACCCACTGGCACAGGAGGGGCTGGTGGGGTAGGCTGGGGTTCACGGAGACCACCCCAGCCATAACTAACCACTTAATGGTAGTTATTAGGGATAAAAAGGGTCAAGCCATGCCAGTTGGACTGTATGGGTCCAACCAGGGGCGTTTCCATCAGCCACAGGGGCTGATTGGGGCCAACTGGGCCCCTGCCTTGGTATGTAACCATGCAAGGCTGGTTGTAGAGCCAGTAGAGCCATTTGAGGGCAGAATTTTTACCTTTTCTCTTGTTTTAACATGAGCCCACATGAGGTCCAACCTTTTCTACTTAAGGAGCTCTTCTCCCTGCTGCTTTCCATCAATCCATTCACTTCATCCAATCAATTATCCAACGTATTGCCCCATTGTGAGAGACACTTAGCCTTTATAGACAGAAGTTGTCCAGCATTTCTTTTGCTTTAATTACTTCTCCTCCTGCCACTAAGCTAATTTCTGCCCATGAGTTTCACACAAATTTTTAAAATCCTATGGAAAAATAAGGAAATAGAAATTTGAAAATAATGTCTTATTTTTTATGTAAATCCCATTTTCTGGAGGGAAATGACATACTAAAATTCTGGAATAAATATGAGTGAATGGTCTGTAACATTTGTAAAATTTTGATCTCTTCAGATCTTCCAAAATAATCAAGAAAAAAAATTAAAAATCTGAAAAGATTAGAGACGTGAAGTGTTTTCTTTTTCAGTTTTTTGAGGGAAATTTTGAAGGACTTAAAAATGGCCAAAACTTGTCAAATATATTTTACAGGGGTTTGAGATGCCTTTCTATCTCCTGTTTTTTTTTTTTTTTTGAAAACCCCTCAAAACCGTGTTTTTTCCAGGTTTATTGTGTGTATCAGGGACTTTGGAGGATGTTGTTGCAACAGCAAAACCATGTGATTTCCAGGTTTGGGGGCATGAAAATTTAATTCCCTATTTGTGTTTTAATCTATGGGATACATGTTAAATTACTAAAATATAAAAAAAGCTTTAAATCCTCCTGCCTTCATTATTTTATAAATATAATTCTCTTTATCCTTGGTTTTCTGGATAATTTCCAAGTTCTCAAATACAGTGAAATCTTTCAAAACTCTTGCCTTGATACATTATTTTAATATTCCATATATAATTGATAACTTTTTTGAATGCAACAAAGTGCTTTCCAATTCAAATTTTATCCCAAATTTAATTTTTAAAAATCAATTTAGATAGATGTATCACACTCAAAATTTCCTCCATCATTCTGAAAGATTTTTTAGTTCTTAATTATCTCCAAAGGTTTCCTGGAAAAAAAAATAATTTCAAAAGGATTCCTGGAAGCTTGGGTTGTGGAGATCTTTATTTCTTGAATTTTATAAATTGGAGTACAGAAAATTTGTCTTCTTGAACCAAAATTGCTTTTCCAACAAACCTTCCATGTATAAGAGGTCAAATTCCCAATTTCAGTCTGAATTGGAGTCAAAAATTAGAAAGATTTCTTTCCAATTGAGTGCATTCAAACTACATGTTTTGAGTTTGGGTTGGACATGATTGGAGTGATCAGTTTGAGAAGACATTTTCATTATGATTGGGATTGTTTGATGTTTTATGAATTTTTGTGAGTGGTGGGTAATGTGATGATTCTGGCTTGTGGTTATTTTGGGGGTGTGGATGAGATTTTTTTTAATTTGATGGATGGTGATGACCAGATGGTTGGTTTGATGTCTGAAACCTTCCATTCATATGAAATTGATCATTTCAAAATATACAAGTAAGGAGGTATGTGCATTACAGAAACCCACTGTTTTTAATGGTGGGTATGGTCAAAAAAACTCATTTTTTTTCTAATTTTTGTTTTGATTAGTCTGATACACCCTAAATAAATAGAAAAAAAATTGAAAATGAAAAATGGGTTCTGATTGCATAAATTGATTTCTGGTTCAAAATCATATATAGCACCCATTGGCACTACCCACCAACTTTAAATCCTTTTTATGGTTCATGGTGACCTGATTTACCATCCTTATCTTTTGTTTGAGATGATCCCATTACTCCTGTTTAACTATAGGAAGAAACCTGTTCTTTACTCCAAAACTGGAATTTTGGTGTATATTTTTAATTATTAATTATGATTTCTTTAAAAAGAATCCCATTCTCTCTTTTTTTTTGAAGGCCTGGGCTCAGCATATGTGATGCAAAACAATTTTTAATAACTGTGGAAAGGTAATGGATTTGGAGGCCTGCACAAGAAGAGACCTCTATGTAGCAGGGTACTGAAATAAATATTAATAATGGAGAAGAGGCTACACCAGTTTACCCCTATTTCTCTGATACTTCCTTGATGGAAAAGAAGGGGCCCATCCATATCTTTGAGGCAGTTATCAAAAAAAAAAAAAAAAAAAAAAAAAAAAAAAAAGACACCAATTGCAAAAACACAAGAAGGCCACCATAAATCTGGGGGTGAAACATTGATAAAAAAAACTTACCAGTACCACCAAAGAGGAGTTATTTTTTGTTTAATCCAAAAATTATTGGCATTAATCAAGTAAAATTCCTGTAAAATACATTAGAATATTCTGAAATCAACAATATCTGTGATTATATCTATTTTGAGCCCCTTGGTATGATTATCCAGAAATGGAATGTTTGATTACATCTTTGAATGGCTCTTATAATACTTTTGTAAGTTGAATGCCTTCAAAGTATATAATTGTAAGTATATTTGAACCCATCCAATAGATTCTGAACAGAATCTGATTTGTGACTTGTATGAAAAATTTAGACTATTTAAATTGTTTTGTTTATCATGATATATGGTCCACTATTCCTTGAAAGTATTTTTGCCCTGAAAACCCCAAGGTTCTTTACTCCTGCCTCAATGCTGTGCTTGCAGTGATATGGGTTGCTTCCACTTCAGTTTTCCTCTTTTGGTTTTCAACCAGAGGGCCTCTTCCCTTCCTCAGCCTTTGGGCAGATGAGGGTCATGCCATGGCAGCTTCTGATTTGCAATAATGTTTTTGGATTTGTTATATCTAGAAATGTTTCAATAATTCTAATTGAACATGGACATGGTAGCACTCACTGTTCAACGCATAATTTTGCTAAATTATTAATTAGGAGCTTGAAGCCATACAAAGTTCCTCTAACTAGCTACAGTTGCAAGTATGAGTCTTCTGGAATCCTTAAGGTCTAACAAAATCCGTTTAGACTCCATATCATCTCCAAGTCCTTTTATTTAGTTATGTCTAAGCTCACCATAGGCCCGTTTTGGTTTTTTCTAGCGGATGAATCGTGCTTGTCGATGGGTATTGAGTGTATTTGGAGATCATCCAGAATATTGATTCCTCACCCCCTCTCCTGATTTGACCACTCTGTTGGCAAAAAAACAGGCTCCGAGCGCCTTCCAGGTACCCCATCGACGCTCACTGCGCGCACAGAGTACCATCCACCTGAATTTCCGTTGCCCTGTGTTAGCATACTCGGTAGGAGTTTCAACCTATGCGCTCCAATGGTATCTCTAAAGATGTCTTTTTGAGCATTATCAATGAGGTCTTGCAAAGGAGGAACCCAGTTACAGCCGAGTCCCTTTCCCCTGAAACACCACTTGTTATCCGTCCAATTTTCCCGAGCCCCCTTAACCTTTGATCGCCGAGGATTTCCATGGAGAAATTGAGTTGGCCTTTGAGGATTCAGGGGCACTAACAGTCCGCCTGCTACAACGTTGTCTGAAATTATTTCAGAGATAAGCTCAAAATGATGACTCCGAGTTTCCGCCTGCCATTTTCAGACCAAAGTTAGTGGAGGACTCCAGATGCGACATCCAGGACCGATGGCAGTTGAAACATCTGCCAAGGAAAACTTACTCCAAAGACTTCGTACCCGGCTGCCCATGCTGTACCTCTCCATGAAAGACCAACGTTGGTACCGTTCTCAACAAAAAACACTTCGGGAGCACCGGGAACTGGCTTTGGAGGAGGCTCAAGTCCAAGAATCGAGAAACTGTGCACACCATGTTTGAACGTGAGTTTTAGGAGCCATTCAAGGGACGCGTTCAAGAAGAATGCACGATAGAGCTATTGAAGACACGCCTGGCATCATAAGTTGAGGCAACAGCTTCTGCTTCCTGGATATCGAATTCCGGGGAGGTTTGATTTTGCCATCCAGGAACATGATAGCCATGTACGTTGTGTCCTTCTCCGTGGGTCAGGAACCCGCCGTATTCGGAATGAGGATATAGCGACCAGACTAATGCGCCGGCGCAGGTCATTTTCTCATACACCCGCCTCCAATGATTGACGTCAGAATCTTCGATCGACCAATAGGTCAAAGACTATCAGTTTCAACTCGATTACAACTCAGCCTTTTACAACCGGATTCACTCACAAAAACCATGTTCACCAATTACCAGAGTCTTGGAATAGGCCCGTACTTTTTCGTTTAGCCTTAAAAAGTCACGGCGGCAGAATGGATATTTGTGATGAGCACCCCAACTTCAGATCTCTGAACCCTGTGAACCTACATATCGAATGACTCTGTGTCTCCCCCACCATCTTTCATATACGCAACATGAAGTAATATAGACTAATTAGTAAACTCATTGTTGAAGTTGACCGTTCAAGAATTTCACCATCTACTGACAAAAGTGATACGACATTATGTCTACAGACTGGGATGTCAATACCTCCTCTCGCCAAGCGTTCGTTGGGTTGCGCGAGCTGAGTACATTCATCAGTGGAAGAGCTTTTTCTCGGACTTGGGTCTCGAGCAGAAATGAGCTCACAAGCTGCCGTCCATTACCAGAGTTCTAGGGGCCAATTTTTTTAAATGTCGAGAAATTTCCAGGGTCCACTGTAGTAACATGATACCATCAGTGAGTTTAACCATCTTTTCACCTAATTTCTTTGTATTTCTTTCCTTTTTTTTTTTTTTTTTTTTTGAGGGGGGAGAGGAAGAATTTGGCATTCCATATCCCCCTGTCATGAAATCATATTCACTTACTTGAGCTGGTGGAGGGCCTGGGCCTAAAACAGGCAATCGATTCAATTAGAGAGCCGCAAAAGGCTTGAGCCTTTTGAAGAAATAGATTTCAAAAAAAAAACATATTTCAAGTACCCACCCTCTTTTGAGATGCCCCAGTTCAATTCATTTCCTGTCTCAAAGGCTAAGATGGTATGGTCTTCTCCATATCGAATTCCATTATAGGTGTTGATCCGGTTGAGAAAGAAAGTGATGAGCTTCATATAAGCATCAATCATGTTACTATCGGTGAAGAAATCTATTTGTTGGCTGGCAGCCTTATATTCATATATGTTGTATCGATGGCGTATTAGCTGATTTAACATGTCCATGAGTTTAAAAACGATGTGGAGCTCAATCAGTTTTGCGCACCGGTATTTCCGACATGTGTGTGAACGATGCTTGAAGACTCACATCATTAAAGTTTCCAATGTAATCCGAGTAGGGATTTCCATAATCCTACCGCGCGTTCAACAATCAAGAAAGCAATCCACAGATCAGTACCGAAATGGTTCAAGGTGCTACGACTCCTGCGACAACTCTGACCAACTTGATTGATTATGGGTATTATGAGCTTAACTCCATATCGCCTCGATAAATGCACCCTGATTGAGAATCCCAACAAGGCATGATAGAATCAGTTACCTATCTATTTTTTCCTGAGGAAAACTCATACCCAACAGAAATGGAAATAACCAACATTTGATCCATTTTTCGCCACTCATTTTCATTATAGATCCAATCTTTTTTAACATCAAAAAACGTTCATAAATGGGCTGGGATGATAATAGTTATAATATCCGATGATGGGATTTCGTTTTTTCGTTTTGCCACAATAGATTATGCAATGGTGAGAAACATACCCTGTAAGTTATAGTCCCAACCAGTTATATGAGCGGCTGAAGGCGGTAGCTTTCCATATTCGAATTGATCGTTGGCAACCTGCAAAGTATATGTTCGAGTAACTGGTGTACCAAACCCCAGAATGCTTTGAAGTACGTCCCGCCCCTCATATTCTCCACCTGTTAATCGCAAATGAGGTCTAAAGATCTTTCAATACAAAAATCGCAAACTTGAAGGTGACTGATCAAACTGCTTACCCGAAAACAGTGTGGGGGCACTAGGAAGGTTTTTATTGGATCAGATAAATCGCAATTCGTGCATAATATACCGAATATGATCAGCCTAGGTTTGCATGAGATTACACCTAAAATTATTGTCAACCGAAAAGATAATAATTGCAAACCTACTTGAAACTTCTGAAATTAAAAAGTTTCCCCCGGAGATAAAGATTCCCATTGCCTGGAGCATAGACGAAACCTGACCTTGATCGCTCTGTTGATTCTGAAACTCTTTTCTGGATTTTGGAGTTGAGAGTGGATCCTTTCATCTCTCTAATTACTTCCATCGCCCAAATGGACCAAAAGAGTACCGAATGTGCTATCATAATTATTGATTGAGTCAAAGGCCTACTGGAATTCGAAGTCTAACAGTTGGGTCGAATGCAATATCTTATCATGATAGAAAATTTAAACTCTTTCTTATAAGCTCAGTCGTTTTTGTAATTTTACTAAGCATGCGGTGCTTCCCCTCCTACTCAAATGAGTACTACTGTGAATGAACCTTTCGGGCTTGCAGCTGCCCAACTTCTCGCATTCTACTTTCTTGAAACAAATTCGACTATGTACAAGGATGGCTGTGAGCCAAGGCTTGAAAGCAGGAGTACAACTCAGTTAATGGTTGAAAGACCCTCTTGTAATCCAGGAGTTCGCTGCTTTCATCAAGCTTCAGAAGATTTTTGTTTATCCAGCTGACTTGGTTGTTCATGTCAAGTTGAAAAAGTGCTAATCAGACGATAGAACTTGACTGTGAAGGCAGAAATGTTGAGTGAGCGCTGAATGAACCCTAGGTCGAGAAGTGAATCCATTTAACATGCCCTCGACTCGCTCAGAAATTGTAATTAGCAAGGCTAGATGCGCACCGCCAAGTGCGCTCATCGAGTGGCCTAGCTTTCTGGTTCCGGTTCGATGGTGTCCTCGATTGGGTTTGCTTTCGGGCACTAAAGGTAAAGTATCACCTAAGAAAAATCTTAGAGTCTTTTTTTGGGATATCGGTTACATTGACAGTCAGTTACGCGCTGGGAAGAGCGCTCAATTTGTTGAGGTTCGAGGACCTTCGATCGGACATAACAGAGTGGTCGGATGATTGGATATCCACCCTTCTTTGATTACAACTGGCTCAAACCCTCTTCATGAAGCGCGTCATTTTGCCCCTCAGCCACACTAATGCCTATACTTTCATTTTTGTGGGAGTCTTCGGGGGGCACTCGCCCCAGCCGGTAGTGAGTCTGGGAGGTAAAAGTGAACCTCCTTTCAGCTTGAGTGCCGATACTATAGGCTCAACCAACACACGCATACTCTGAAGGCTTTAGGCCCTGTTTGGACCCACACCAAGCGTCATGAACCGCCATTTCACAAATAAGGTTAGCGTCATGTTTGATTTTGCGCAAAATCGAACATGACACAACTTTATTTTTGGGTCCAATGTGCTCGGCGTCCACCAGCAACGGGAGATGTAAAGGGCAAAGGGGGGGGGATAAGTCAATAGTTAGCGGATAGAGGCTGGAGAGGATGTATATATTCATACATGAGGCCAGATTTGGGTCCGGACCAACCTGGCGTCATGTGGGATTTTGGCCTGTGGGAGACCTGAAACTTTGGGAAGCGTCAACTACCGTCATTTGAGCAGAAGTTGACGAGTGGACGCCGAACGCCCACCACATGACGCTTCGTGTGGGCCCGAACAGGGCCTTAGAAACTCAGGGGTTCCGCATCACCCACCACAAACTCATCAAACCATCGAGTCCTTGAATAGCACTGCTACTCACGTTCTGCAATTGCGATGAAGCGAAAAACTCTAACCTGGTAGTAAAGCTGGGCGGCCGGTTTTCTATTGGCATTTGATGTGAAGAGCCTCTGGTTGATTATGGGATGTTAAAACAAATATAAACGCTTGAATTGGAGCTATCCGAGGCATTGGGTGGCTTTGTCAGGTAGCTTTCCTTTGCGACGTTCTACACCAGGCTCGTGTAAACAGTTCTATATTTAAGTTCAGCGGGTCGATATTTTCCTTGCTTACTTGCTTTTAATTCTTAGGCCCGGATTTTTGAGCAACCTTTCTTTTCCCTGGGCGGGAGGGAGGGCGTTGATACTATTGACCGAAGAGGTTAAGGCCCCGTTCGTGTTGTGACCTAAGGCCCCATAGCCTACTCGGCTGCGTCACCGTCACCCACAGGTTGACAGGGACCTGGAGCAGGGTACTTATACCTGCTCCATATCCCATAGTAATATAACGGCACCGATGTACCATTCCGTGTCCCAACAGGTTATGAGCCTGCGTTTACCAGCTCCGCTGAAGATTATTTAGTTTCGACGCTCACATCCCGAAAATCATTTCTTTCCCCACTCCGAAGACTATTCCGGACCCTTATTTCCTTCCCCATTTCCTTCCTATCTAGAATTATTGTCATCTATGCCAACCGACCACCATGCAGCTGTCAATCGGGTCTTTGCTTTCCTCAGCGACCTTGAAGTGTTTCTCAAACTCAAGTCACCCCAGGAACCTATGGGAAGTCATAAAGGTCCTTCCAAGCAATATGGAAGTGCCCCTGGTCATTTTGATTTTTCATATGCTCATGCCAATCAATCGCAGAGGAGAGGCCCTACTGCTTGTTCCTCAGCCTGGAGGAGACAACATCCAAAGCAGTATACTTCAAGAGATAACCAACCACTACAGTTACTACAAAACACTGATGGTCCCTGCGTGTTGGAGGAGAGACACTCAGCAACTGATAATCACACTTCATACCCGGGCAACCACCATCTGATGGGCCATGATTGCAAACTTCCCCCCAATGATGAGTCCGGACCAACCCAAGATTGCAAGTCAGAATTTTCTGAAGACCACAAATCATCTGTGGAGTTCATCATTGATGATGATAACAACCAGCATCCCAATGATCCTTTACAAGAACATGATCAGCCCCAGCCACATGACAATGTTGAATATGATCCGCCCTTGACTCCTTGCTCAGTGCCCTATTCCAATGGAAAGGCAGTGGGAGACTCAGAACCACCTCTCCGGACCATGTCTCCCTGCTACAAAACTCCACCAGCGTCACCGCCCTGTCTCCAGCAATCCCCTTACTTTGATGGACATCAGCGGCAGCCCCTCCAACAACAATACCTATACTTGGATGATGAGCAAGAGCCACAGCCCCCCAGACAGCCATACCCCTACTTGGATGAGGAGGAAGGACCACAACCCCCCAAACAGCCATACATCTACTCAGATGACGAGCAAGAACTGCTGCCCCCCACACGGCCATACCTCTACTTGGATGACGAGCAAGAGTCCGCCCCTCCTCTCAGAATGTGGAGTTGCTACTCCGATGATCCGCCACTGTCACCACCACCTCTGCAACATCAAGACCGGTACTTGGCTCCCTACTCCATCAGTCCACCAGCGTCACCGCCTTATCTCCGGCCTGTGTCACCATACTTCAACAATCTGCCGTCCCCACCTCTCAGGTCCCAGTCCCCATACCAAAGCCCACTACTTGGCCAACCACCTTCTCCCATTGTGGACCAAATTGATTCCCACAATGAGCAGATGGATGATTATAGCGGTCCTGGAGAATATGAAAATGACGGTGGTGGGGGCTATGATTATGATGGTGGGGGTGGGTATGATGATGGGGGAGGTGGAGGTGACTATAATGACAATTTTGGTGGGTAAAATCATGGCGGCGGCAGTTTTGATTACAGTTATTACTAGTTCCTTTGTTTTCTCTTTTACTTATGGTTGTACAGGTGCCAGTGTCTTGCCAAGGGGGTGGGTGTTGTGACCTAAGGTCCTATAGCCTACTTGGCTGCGTCACCGTCACCCACAGGTTGACAGGGACCTGGAGCAGGGTACTTATACCTGCTCCATATCCCATAGTAATATAACGGCACCAATGTACCATTCCGTGTCCTAACAGTTTGGACCCACACAAGGCGTCATGAAGCATTGTGTCATAAACAGCATTAGCGTCATGTTTGATTTTGCAAAAAATTGAACATGACGCAACTTTATTTTAAGGTCTCAAGTGTTTGGTTTCCACAAGCAAGATGTGGGACTAATACCCATGTTACTAGCTGTGTGTTTGGTGTCTGCAAGTGTTGAGTTGGACAGTGCCCACCTTATTCTCACTACACATTCAGCTTCCCCCATCTTCATTCCATAACCTCTTTGATAGATAAGGGCGTCTTTGTTGAGGACGTTGAGTTGGGTCCATTGGTGATTGAGTGGAGGGGTGAGGGATGATGAAGATGGGGTTGGAGATAGTGGAGGGGGGGGGACTTGCTCAAGAGAGGATGTGCAATATGACATGACACAACATTTTGGTCCGGACCAAAATGTAGCGTCATGTCCAATTTTTCAACACTAACCAACCGTCATGTACCATCATGAAAATCCAGGATTTTCATGAAGCTTCATGACGCTTTGTGTGGGTCCAAACAGGGCCTAAGAGATTACCAAGATTGAGTAAGTGACCCGCAATGATGGAAGACACGACCAGATGGAGCAAACCTGCAATGGCAACAAGATGGGACAAGTGTCTTGATGAGAAACAATGGTATCAATTGAATGAAGAGAAAACAAAATCAACAAAGCACCTTAAGAGATTACCAAGATCAAGTAAGTGACCCGCAATGATGGAAGACACAACCAGATGGAGAAAACATGAGAACAATCAATTGATCAGAACACAAGTGAGTTGAATAAAGAGATTGAGAGTTGAGAATGACAGATGTACCTGCAATGGCAACAAGAGGGGACAAGTGTGTTGATGAGAAATAATGGTATGAATTGAATGAAGAGAAAACAAAATCACTGAGAGTAATTGAGAAAAAGATGAGTTTGACTCTATAGATTAGGTTTTGGATATTCAAGCTATTTTCACTATCACAGATTCCAATGCTGTGCCGCAGCAAGGCGTGCAACTGTCCCACTCAATACCCTCCCCCATTTACGCAATTTTTAGATTAAGATCATTGACCAATTTGAGAAGCTTGATCCTGGGCAATGCCTTGGTGCAGAAGTTGGTGCACATCTCAGCGGTGGGTGTGTAAGAGCTTGCCACGCGGTGGCTCTCTACCATTTTGTGGATCCAATGGAATTTGATGTTGATGTGCTTGGTCCATGCCTGGTGCATGGGATTGACTGTCAGGGCAATGGCACTTTGGTTGTCCATGTGAACCATGGGTGGTTCCTTCAGGTGGTAGTTGAGAGATTTGAGCAAGGAATGGATCCAGATGGCCTCTTGAACACCGTCATAAAGGGCCTTGTATTTGGCCTTGGTGGATGAACTGGAAACAGTCTGTTGCTTTTGAGAGTGCCAGGATAGGACCAAGTCCCCCAGTTGAAAAATGAAACAAGAGTACAAGCGGTGTGTGTCTGGGCAGTTAGCATAGTTATCATTGGTGAACACATCCAGTCTGGAGCCAGGTTGGACCCTTCCAAGGGTAATTCCAAAGTCCAATGTGCCCAAGAGGTATTGTAAGAGGTGAATGAAGGCATTCCAGTGGGATACGCCCGGCTGTTCAAGGTGCTGCAACAACTGAGAAACTGCAAATGCAATGTTGGGCCTGGTGGAAACAGCTAGATATTTAAGCAGGCCAATGGACTTGCAATAGTTGTGTCACAGCTGGCAGAAGGATTGATGGTCAGAATCCAAGGCCTGTAGGAGCCTTGTGCTTGGAACCATTGGTTTGGACACCATTTGGCAGTTGGAGAGGCCATGCTCATGAAGAATCTTCTGGGTGTACAGTTTTTGCAATAAAAAGACAATGTTTTCCTTGCAAAGAATTGGAATGCCAAGGAGGAGAGAGGCCTGAACCAGGTCATACATGAGATAGGCTTGGTTTATAAGAGCCTTGAATTGCACCACGTCATTGATGATGATGACCATGTTGTCAACATAAAAATGCACATAGCACTCCCAGTCCTTGTGCTGAGAAGCAAACATGCATGGATTGGCAGGAGCAGGGGTGAAGCGGATCTTGCTGAAGAAGGTTTGGAGCTTGTTGTACCAGACCCAAGGTGCCTTTTTGAGCCCATAAATAAATTTGAAAAGCTTCAGGCAGCACCCTTGGGGTACATCGTAACCAGCAGGGGGTCAAAGGTAGACGCATTCATCAAGCTTGCCATTGAGGAAGGCATTTTTGGCATCCATTTGATGGATGTTGAAGCCTTTGGCAAGCCCAATGGATATGGCCGTTTGAAGTGACACAGATCTTCTGGTAGGGGCATAGGTCTTGTGGTAGTCCTTGCCATAAACCTTCCTTCTCCCTTGTGCACAGAGGCAAGCCTTGTATCTCAGAACATTCCCTTTGGCATCCAGTTTCTTGCAAAAGACCCATACTGTGTTTAGTAGGGTTGACCTGGAGGGAATCAGAACAATTTACCATACCCCAAGGCAGATAATGGCCTCAATCTCCAGCTTTATTGCAGCAATCCATCTGTTGGCTTCAGGGGAATTAACCACTTTGTGGTAAAAGGTGAGTACCCTGCCAACCTTGTTCCTGACAACAAACGTGTGCTCAAGGTCATCAAGGATGTTCATAGATATGTGTGCCTGCCTCAGATAGTGCAGGATGTTATTGGGATCAAGATTGGTGGATAAATCTTTGGGGACAATGTTGGAAGTCAGCTTCCAGTCCCAACCTGGCTTGAGATTAGACAGCCTCTCAGTCACTGTAGAGGTCTGATTGGCAGAGAGCAAGGATGTGCCTTCCTGGTCCCCAGGCAGATCTGGGTTAGGCTTGGCAGGATGGGGGTCTGGGCTTGCAGCTAGTGGGGGGGGCATCAGGAAATTGGCATCAGTGGCTTCTGGGATGGTTGTGGGTGGATGGAATAGCTGAGTGATTCCTCCAGGTCAATAGGCAAGGCCAGGAATTTAGGAGCTGAGGGATCAAAGACCATCAGACCAGGGAACTGGTCTTCCACAAATTGCACATCATGACTTTGTTCAACAATGCCTTCTTGAGTGAGGATGCACCAGTTTCTCATGCCAAGCTGATACCCCATCATCAATCCCCTTTTAGCTGTGTCACCAAATTTTCTATTGCAAAGTTGCTTTGGAATTTTCTTATAGGCCAGGCATCCAAAAGGCCTAATCCAACTTAATTCAAAGAAGTGCCCGTGCCATAGTTCAAAGGGTGTTCTCCACCCAAGATTCTTGGAAGGAGTGATGTTTTCCAAATGAACGGCAGTGCTTACAGCCTTTCCCCAGTATCTTAGAGGAAGTTTAGCTTGCTTGAGCATTGCTCTAGCCTTCTCAGAAGTAGTCCAATTCCCCCATTCCACTACTGAGTTTTGTTGGGGAGTGTGTTGTGCAGGGACATGGACTTTGACTCCATTGTCTTTGAAGAAAAAGAGGAATTGAATGGAGTTGAACTCCCCTCCTCCATCAAACACAACATTTTTGAGTTTATATGGGTGAAGAATTGATGTTTCCTTGAAGAAATTCAAAAATGAAGAGAAACAATCTGATTTATTGGCTAGGATGTAGAAATATTGGTACCTGGTAAACCAGTTGGTGATTTTAAGATAGTAGCTTCCATTGGACAGGGATGGAGTATCAATTCTACCTCTCAGATCCATGAAGATTGTCTCTAGAGGATGTGTTGCAGAAGGGAGATTCCCAGGAAAGGGGAGTTGGTGTGAATTGGAGAGTAAACAGTCTTCACAAATTATCTTTTTGACTTCAATTCCAAACATTTTTTTTAGCCCTTTGGCACTTGGGTGGCCTTCCTGACTGTGAAGATTTTTGATATTTTAAGCTTTTGAAGATAGGGCTGACTTTGGACATGGTTAGGGTGAATCACATGGTGATACAGTTTCAAGTGTTACATATAACATGTTGCCAGTGAATTTTCCTTGGAATAAACAAGTGCTGCTCTTTTTTACAAAGAAATTCTTGTTTTTGACTCTTTCAATGTTGCAAACATTCTTGTAAAGTTGTCTTTTTATAATGAGAGGAGCCACTAGTGCAGGAACATGCAATGCCTTCAAGTGGAGTGTTGAATTTCTTAGGATCTGGAAAGTTACATATCCATCTCCTAATATGGGTATTTATTCTCCATTTGCAAGTTGGACACATTCCTTCCTGGGTCAGTATTCAAGGAACAGTTTCCAATTGGCAAACATGTGAAGACTGTCACAGCTGTCTAAGTATTGGAATTGTTGTTCTTCCAATGTTTCAAACTCTTTTGTGGTACATGTCATGGCCTTAAACATTGCTCTGGAAATGTTTCTTTTGGATTGGAGTCTGCATTGCAGATTTGGCTTTCCTTTTTATGGCTAGGCTGTTGGCTTTGCTATGATGTGTTTTGGGATTATGCTTTCCATCTTTGCAGGTGGGAAATTTAGTGGTGGTTTCAAGTGAACTTTATTTGGTCTTTACTGCATGGGGATGTTTTTTTACTGTGTCACCAATTTTGATCTGGAGAGTATCCTTCACAGAAGTTATTTTGAGGGGTCTTTTCATGAATAAGAGATCTTTGACTGATTGAAGAGAGTTGCAAAGCTTATGTGTTATGTAATTGGCAAGGAGTGGTTCATAGAGGTGTGCCCCAAGGGGTTCAATTGTCAACCCCACAGTGTTCATAGCTTTGAGGTGCCCATCAATGTCTTTAAAAAAGAGCAAAATGTTTTTCTGGAACTTCCGGTTGAGAAAATAAAGAGAGACATTTGCTTGTTTGTTGCTAGAGGATGATTCATAATGTTCTACCAGAAGTTTCCACAAGACATCTGTTCTTTGTTTGTTTTCCTTGGTTACAAAGCAGTTGTAGTTATCTTGGCCCATGTAGTGGAGAATGATTCCTGTGGTTTGTATTTTCTTCTTGTCAAACATTTCAAGATCTTTGTTGTTGTATTGAATGGTATTTGCATTGAGAAAATGTATAAGTCCAAATTTCATGCAGTAGCTTTTTATCTTGGCCTTCCCAATAGTGAATTTTCTGTCATTGAAATTTTCAAGGGTTTTAAAAATTGCAGCCATAGTTTTAGTTTGTTGTCCTTAGGTGCAAACTGGCCTCATAACCTATTGAAAAAGAGCTTAATAGATTAAAAATATTGAGTAAGTGACCTGCAATGATGGAAGACAAAACCAGATGGAGAAAACCTTAAGATATTGCCAAGATGGAGTAAGCAACCCAAAATTATGGGAGACAAGGCCAGATGGAGCAAAACTGCAATGGCAACAAGATGGAACAAGTGTGTTGATGAGAAAAAATGGTATCAATTGAATGAAGAGAAAACAAAAATTCACAAAGCACCTTAAGAGATTACCAAGATTGAGTAAGTGACCTGTGATGATGGAAGATGCAACCAGATGGAGTAAACCTGAGAACAATCAATTGATCAGAAAACAAGTGAGTTGAATGAAGAGATTGAGAGTTGAGAATGAAGCATGTACCTGCAATGGAAACAAGATGGCACCAGTTTGTTGATGAGAAATAATGGTATGAATTGAATGAAGAGAAAACAAAATCACTGAGAGTAATTGAGACAAAGATGATTTTGGCTCTATAGATTATATTTTGGATATTAAAGCTATTGTCACCATCACAGATTCCAATGTTTTGCCAAAGCAAGGCGTGCAACTGTCCTGCTCATTAGATACTAAACTTTTTCAATTGCAAGAGCAAGCAAGTGTTTGATTAACCCCCATTGTTTGTCAGGGAATCAGCTCAAAATGTGTGCAACCATAGAGTTCATACTATCTCTTTTTTGAAACTATAATTGCACTGTCAATGCTCCAGAGTCATACTAATCCACCCACAGTCTCAGTTTAAATCCCTTTCAGAACTGTGGCCTTGCCAAAACTCAAATTCAGGTGAATCAGTGTCTTATTTTTTTAACAGACCCTGTCACAGATATAGGAGGTGCAAAGACTGTTTGGTCACTTTGCCCCACCTTTAATGTCAGATAGAAATTAATACTAGCCCCTGGGTTGAGACTGTTGGGTTTACTGTTAGTCATGTAGCATTTGGCCTGAGCTTCAGCTACATCTGAAATGCTGTCTTCATAATCAATCAAACGGCCGTTTGCCATTTTGGATTGCTCCCCATGGTCAACTACGCATAGGAATATTGATTGTAAATTTTTGAGTATATTTATGTACAGTTGTTCAAGATATGGCGCCCCCTTGATTATTATGTTTTGTGCTTTGAAAAATTTTGATAAAAGATACTTTTTTTTGGTTTTGATTAACATAAATAATAGAAGCTAGAATTTAGTTTACACTAAGCATAGAGATGTAAAAACAAAAGTCTGCATTTATGAAGAATTTTGGGGGAATGGGAAAGAATGAGGAAAGAGTGGGCCTAGGGCTGCACCCCAACTCCTTGGTTTTGGTCCTTAACAAATACTTGAGCCAGTTGGGCCGAGTATTGCTCATCCATGAAGCCATTGGGTATGGCTTGGTCCAAACTTACATTGGGTATTTTCCTCAATCATTCTATTCAACAGGGACACCGGTTATTTGGGCATGTGATATTTTGGGTGACACACAGCTTTCACAAGCTAAAACAAATTCAAATTATTGAAGCAAGGTGCACTGTGGAAGGCTAGTCAGTATTGGGAATTGGGTGTTTACCCCATACAAATGGTGTGCTGTATGTACAATTCTGGTCAGATGATAAGTTAGAAGGACCCTACTCCAGTTTTCTTTGAAATAACTCCCATAAAACCACTGCAAGCTGATGGGTAGCTCTGCAAATGAAACATAATATCTCCCTTTGAAAAAGATCTGAAACTTGTAACTGTCTCTTTTAAAGGTTCCACAATTTTCTCTCTCTTGTGATACTCTCATAATTTTATAAGGAGCCACAGAACCCCAAAACAGCACTTATTACATATTAAATACAACAGAAAAGGAAAACAACCTGATTAAACACTCTTCCATCCTTCCTGGCCACTATTCCACACCCATTAGCATTCCACAGGCTTATTTGATTATCAGTTTGACTTTTTGGACTGGAAGGGTAATCCCTCTTTCCATCTACATGTGAATTTAAATGCATCCAACTGGTAATACAACCACCTTCCCATATTTTCAAGGTAGACACCCAATCAAGTGTCATCTCCAACATCTTACACATTGATCCCCTGCAGTGACACTTCTCCCAGATTAGTCCCTGAAACTTGTTCAAGTTCCCAAGTATACTCATTTTTCTCCTGCCCATTTTCCCAGCAATGAATTTCCCAATCTGGTCCCACACTTTTTGCTTACTCATCAGTCCCTGTTGTATTGTTTCCCTGGGTTTTCTTCAGCCCATTTTCTTCTTCAAGCCCAACCAATCATCTTTTTTCTTTCCATGTTCTGAGACAATGGCTTGTGTTTCCATTTGTTACATCCTTCCTTTGTTTTTTTGGAGCCTGCAGCACATCTGGTGGCCCAGCTTTTATTATTGTGACTTTGGATTATTTTCCCTACCACAGCTTGGCAAATGGGTTGAAAGGTTATGTCTATAGACAGCCACCACATCAGGAATGGATTATTTACCCAATAAACAGGGGTATTGGGTTTGGCCATGCAAAATTGATGCCCAAACAACAGGTAGACCTATGGATTGGGCCCTGGAAGGGATGTTTTAGTTGTTTATGCCTTGGGGTCTGGCCCTAGGTGGGCCATCAGAATTTTTTCCTTTTCTGGCCCTGGGATGAAGATTATGATGAATTCTTTTGGGCCATCCTCCAAGTTCTTAAGTGGGATTGCACATGAAATATACATTTTTGGTCTGTCAATCCAGCCAGTTTCCACTTGAATCATAAGACCTTGTTTCAATTTTGAAATTCCTGTAGCTATTGGTTATTTGTTTTTGAGTTTAAAGGCTCTTTTCAATTTTTTTTTTTTGACTTTAATCTTTGAAAATAATTTTTGATGGTCAAACACATATCCAGATTTGGTGCATAGGCTTGAAAATATATGTGATTGCCCACAAAGAAATTGATCAAATTTTAGCCTTCAAGCATATTTCATTTTGGAAGATAAAAAAAAAATCAATCAATGATAATTAACCAACCTGGATCAATGGTGGGGAGATTCTTTTCAAAAATAATGTCCATGGTGGAATTTGCTTGAAAAAAAAATCAACCATGGGGAAAATATTTCTGGGAATTAACATATATTGAATTTTGTAGCTTGTTCTTCAAGAAGTTCCTTTTTTTTGAACCCAGCTAAATACAGGCCTTTGAAATCACTCAATTCACAACTCATGGATTAAGGCTGTGGATATATTAGGGAATATCATACTTAGAAAAAAATCTATTAGAAACTGGCCATTTCCTTTTGCCCAAAACCACCATTTTAATGGCAAGTTTTGCAAATACACATGCCCCCTAACTGGTGTATTTCAAAATTTCATTTTTCATGGAAATTTCATGTTTCAAACATCAAATCTGAAATTGATGTATCACCATCCATCCATCAGCCCTGGCATGCAAAAAAACCATCCACACCTCCACATTGTGAAACTCACACACATCCCATCACTCACTATTGCTTCACGCATCAAATCACCAAATCCAATATCATCTACATCATATCACCAAATCATCAATCTATTCCACAAGATCATAAAACAATTACTCCACATCACATTTGCATTAATCTCAAAATTTCCACAAAAACCTCCCTAAGATCACTTTCAAAAAGAACTCAATCTGACTGAACTTTTGCTATTATTTCATTCTGATTCAGAACCCAACATTCAGTCTTCTTGTTTATGATTGAATTCTATATTGCAAAAGAAATTCATTTTTCCTGGAAGACCAAAACTCAATCATCCCATGTATGAAAGGCAAAATCTCCATCTCCTCTGTGAACTGAAATTCCACCAACTTTCTCAGAATTATTTTTTATCATTTATAAATGTTTTGAAAATTATTGAGAATCACCAGATTTTTCAGAATAATTCTTGAAATCCTCAACATGATCCAGCTATCCAAATGGCAGTTTCTACCTGTATAGTTGAAAATAAAACAGAGCAGCTATTCATCAATGTGAAAATCTCTTCTCTGTTGGATATGGAACCATCAACTCATAAAACAAAATGGTTATGATTGCTATCCTAGGATTCTGTTGCTAAGTATTTTGCTTGCCAACCAAGGAAGAGAAGAATCAGATATTTAAGTTCATGGAGACTGAAGATTTTCCTGGGAGTATTGGATTTTATTATTGAAACACCATCTGATTCATGTGTTTTACAAGACACTGACCAAACATCCTTTCACTTTTCAATTAGATACTCTGTTTCTGTTAAAATAATCTGTGTGAAATAAGATGTGTATTTCTGCCCATTCCGGCATTAAAGTCTCCTTTAAATATTCATATTTTTTCAATCTGATGTATATTTCACCGTAACCACATAAATAATCTGTTGAATATGATAATATTCTGGCAAATTCAGCTTATGCTAGTGGAAAATAGATGGTTCCAGAATACCATAATTTCTCTTCCAATTATCAGGGAAAAACCTATTTTTAATATAATCTTTCTGAATTAAAATTGTATATTGAGCATTCCATATGAGTTCCAGAGCAAGGATGGGCCATTTTGATAGAAATTCAGAACAAGCTCCAAAATTCCAAAAACATGAAGATACTTCTCAACTGGATTATCTTCTGCTTTATTCTCCATAACTTCTTGGCCAAAAAAAACATTAATGGGCTGAAGTATATGAAGATAAGATTCCGGATCCTCCCCAAACCATTCCAGTCTTATCTCATCATTATCTTTTGCAATGAGAGAGTGTATTATAACTCTCACTCTTTCTCAGTTTGAATCATGATTTTTTTGATTCAAGTTCAAGCCTCAAACCTGCAATTTGGCTTTTTTTTGAATAAGTTTTGGATCTATTTTAACCAAAGAATCATACAGTAGTTCTTTTTTGGTTGAATTTTAATTTTCAAGTCAAGCACCTTCCCTTTCTCACCAGTCACCCTCCTGCCTCTGCCACCTACCTCCTTCCTCCCACTCAACAGGATCCTGCTCCTTCAACATCACCACCAACCACAGCCACCAACCCCTCGCCACCAAACTCCTTCACCTCACCACAATCCACCTCCTCAGGGAACCACCCTCTTTCACCCATCTCCTCCTGACCACTCCCACCCACTTTGAATATCCAGGTGATTCCCCCCCTTCATTCCCACCATTATTAACCTTGCTGATCCATCTCTTCTTCATCTCTAGCACAGGGCTTCTCCTTTTTGTCACTTTCCCCTCCATGGACCCTGACAGGTAATCCATTCCTCTTTTATACAGGCCTCCCTCCCCTCTTTGTTGCTATTCAATAGCCAAATTGATTTTATAATCAATAGCAAATTAATTTTGCTATAACTTGGAAAATTTATTTTGCTATAAATTAGAAAATTGATTTGACAGTAAATAGAAGAATTGATTAGAAATAAATCAAAAAATCAGATTTCTGACCAATGAGAAATTTTTTTGTTCTAGTTTATTAGCAATAATTGTGCACTTGCAATGGATTAGGGGGGGGAGGAATGCCCCTGGGCCACATTTGGGTTCTGAAAGCTCAATATTTTGGTCCTTCCCTACTATATAGGAGCGCACACTTGAGAACCTGATTGAAACTGATCTTTCTCAATTTACTTTTTTATTAGGTTCTCTGGTTTTTCATCATTTTTAATCTTATTGTTTTCATAAAATGGTCATAACATGACTGCCTCTATTTTTGTTTCTGTTTTCCATTTTGATGGAACTTCTTTTTGGAAAATTCTTGTTTGAATTGTTGGAATTGATAAACATATATCTATAATTTCATTGTTTATTCAGTCATTCAAAAAATTTGGAGGTCTTAGTTAACAATACATGAAATTAAGGTTAAAATTGATAAGAACAAGCAAAAGCATTCCAACAATGGGAGAAAGAGAAAAAAAATTTACTGAGAATTTTATTTTTCCATTTTGATGGACCTCACTTTTGGGAAATTCTCGTTTGAATTTTTGGAATTAATAAAAAGATCTCTTTCATTCCATTTTTGATGCAGGAACTTGTAGATTTGGGGGGCTTAGTTAATGATGGAAGGCAATGAGGTGAAAATGAATAAGAAAAAGCAAAAGCATTCCATCCATAGAATAATTACTAAAAATAATAGGGACTCCAAATTTTCCCTTGAAATGAATATTCATGACTTCCAAACTTGAAAGAATATCATTTGGTTCAACCAATGTCTAAGAATAGTTAATCTATACCTTTCTATCCACCATTATATAAGAAGTGCCCTTGCATTCCAACCAATCTTGAGCTCTGGAAAGCTCAAGCCCTTGTCAAATAAATTTACCTCTTTTAACATGGAAAGGTTTTTTTTCTAGATTGGTTGGACTGGGGATAAATTTTCATTGAATTTTTTCAATTTGATTAAATTATTGGGCATGAGAAGAAATAAATCAAATTTTTCACCACATACTTTCATCAATCCAAAAATTTTATCAACCCTGTTGGCCCTTCAATAAAATGAGGTGGACACATGTGGGAAACTGGATGGAAAAACTTGATGAACTATTGTGAATTTTTTGGTTGATATGTTAAAAAGCAGCAGTTGAATATTTTCTTTTAGAATTCAAGTACATCAATCTTAGATCAGACCCAGTAGCCCATATATTAGGTGGATTTTTTTGAAATTTGGCAAAGATAATTTTTTAATCCAATCCACAAATCATGAAATAAAACAACATCCCCTCATTCTCCTGCTTTGAATTTGGTACCAAACCAAATCCTTTTGATTTCTCACCTAACATTAATTTATACTCAGGTGGCTTATACAATGGTCCTCATATTGACTCTGAAAATACTAATGGTTCCAAAAAAAAATCCCAATGGAAAGCTTATTAAAAATTGGAAAAACATGAGGTCTCTGAAGTTGAATTTATTTTTTCTGAATAAGTTTTTTGAATTTATTTTTTAAAAAAAATGTATCATGGAAAGTATTTGGGCTGCCAAAAAATTAAAAGAATTTTACCCTTCCTGCTATTGATTCTGCCATGCATGAAAAAATTGCTATGTCCATGCAAAAAAATTGGAAGACCAGTATGAAAAAAAGTTACTTAGATAGTGGGGAGATCTACTTGAGAAAAAGATATGTTTATGAAAATAAGAAATTTTTTTTGGATTATTTAAAAATACTATCAAATCTTGTTTTGAATTGAAAAGATTTTTTTTAAATTGATTCAATTTTTCACAGTAATTTGCTTAAAACCAAAGTATTTGAGCCATTTTCTTCATTTACTTCACAGGCCTACCACTCTGCATAAATGCAGCAGCTAAGTTAACCTTTTCCATTTTTTCAGCTAGCAGTTTATCCTTCTCCTTCTTCTCTCTTTCAAAACCCAGCTCATTTTTTCTCAAATTCAACTGAGAATCAATCTTTTTGTCTTCATACCTTTGTGCACATCTTTGCTTTTCTTTATATTTTTTGACTTGGAGCTCACATTTTTACTTCTCAAACTGAAGCTTTTGTTTATCCACTTCAAGCATATGAAGTTTTATCTGGGACTTCTGGTTTTAAATTAAAACCAGTGAATTATAATGAATACATGTGTTAAGAGTGGTTCAGTTTTCTCACAAAAATCTGTCTTCTCAAGGATCTCTTCAAAAAATTAAAATCTGGAATTCTTACTTGGCCTTTAATGCCTTTTGGGGTTGATTTTTCTTGATTTTTATGCCTTTCTCTTTCCCTTGACTAAGGATGACTGCAGCTGAAAAATTTCACTTCCATTGGAGGGTGAAGTTCAAGTTCCCATTTACTTAAGCTTTTTTTTTGCTAAAAAAGGGTGAGGCTTTTTAAAGGACATAAGATATTATGCACTAGTATGATTAATATAGAATATACTTACTTTTGATGAAGAGTTAGATCTGGCTGGTTGGGGAGGAGGTGACACCTCAAAGTCATCCTCCTCAAGGTTGATTGGATAAGAAATTAATTTTCCAAGGCTTGGATGCAACCAATCCAAAGAGGCAAGCGTTGGGTGAAAGTTTGAGTTGTAATGGATCATTGATGCCAATGCAGAACCAATTAGAACTTTTAATTTTAGAATATCTTCCTTAGAACCAAATTCTGGCCAATCCAATTTTTCCTCAACAAAGCTTAATTGCTCAATCAAAGCTTACTCATCATCCTTTCCACTTGGTTGAAGATTGGCAACCATCTCCTCAGCATCAATGGATTTGGATCTTTGAGCATTTAAATCAGCTAGATGGTTTATTTTATCCTTCTTTAAAAATATTCAAAAAAAATTGAAATAGAAAGGGAATATTTATTCCATTTTATCAACCACCAAGTTTCTCCCTTTGGCTTTATCAGCATCAGTGAGACAGAATCCAGTTTAAATTGAAATTTGGTAGGATTTTTTATACTTGACCCAATATTTCTTGAACTGCTCCCTAACTTCTTTCAGTGATAGATCAAGCCTAACTTTGCTTTTATTCTTCTGCTCATTGGCCATAGGAAGATAATCATTTAAATTATGAGATAAAGGTTGGCCAACATTATTTTTGTTGTCAGTCCCAAAACAGGAATTTTAGTAGGCAGGAATCTTCAGCCAGTTAAAAAGGATGAGATGATTGGTTTCTTTATGTTACTAGAAAATTCTGAATTAGATGGGGGAGAAGTTTTCAGTTTTTTTGAAATTTTGGTGATTGAGAATCTTGAGCAGGTTCTCTGGGAATATTTTTTAGTGGAGTTTTGATGAGGGGCCATTTGGGAAGTGGAATAGAAATCAAGTGATGAGTGCAAGTGAAATAAATTGATGAGTGAAAAAAATTGATGGGTCTTATGAGGTTGGAGGTGAAAGATATCAATTGAAAGATGAAAAATGATTCAAATATTGATGAGTTTGGAATTAGGAATTAGAAATGGCAAAATTGAGAGAAGAGCAGATGGATGGTTTATTCAATTCTGTTGGTGATAGAAGGAAGTGGGAAGCAAGGGGTGGATGGTTTTGTCTGATATGTGTTGCAATTTGCATGAAAAAGATGAAATGAAGTGGGAAAAAAGGGGAAAATTGTGTGTTCTGAGTTCTGTGGGATGTTGCATGAACAAGATTTGAGTAGTTTTCAAACAAGGGGTAGATGGTTTGGTCCAGCAAGAGTTGGATGTTACATTAATGAGATGGAATTAAGTAGGAAGAAATGGGTGGATGGTTTGGTTTGATATTTTTTGGATTTTGCATGAACCTTCAAATAATTTTTTTGAAAAAAGATTTTTGTGCATAAATCTGACACATCTGATATGAAATAACTTGTTCTTTTGATTTTTAATGGTGTATTTTAAATTGGGGTATTTTGCTGAAACACACCATTAAAGAAATGGTGGGTTTTCTAACTCTGATAAACCCTATTAATGCCTTAAAAATTTCTGAACCCATTCCTTTTAGATTCAAAAAAAAGCCAAAATAGAATTTATTTATGCAGAAAGACATGAATTAATCTAAATAATTATGAATTTATGAAAAAAGGCACAATTTTATGAAAATAATTATAACTTTTCTCAGAAAGGCATGGATTTATCTAAATAATAATAAATTTATGCAGAAAGGGATCAATTTATCTAAAAATTACATTTTATGCAGAAATGCATGAATTTATCTAAATAATTATGAATCTTGAAGAGGTGATCTTAACTTCATTTCTGCCTCCCAAATGATCTTCTACCTCAAGGAATGTGGTAGGTGAGATTAAGACCTTGGAGTTTATCTTCAAGTTAATCTTGAGATCATTACTTAAGAGTTACCAGATCAATGAATAGGGTCTTGTTTCAATTCAATTTCTGTCCAAGTATTTTTTGATTTTGCGGCTCACTTTTTCTGGGTTGAAAAATAGGATGATGGGTTGGTTTAATTGAGTGTGGATACATAGATAGGAGACAAAGACAGGATTTTAAAGAATATCTCTACCTCTCAAGTTAAGAAACAACAAAATTTCATCCAAGGCACCCACAAAAATGCTGATGACCTCTTGATTTGAATTTTTCAATTCAACTGATCAATCACAAGCACTTTGAATTTAGTCAATTGTTCTCTGACTGGAATATTTGATTTCTGAGGTTTTGGTAAGATCATAAGGCCTTGTTTGTCTTGAGCTTCCCCATTGTAGATTGATCAAGTTATCCTTCAAAATTACCAGTCAAGCCAAATACAGCTGTAAATTTTTGGAGAGGTTGTCAAAATACTTCAAGCTAATCAGATTGGCATCAATCCCAATCTTCAAATCAAGATCATTTTCCAAAACCAGGTGATCATCTCCATCATTCCACTAATCACCCATAGTTGTCCTGGTCTCCACACTTTCTGTCTGATTCCTCTTCCTCTCCTCAATCATATTGAAAGCCAACTCAATGAGATACTCTGGCCAATTTGGGATGTCATCACTACATTGTTTCATCAACTTCCAGTAGTTTGGATTTATTTGTTTCAAGGATTGATTGAATTATCTCCCATTTTTTCATAGTAAACTCTGAGGGTGATCTTAAAAGATCAAAGCCATTCCAGACAAGCCGGTGAAAAAGGTGATGTAATCTCTCCTAGCATTGGCATGACAGATGTATTCACTCCCATGGGCTTCTTTTTTGGGAGCCAATTAGATTGAAACATTGTTGGATCTCATCAGATTCTTGAAACCTTCCAATTGTTTACCTGTGTCAATTGTAGTGAGCTGGTTAGGTCATGATTGATTCATCTTATCATGGATGACTTAACTTGCTTTTTTTTGTGGTGATGGTGATGTCAAGTTGATGATTGAGAATTAGACTATGATGATTATATGAATCTTCATGAAGAATCTTCTCTTGAATTAATTTCTTGGATTGATGGGTATAAGTTTGACAAAATATTGATTTTTGGATGGTTTTTTTTGCATTTTTATGAATGGAGATGAATAAATTTCAGGTTTGATGCTTGAAACCAACCATTTCTATGATACCTAAAATTTTGAAATTGAGCAGTTAAGGGGTATGTGTATTTCAGAAACCTGCCATTTTGATGGTGGGTTTGGTCAAAGAAAAATGGCAGGTTTTCCAACTTCATACCCCATAACTGTTCAATTTCAAAATTTCAGGTTTGATAGAAATGGTGGGTTTCAAGCATCAAAACTGCAATTTATTCATCTCCATTCATAAAAATGCAAAAAAACCCATCCAAAAATCAACATGTTTTCAACCTTATACCCATCAATCCAAGAAAGTAATTCAAGAGAAGATTCTTCATGAAGACTCATATCATCATCATAGTCTAATTCTCAATCATCAACTTGAAATCAACATCACCACAAAAAAAAAATTAATTCATCCCTGATAAGATGAATCAATCATAACCTAACCAGCTCACTACAATCGACAAAGGTAAACAATTGGAAGGTTTCAAGAATCTGATGAGATCCAAAAATGTTTCCATCTAATTGGCTCCCAGAAAGAAGCCCATGGGAGTGAATACATCTGTCATGCCAATGCTAGGAGAGATTAAATCACCTTTTTCACTGGCTTTTCTGGAATGGCTTTGATCTTTTAAGATCACCCTCAGAGTTTACTATGAAAAAATGGGAGATAGTTCAATCAAGCCTGGAAACAAATAAATCCAAACTACTGGAAGTTGATGAAACAACGTAGTGATGACATCCCAAATTGGCCAGAGTATCTCATTGAGTTGGCTTTCAATTTGATTGAGGAGAGGAGGAGGAATCAGAAAGAAAGTGTGGAGATCAGCACAACTATGGGTTATTAGTTGAATGATGGAGATGATCACCTGGTTTTGGAAAATGATCTTGATTTGAAGATTGGGATTGATGCCACTCTGATTAGCTTGAAGTATTTTGACAACCTCTCCAAAAATTTACAGCTAAATTTGGCTTGACTGGTAATTTTGAAGGATAACTTGATCAATCTACAATGGGGAGCTTCAAGACAAACAAGGCCTTATGATCCTACCAAAACCTCAGAAATCAAATATTCCATTCAGAGAACAATTGATAAAATTCAAAGTGCTTGTGATTGATTAGTTGAATCAAAAAATTCAAATCAAGAGGTCATCAGCATTTTTGTGGGTGCCTTGGATGAAATTTTGTTGTTTCTTAACTTGAGAGGTAGTGATATTCCTTAAAATTCTGTCTTTTTCTCCTATCTATGTATCCACACTCAATCAAACCAACACATCATCCTATTTTTCAACCCAGAAAAAGTGAGCCGCAAAATCAAAAAATACTTGGACAGAAATTGAATTGAAACAAGACCCTATTCATTAATCTGGTAACTCTTAAGTAATGATATCAAGATTAACTTGAAGATAAACTCCAAGGTCTTAATCTCACCTACCACATTCCTTGAGGTAGAAGATCATTTGGGAGGCAGAAATGAAGTTAAGATCATCTCTTCAAGATTCAAAATTTATCAATAATAAAATCAAGATCCAATGTTTTAAAGGTTTTAGGCATTCAGATCTGAGGGATTGAGTTTCACTGGTGACCTATTTTTCCCAGTTGGAATATTGGGGTGTATTAAAGTTAGCAAGACAGCCATTAGAAACCGGCCATTTTTTTGACAAAACCTGCCATTTTTAATGGAGGGTTTCTGAAATGCACATACCCCCTAACTGGTGTATTTCAAAATTGCAGGTTTCATGAAAATGGCGGGTTCCAAACATCAAACCCACCATTTATCATCCATCCATCATCCATTGCATGAAAAACACCCATCCACACCTCCAACTCAGCAAATCCATAAGCATCACACTCATCTCATCTCCACCGCTTCACATCTCCATCACTTCACATCTCCATCAAATCACACACATCCCATCATCATCTCATCACCCCACATCAAATCACCATCTTTCTCAACATGTCCAATCAAACTTCCCAGCATCAAGTTGAAAATGCAAAAAAGATGACTGAAATTTTTTTATTATTTGACTCTGATTCAGACTCTAATTTGGAATCAACTTGGTTAGCTTTGAATTCTCTATTTGAAAAGCAATACATTGTTACACAAAGAAACAATCTCCACAACCCTATTTATGAAAGGCAAAAGCTTCACCTACTCCCCAACTTAAGCTTCCAGAAACTGTTCCAAAATTTATTGCCTTCATTCATGAAATGTTTTGAGATTATTGAAGACCACCACATCTTCCAGAAAAATTCTTGGAATCCTCAACGCAATACAGATATCCAACTGGCTTTTGCTCTTTGTAGATTGGGATAAAATGTAAATGGAGCAGCAATTGATCAATTAGAAAATCTATTCTTGGTCAGTTATGGATCCATTGACTTATACACCAAAAGAGTCAAGATTGTTATCCTATCTTTCCATTTCTTGGTCCTTTGTTTGCCAACCAAAGAAGAACGCAAGGAGATATCTCAAGTAACGGGGACTGAAGGATTTCCTGGTTGCATTTGTTTTGTTGATGGGACCACTATCCCCTTGAGTCAAAAACCCAGGCTAGATGGCAACCACTAATTTGATTGGAAAAAAATGAAATTGATTCATTTCCTTTCCAAAGCCTTTGATAATACACTGACCAAATATGTTTTATCTTTTTTTATAGACACTCTGTGTCACTAAAACGTTTTTGTGGTAACAACAAGAAGTTCATATCCCTCTGTGCTGGCCTTCCAGGTTCTTTTCATGATTCATATTTTTTCAATTGGATGCGGATTTCCCAACAACCAGATAATTACTTTGACCGAGATCAATACCTTCTGGCCATTTCAGCTTATGATAGCAGGAAATATTTGTTTCCAGCATATCACAATGTTTCATCCAATTATAAAGCCAAAACTGATTTCAACTATCATCTTGCCCAATCAACAGTTTGAATTGAGCATGCCATAGTAATCCTGAAAGGAACATTGGCCAGCTTATGGAAGATGCAAAACCAGCTAAAAAAATGCAAGGAGAGATCCTGATCAACTGGATTATCAGTTGTTTAATCCTTCACAACCTTCTTTCCAACATCAAAGATGAATGGGAAAAAATATTAAAATAAGATATTCCCAATCCTCCTCAATTCATCCTGGTATCATCTTCTACCTCATCTTTGGCCATGAGAGAGTGGATTCTACCCCCCACACTTTTGCACTTTGATTAGTAGCATTTGGTTTTTAAATAGTTAAAAAATAACATCACAGAATTTTTTTTTTGGTTTTGGTTGTTTAACCAAGAATCCTAGGCTGAATCTGGTTTTTTTTGTTTTTTTGTTGGACTTAGACAAAAACCAAAACTTCCAAACCACTTATCCACCTTCACTGGTCTACTTCCTCCTCCTCACCCACAACCACCACCTCACCCATCACCTCCACCTCACCATCACCTCCACCTTACCATCACCTCCATCTCACCCACCACCTCCACCTCACCTCACCTCACCCACTTCCTCCCCTCCTCCTAACCCTGGTGAGCCCCCTCCCCCTCTTCCTCTTCCTTCCCCTCACTGGTTGCTGATCCTTTGATCATTCAACCTTTAGGTCCCCCCTGACTCCATTGCTCAATCCACCAAGGTGAGCCCCTCCCCTCCTCCTACTCCTCCTCCTCTCCCCGCCCCTCTGGATCAATTGCATATTGATTTCTCAACCTATTTTAAATTTATTGCTTGATTGATTTTCAATTGATCACCACACACCTCCCCTCCTCCTCCTCCTTCTCCTTTTAATCTTCATCAGATGAAGCTGACAGTTTTTTTTTTTTTGGTTTTCAGCTTTGACCAGTATTTTTTTTTTTGTTGATCATCTACCTTGATTATATCATACTAATGTTTTTTTTTTGGATGCCATGCAATCAAAAACCTGTTTTTACCCCTTGTTCTGTTGACTCCCACCCCTTTTCTGGACTGCTAATGCTTCTCCCACTGCACTCATAATGTTATAAAACAAGATATTTTTCTTCTTGATCCTCACCCCAAGCAAAGTAGGTGCCTGGGAGGGATCAAGATGGAAGGAGATGGTTTGAAAAACATAAAGAGAGGTGGTAACCAGAGGGCTCAAATGAGACATTCTGAAATCTCTTTGGAAGTAAATGAAGATGGGTTTAACAAAAAGGTGGTTTGGTCTTGAAAAAAACTACAACCTTTTGATTTGTACCCTGCTATTGCAGCCAAAAAGAAAACTCAAAAAACCACCCCTGAATATTTTGGAAAAGCCAAACAGAAGATTGAACAATCCCATTTCTTCAGCTCTGGAAAAGTTGCTTTTCTTGATTTTTCCAATTGACACTCTGGTTGCAATAATTGAATTTTCCCCATTGAATAAACTCTCCCAGCAAGAAAAGAAGGACCTCAACTTTTTCACAAAATTACTTCACTAATACAAAAGGTTTGTCAACACGGTTGGTCCCTCAAGATATTAGGGTGGGAAAATGTGGGCAATTTGATGGCAAAAATCAATTCACCCTTCTGCATTTTTGGACGCTTTTTGAAGAAATCAGCTATTCAATCTTCTCCCCAGGAGTTTAAATTTTTGAACCTTAGTTCTGACAAGGTATCACAAATTTTAGGCCAAATGTTCAGAAAATTAGCCAGACTGGCACACAATTCCAACCAAGAAACCATGCTGGAAAACAATATCCCCTCTTTCTCTTCATTGGAATTTGGATCTGGCCTCACTCCTTTCAACTGCTCCCCTCACATCACCTTCACCTGAGACTCCTTCTACAACTCCCTCCATATTGACAAAGTTTATTTCTCCTTGTATTTCTTTTTACTTGTGGTCTCAACCAAAAAATCAAATGGACAAATTATTGAAAACAAGGATAAATATCAAGTATCCAATATCCAATTTGTCTTTCCTGACTTGGGATTGGGAATCTTTTTTGAAGAAAAAGGTATTTCAAAAATGCTTTGGGTGGAAAATAAGTACAATCATTGTACTTTTACTGCCATGGATACTGCCACCCATACTAGGATGGCTATGTCTTTGTCAATTAACAAGACCACTCCCAACACTTGCAAAGACTTGAAAAGTGGTCAAATATATTCTAGACCAAAAAATGTAAATAAAAATAAAAAACATTTTTTAATTGGTGGGGTTAAAAATAGGCTCAAACATCATTATATTTGAAAATAAATTTCTTGTTTTTATTTGTAAAATTTTTACCAAAGAAAATATTTACAAGCCAAGCAATTGAGTAATTTCCTTTATTTCATCAACAGTTCTACTGCTACCAATACATTCCATGGCTACCAATAACCTATCTTTTTTTTTTCTGTGGCTAGACTTTCCCTCTCCTTTTTGAGTTGGTCTTACTCTTGATCCTTCTCCTTTTCCTCTTTTTGAAACTCCATCGTGGCCTGTTTCATTTGCCACTAAGCATCCAGCTTTTTTGGATGAGCCAAACTCTCAGCTTTCTGCTTTTGGCAATCCACAGCCAGTTGAAAATCCCACTTCTCCTTTTCAAATTGATTTTTTTCAGATTCAATTTGTGATTTGACTGTTTTTCAAATGGTAATAGGAATGAGCTTGATTTTGAAAGCAAGGAGAATCCAACGCGCTTACTTGAACCTTGCTTCTCCATGATATCCTCAAAGCCAGAAAAATTTGAAGTGTTTCTACTGTTTTGATGGCTATTGGGATTGATGTTTATGGAATTGGAGGCCTTTTGCTTTCCCTTTGCAGAGGAGGTTTGTGTTGGAACATCATCACTCTCATTTGAAGGGGATGTGGGAAGCCCCATTGGCTTGAGTATTTGGCCATTCAGGAATTGATGAGCCTGTTTTTTTATAATCTAAATCAGTCAGGATTAACCAGACAGAATAGAAAAGAAACTGGTTCCTTACTTGAGCAGATGTTGATGGTAGTGGCAATACAGGAATAACTTGCTCCTCATTGGTCATGTTGTTAAGTTCTTACACCCCAGGAAGAGAGAAATCCAAAGAAGGAAGTGAGGATTCCAAGGAAGGGTTTGAATTTTTTATAAATGCTGATTTAGAAGTTATTGGAGTTAATTCTGTTGGAATATCCTCCTCCACATCAGATTGGGGCCACTCATAGGTTTCATTTGGATCATCATGGCTAGGCTGAGCATCCACAGCCAGGTCCTCAGAATCAACTGAATCTGATTTTTGGGCATCAAAAGTGGCTAAAGGGGTGATAATGGCCTTCTTTCCAAAGATTTCATCCATTTGTATGTAAAAAGGACAAATGGGGTCAAACTTATCAACCACCGAGTTGATTCCCTTTGCTTTATTGGAGTTGGTGATACCAAAGCCAGTGGAGATTGACATTGAGTGGGCCTTTTTTACTTGTTTTGATAGTTCTTGAATTGCTCCTGCATCTGTTTGGATGAAAGATACAGCCTAGCTTGGTTTTTATTCTTCAGTTCATTGGCCATCAGGAGATAACCATTGACCTTAGAGGATGGAGGTTGGACAACTTGTGTTTCATTGTTGGATCCAAACCAAGCATTTTAGTTGGACAGAATTTTGAGCCAGTTTACCAGGATGATGTGATCAGCTCTCTTGAGCTGAGTTGAGCCTTTGGAAGCTGATGGGGGAGGATTGCTGGATGTTGAGTTCCTGGGGGATGTATGCTTTGTTCCATTGGATTTTTTAGTAGACTTTCTGGGGGAGGATTGCTGAGGGGCCATTTAAAAAGAGTACATGGGATGAAGGGATGAAGCAATGAAGCAATGAAGTGATGAAGGTATGTGTTGAAAGTGGGGATGAATTGATCAAGCAATGAAGCAATGAGAGTTAGGATGTGATGAAAGCAGGGATGAGGCAATGAAGTAATGAGAGGATGAATGTGATGAAAGAAATAATGTGTGAGAAATTGATGAGAGTGATGAAGTGATGAGATTGATGAAGTGATGAGAGTGATGAAGCAATGAGAGAAATGAAGTGATGAGGATAGGAATGAAGAGATGAAGAGCGATGAATTAAATTTTTGGATGAGGTTGGAGTTAGAATTTTTCCAATGAGGTTGGAGATTGAAACCAGGGGTGATGATGTGGAATGGTGGGTTGGGGCGGTGAAAGCCGTTAAATACTTTATTTGAAAAAAACCATTCATTTTAAGTTAAATTTGACACTTCTGATGTGAAATAAGTGGGTTTTTTTATTTTTAATGGTGGATTCTTAACTTTGATACTCCCTATTACCTATTGGATCCAAACTCTAAAGATCCCAATGAGTTTGATGCAGCAACCCAATTGGAAGATTTTAGGAAGGATTTGGGTGACCAATTCTTTCAAGATTTGAGTTTCTGAAAGCTCTATTTTCAAGCTTCCTCCCATTTTTCTCCTTATCCATCACCACCAGCATCATCATCTTTGGTTTCTATGTTGCACACAAGTGAATATACCTGTTAACTGATACCTTCAACAAACAAGAAGAAGTACTCTTAATTTGAGACCAAGGACTATTGTTTGCATTTCTTCATTTTATTTTTTTCCAACACTAAAATAGAGAGGAAGGCTGGATATACAACCAAAGTTAGAACAAACAAAAGAAAAAGAGTAATGGTTGATGGGACAGATATTTAATATTTTGAGAGATATTTTTTCTAAAGAATAGAAAGAAATATTCACATTGGCAAAAAAAAACTTTGAATTTGTGAGCTTGAAGGTGGGCTAGAGTGATCATTTAAAAGACAAAAAAATAAATGAGAAATTTTTTTTTAAGATTGAGTCAAATCGTGGGTGAGCAACAGTGCAGAAAGAAAGTTAAGAGGAGAAGACAGTGACCAGGATTGGTTGATGTCTTTTGGTATTCCAATCTTAATTGAGCATCATATTGATGATAAAGAATCCATTGGGGTTGTTGGTTGGTAGGTAAAATCTTGGGATGGAAAACCAAAGCAAGAAGGTGTGGTAGGACACCTCCCTGTGAGATGAAAAATGGCCAACTAGCTTGTTCAAATATTTTTTGATCTAATTGTGGTCATGATGGGGATTAAAAAGTGGTAGGACTTCTGGCAAGGAGGGCAAGAGGGCTTACTTGGATGGAAAGCTGAAGTTTAAAATGGATGATAAAAGATTTCTTTTTATCCCAAGTGGCTTTTCCAACCAATTTGATAATTTCAGCAGCAAGTTACCCAAGCACAGCTGCTGAGTAAACTGAGATGAGAGTTTGAAGAGTAGGAGTGAGTTTCAAGCAGGGGTGTATCAATTGGATGGGAAGGATGGCAAGAGTGGATGTACAGGATCAAAAATGATGGGATGGATGAGAATTTAGTGAGGATAAGTGGGGATGATAAAGGAGAAATAGAGAAGATAAATAGTCATACATTATATTGTAAAAAAGCCACTAATTTCCACTTAACTCTGAAACGCCTGATGTGAAATAAGTGGGTTTTTTTATTTTTTAATGGAGTGTTTGAAATTGGGATATTTTACTGAAATGCACAATTAAATAAATGGTGGTTTTTCCAACTCTGATTCAACCTAATGATGCTAAATTTATGCTTAAAGTAAGTAATTTATCTTAATAATCATAAATTTATGCATAAAACTATGAATTTGTCTCAATAATCATAAATTTATGCAGAAAGCTGTTGATTTATCTAAAAAAAATATAATAAATTTATGCAAAAAGGACCAAAAGAAATCAATGATCACTTGTATTCAAGTTACATCCCAAAGTTAAAAGGGTCCTTTTTACTCCAATATTTCACTTACCCATGTTTCTTGATCAATTTTTTATGGTGAAGGAATTAATCTGTATATAAAATTATCAATTCATGCCATTGAAAGTGTTTTACCATCCAGTGGAGGCATGAAGAAACTCATTCTATTTGAAAAGGTTTGTGCACACCATCTTTCAATTTTTTTAGGGTTTTCATAAATTTACTACCCAAAAAAGGTTTTTCCAAAACCTCCTTTGACAAATTTCAGGGGGGAGATTGTTTTTATGCCATTCACAAGGTGAGAGATTTGTGCCCTCACTCCTTCAATTTATCTTAAAATTTGTGCTATATTTTGAGAAATCAAGTTTGAATTTATTTTCTATTTTTAACAAAACTTATGAACCTTTCTCAGAAATATTAAGTTGGCTAGATTAATTATTAAAAATAGGAATTTTTCACTAAAAAACTAAATTACCTCTCCTTCAAGGACCTGAAATGATGAAGATTTTTTAAATTACATTATTCCTCCAATATTAATGGTGTTGTCATTCAACCAAACCTAAGATCACAGTGACTGTGCAATTTTCATGATCACTGTGTGCCAAGTGTTAATAGTGAATAATTTGATGCTTCAAAGAGGCCTTTATGGGGAAAAATTCAGTTTCAAATGCATGGTTGAGTGATTTTTTTTTTTGGGTATAATTTTTATGCTTCATCAAAAATTATTTGGAGTCTATCAGAAATAATTTATTTTAATAAAGAAACTTTGTTTTTCAATTTCATTTATCATTTAGATGGAAATTTTTTTTTGAAAATCTAGAATTAGATTAGGATAAATTTTAAAAAGGAATTTTTCTTTCTTTTTGGCACAGGATAAATTCACACCTTTGTAATAGATAAATAAATACAATCCTTTGAAGGAAGGTGTGATTTTGGCCTTTTTTTTTCTAAATTCAAGCCATTTCTAAAGAAAAAAATGAATATAATTTTTTTTATTAAATTCAGAACTTCTGGAATTTTTATCACTCAAGGAAGGGGTGTAAACCCTGAAAATTTGTGACCATTAAAAAAAAGGTATGAATATAGAACTGTGAGGCTTGTAAAGCCTTTTCAGGCTTGGAAGTGGTGCCTGAGGTGAGAAAAAATGCCTATTGAGGGCATTTGAAGGAATTTAAAGTATCAAGGGAGTTGCTAGTGTGGGAAATAAAGCCTTTCAAGGTTCTAATGATAATTTGGGGTGGGAAAATACACCTTGAAAGGCTTTAATTGAAGCAATATGGGGATTTTGGAAGATCATTGGTCCAGAACAATTTTGGAAGATTCAATGCCAACAGGGTGCAAAAAATGAGACTGGTTATTGTGCAGTTTGATCTTTCAGCTATGCCATTCAGTTGAGTTTAGGGAGGAGTCCCAGGTTTTTGAGTGATTCCCTTTCAAGATATATAGGTTTTCATGGATTCATTTACGTATTTGCCAGAATTTTCTGTCCTGAGAGAAATGAATTTATGGTCAAATTGGTTTTCAAAAAAGGAGCTGAATAGTTTTTTGCATTGATATACATTGGATTTGAGGCACATTGGGTATGAAAATAAGGCTTTTGAACAGTCATTTATTAAAGTAAAAAAGAATTTCTAGCCTTCTCTGGAAGTAGTTTCAAAGCTACAAACGTTGGAGTGAATGATTTCACCAGGCTTGGTTGATTGGTGACAGGGGAAAGAGTGGAATTGTGTTCTTGAAATTTTTGATTTACTGCATTTTGTGAATTTCTGGCCCTCTTTTTTTTGTTTGATAGGTGTTGTATTCCACAAGATTTTCAGTAATTTTGAGGGGACTTCAGATTCAAGCAAGATAAACTAAAGTGGTATCCAAAGAGAACTTTTTCAGCTTTTTGCATGATGGTTGAGTATTTTGATTCCATGCTGCTCCCTTTCTCATGATATAAGTAGTATAAGTTTCCTTTTCTGTATCCAGTTTGAAGTGCTTTTTTGTTCAGGTTTGAGATTGATTTGTTTTAAATCTTAAATTCATCTTTTGAGAAGATAATGACTATTCCAGAGTCATAGAGGCTTGGGATGGATAAGAGTGGCTTGCAGGGCTTGTGGAAAATTAGTGATTTGACTTGACAGAATGGAAAAAAAAATGATCCTTGTTTGTTTGAATTAATGTTTGATGTTTCTTCCAGTCCAATTGAGGTGAGACAGGGTGTTTTGTTCTTGAATTGGTGTTTGAAGGGATTTGTGGATACAGAGCATCCAGAGTCAAGTTTAAAATCCTTTTGTTAGTGAGGGTTTAGAAAGGTGATATTGCAGACCTCTGAACCTGAATTTACAATAATTTGATATTTGGAGAAGTTTTTGGAGTTTTCATCCTCATTTTTAGTTATGGCTTCACTCAAGTTTGTGTTTGCTGATTTTCAGCTAGTGTTTGTTGGTTGGCTTTTTGATTTGTGGTGGTCTCTCTTTTCAAAGTTCAAACCCTCTAAAAATTCAGGAAATATTGAGAAGGAGTATCTTTTGGTTTTACAGTTGGTGCAGTAATACATTCTTGTTAAGCTTTTTGATTGTCCATCTTTTTTGCCTGAGTTTTTATTCTGAGATGGTTGAGATCTGACTGAGTTTGCCAATGCATCTTCATTTCTGGTCTGACCTCTGAGATGTTCCTGTTTCAGGGCTTCAATTAGTTTTCAGGATGGTACAGATTACTTTTTCATCTTGCTTGAGACACATCTGAGCCATTTTTCAAGCAACAAGAGAAGGATGGTGGTCACTGGGGGATCATTGGCTGTAATTGGATTTTTGGGTGTGACAAGTGATGATAATTTTTCTCCATAGGAGACAGTTTCTGACAGGTTCATGGTCATGTCTTTTTTTTTTTTGAGTTTTTTTGACAAGAGTTCTCTCAGCCAGCAAATTCTACCTCTAGAAGAGTTATCTTGATGTGATATTATATTGCTTCAGGGATTTTATGTATGTACATTGTTCCTTTTTATTTTTATGTACCCATTTTTGTTTTTTTGTTTTTTGGGCACAGTTTTGTGATTTTTGGGAATTTTTAATTTTTTATTTCAATTTATTCATAAGTTCATGAATGGGCATTCATGGCCCTGGAGTTGTGAAATTTTCACAATTTTAATTTTTTATTGTTTTATTTTTAATTTTTTCATTATTGCTTTCAAATTTTTTGATTTTTTTTTAAATTTTTTTAGGGTTTTTGTTTTTTTTGTTCAATTTTTCATTTATTTTAATTTATTTTGGTTCTTTTTTTTTCTTTTTTTTTCTCACAACCCTGGAGTTTTTAGCAAGTGGTGAATGGCTGTTCAAGGCTCAGATGGGCTGTGAAACATGCCACACAACACATTTCAGGTTGTGAACAGTTCATGTTAGGTTGCAAATTTATCACTACCCTCTTGTAAAAGCTTCCAGAGAATTGGAAAAGAATTTTTTCTATTTTTTGGAAGGGTTGGTGATAAATTCACAATCCCCAGTTGTTTGGGAGTTGTTTAGGGCCCTACACAGCCCATACACAACTCAAGAGGGTTATTCCCAAAATTTTCAACCCCCAGACACAACTCCAGAGGGTTGTTCCAAACACGCGCAACCCCTGGGGGGTTGTATTACACCCATAAACAGAAATTTTGAGTTGTTTACCCCCATACGCAACTTTTTAGATGCATTTATGAGGGTATAAAACCCACTGGGGGTTGATCCAGAATTTGTGGGACCCCCTTGACCACATTTGCATTCCATCAACCCAAATTTGGGATCAATGCATAGTATGTGGGACTATTGGACTGCACCAAGAAATGATAAAGTTAAACTGCAAAAAAAATTGTTGCCTTTGGCAAAAAGAATATTTGAAATTTTCCCCGTCCCACAAAGTACACTCTTTCCCATTGGAAAATGGAAAAGTAAATTTTTACTGCCTGTTGGTTAACTTGATCTTAACCCAAAAGTGAGCAAACTTTGTAGTTGTTCAATTGAAAGCTGGATTGAATATTAAATTACAATTGCATTTTGTTTTGCATTATGGGAACAGTGGCAAGCCCTCCTGTTTATGAAATGGCTGCTTTGAAGGACTAAATTGATAGTTCCATGAAAAAGCTGCGGAAAAAAATTATTTGGGTAATGAAACATTGGGGGCCCAAATTGCATCCTCATCTGGGGTTACAATTGAGGAACAAAATTTTTCACAAATGAACATGAACTCTGGTTGTGAGTAACATTTTATGTTACTCTGGCCTTTGCCTAAGTTTATTTGATGGAAACTGATAGGAGGCTGCGGCTGGTAACCATTTAACTATGTAACTATGATATAACCATTCAATTGGAGCAAGATCCACTTGACCCACCTCCTGTGAGATCCTTTCCCACTAGGTAAGAGGCTCAAAACTATTGTATAACATGGGCAATGAATCATGGTTACACTTTGAAATTTTTCAACTCAAAGCTTGATAAATATGTGGATTTAGCCTGTGATTGATAGACATGGTTACTACTCTGGGCCATTGCTTGCCAAACGGTCAAGGAAAACTCACACAAGGAAGGTTGGGTGTAAGTTTTTAATTTTTCCAAGTCACACAAATGCAGACCCCTTGTGTCAAATCTCCTACAGAAATGATCAAAATAACCATCAACCATCTCCACACCCTGAAGTGCATCCTCAACTCAGGAGAATCTCTGGGGTAGCCTTAGAGAATTTAAGTTAAGGCATGAATGATGGGTTCAATACACTTCAACTCAAAAGAAAATCAAGCAAGGTTGATTTTGGGGAGTATTTTGATTACCAAAGAATCTATAACACTAAGCAAAAGTTAGTGCTAGCCAAAATCAAGGGAAAAGATGTTATGGAGGTCCTCTTTGAACAACTTGAAGATTTGGGTTGGGTTCATCAAGCAAAATTCAGTGGAGAGGGACACTTGGAGGCCCTATTCTTGACCCACCCCAATTCATTAAAGCTTTTCAAACAATTCAATCATATTTATATGTTGGATTTTACTTATAAAAAAAATAAGTACAAAATACCCCTATTGCATGTTGTAGGAATGACAGCCAACCAAAAAACTTTCACAAAATCTCTTTTTTTTATAACAAGAGAAATGTTTGATTTCTACAGTTGATCTGTAAAAGCACTAAAGGAGCTGGCTTATGATCCTGAGATACTTCCCAAATTCTTTGTGATGGACCATGAAAAGCTCTGATTTTTTCTATAGAACATAGTTTCCCTGATTCAAAAAGACAGTGTTGTTTGTGGCACTTGTCTAAAAAAATACAAGAAAACTTTAATGTTTTCTTTAAGAATGACATTGAAGGATGGCAATACTTTATGTCTCTGTGGGGGAATTATGGGGCCTCCAAAACCAACAAGGAGGCAGAGTTCAATGACGCGGAACACAGAGTAAGTGCCAAACTGTGTCCTCTAATGTCAATCTTCCTAGTTTTGGCTGCTTATTTTATCACTTGTATAAAGTTTTTCTTGGAAGACCATTAGTATGTGCTTGATTATATGGAAAATCATATCTTCATTATTAAAGAGAAGTTCCTAAAAGCTTGGAATTGCAAAAAACCTGACTTGGGAAATCAAACCACCTCTTGGGTGGAAGGAGCTCATTCTCCTCTTAAAGGATTCCTTGCAAAATTTTTGGGAAACATGTTGGATTTTTGGAAAAACCTAGATGGAAAAGTTTCAAATCAAATTGAATTAGTTCAGGTTTCCCTTTAAAACTCTTGAAGAAAGTTATGAATATTTCTTCCAACTGAAATGTTACCAATGGGATACAATTTTTTGTTAAAGGCAATTGAACTTGTTGTGGAACAATTTGAGAAATTAAAGCGGAACCATGATGGGGAAGTGTGCACCAAGTCATACTCCAAGACTATGGGTTTTCCCTGTTCCCACAAGATAGGTGACCTACTAGCATTAAGAGGATCTGTTGTGCCTGAGGATTTTCATCCTCAGTGTAGGTTGTATTATCACCCTTGCAGTTCTAGTTCTGTAATTTGGTTTAAGTTGGATTGTTGGATTGTTCAAATTACTTTTTGATTAATTCTTTTTGATGGATGATTCCTACTTTACTAATTTTTGTTCCTTTCAAATTTTGGAAGTCTGATGTTGATGAGATGCTCAAAAATTCTAAGTTACATGAGAAGCTCAATGCAATGATCTTGGGATATCCTGAACAAGATCACCGCAAGCTTTTGAAATACCTGATTCAGAAGACTGCAAATTATTGATCAAAGCCAAGACTTGAACCAAAAGTCTTGAAATCAAGTAGAGGTTGGAAAAAATTGATAGATACCCGCAGAGATTCTTCTCAATTTGAAAATGTTGAAAATGAAATTAAGCGGCAAAAGGGAACTAGAAGGGAACCAAATAAGAAAAGACAAAAGAGTGTAATTCTTTTCTTTTGTGAAATGTTCGTTTTTTTGCTTTAATGAGCTGGTGATGATATGATTATAATTGTTAGTTAAATTCTGCAGGATCAGAATCTGAATTTCATACCTCAGAGGAAGAGACTAAAAGTGAATTAGCTTCACTTAATTTGGACTTTGAATCTTCTTCAGAAGAAGAAGAAGTGCAGGAAGTGTCTACCAGAAGCTTGTCTTTGGTGAGTTTTGTTTCCTTTAATGATATTGATTAGAATTTTGACTAAGTAATTTTTGATTATAGGAACCAAAAGTGAATTACCTCAATCAAATACCTGAGAACTTAAATAATTTCTTTGGGGAGGTTTGGGATCTGGTTGGTGATGGAAATTGTGGATTTAGATTCCTTTCTAAATCACTTGGGTATTATGAGCATGGATGGTTTAATTTACAAAACAAATTGATTTAAATATTGAGGAAATATAAGATGTGCTATTCTAAAATCCTTGGCGGAATGAAAGATTTTCAAAAGATAGAAAAAAGACTTGATGTTAATTAAATCAAAAAAAAAGATTCCCTCTTAAAAATGGCTTTCAAAGATGGATATGGGTCAAACAATAGCTGATACTTCTGGAAGGCAAATATTTTTCATTTCGTTGGATTCATGTTGTACTTATACTCCCATTAAAATGTGTGTAAAAGAAGAATCAGACCCAATATTCATTTCATTTTTTAATAATAACCATTGGGTCCAGCTTGTACTTAAGGAAGATTTGATTCAAATCCCACCCATAGTTTCCAAACCACATTCCATGATTTTTGTAAAAGCCTCTGGTTGGGTTGATCACCTCAAAGATAAACTCAAGTTTTATTCTAATTTGTAGAAATCATTTTAATTTCATCATTGGGGTTTGGGTTCTGATGCTGATATTTTAATTCTATTGATATAATGGGTTATCACATTTTGAACATCATTACATTCAGTGTTTTGAATGAGATTTAATTGGTAAGTCATTTCAACTTGTGTTGGGCTGATCCCATCATAAGGAGTATTGTTTCTTTTTTTTTGATGGGATCAGCTTAACACAAAGTGAACTTGTTTTTTTTTGACGTTTTTACTTTAGGGCTAGTCAAGTTGAACTTTTATTTTTTGGCACCTATACTTTAGGGCTGCTCCATAGACTCTTCCATTGTTTATTTAATTTTTGATGTTTTTACTTCTGGGCTAGTCAAGTTGAAATTGTATTTTTTGATTTTTTTTCTTTTTTAATTCTTTTTCAATTTTAATCAAAAAAATAAACTGGTTTTTGATGTTTTGGTTGTCTTCGGTTTTTTTTATTCATTTTTAATTATTTTATTTTTATTTTTAACTTGTTTGTTTTTTGTAACCAAAAAATCAACATTTTTTCAATTTTTTGGTTGATTTCTGTTTTTTTTTTTGTTTTTTTTTTTTGTTTATTTTAGTTTTTTATTTTTTTAACTTTTTTGGCTAACAATGCTTGTAGTGGTGTGGAACAGAAAAAGACTACATTTGATTTGTGTACAACCCCACACAACTCAAATGTAGTCATGTGTGGTGCCACACAAAACCAAATGGTTGTGTGGGGGCTACACAACCACAGTTGGGTTGTGTGGAGGCTACCCAACTCAATCAGAGTCCTGTAGCATGCCACACGGCTCATTTGAGTTTTTTACACAATATAAATGAGTTTTGAATGTAACATTAACCTTTTGAAAGTCTCTTTTTATGCAAATTGGGTTTAAATTACCCAGATTTGTCACATTGGTAAGTCTATCCTTGCTCCTTAGTATTGGAGACTTTGGTGGAAATTGAATATCCATAGGACTTAGCCCAGTCTTGAACAGCACCCACAAGTTCCACCTTTGAATGATATGATAATTCAGGTTTAGGATCCAAAGAAGTGGAATCATTAGCATGATCCAAATCATTTCAAGCAGCAGAAGAAGATGAAGCAGAGGAAGGTAGTTGAGCAGAAGAAGATGAAGCATAGGCAGATATTAAAAGTTGGTTGATGTGTGGTTGAGATGTTTTTTGATTTTGATTTTGAGATGTTTTTTTTATCAATAATTTGGAATTTCAGATAGATCATATATAGCAGAAAGATAAACAACTTGATAGAAAAGAAGAGTTAAGAAACTTGATATTGGAGGGGAAAGATAATTTGGTTATTTTTTGATGTTTGATTGATTTTCTAATGATTAGAAATAAAATTCAAAGTAATTTGAGAAAAAATTTTTGAGGAGTGATTTTTTTTTTGTGTTTGATTTAATTTTTGTATTCAGGGTGGTTTTATTGATGGGGGTGGAGTTTTTAATTGGATTGGTTGAGTTTTGTTGAGCAGTGATGTGTGATTGGTTGATTGGTGTTGATTTGTGATGATTGGTGATGATTGATGTGGTGTGGTGTGGATTCTGGATGTTAACAGCTAATTTTATGGTTGAGGAGAGGATTTGACTGCCCCAAGAGGTGAGGAGGGGGCAGTAAATAATTAAAAATGATATTCAATATAAGATTATTCTTATAGACAAGCCAAAAAATGTTGACCTACCCCAAAATTGGGTCTAAACATGGTGATTTGAGGTTAGACATTTGAGGGCTAAAAGAAGGTGAAAAAAGTATGAAAAAAAATGTGTTTAATTTGAAGTGAATTTCAAAACTGTAACCTCATATTTTTCATAAAAACAATGAAAATGGTATCATTAATAGATCCAAAATTCACCCCAAAACAAATATTTTCTGTTGTTGTTGTAGATGCATCAACTATTTGGAGGTAAATAACTGATCCTAAAAATCCCCAAATGATTTTTTGAGAATTTTTCAATAACCCCTGAAAAATTCAAATCTCAGAAAATGGAAAAATTTTCCAGAAGATAAGGAAAAAAAAAGTGGAAAAGAACATCTTTTCTTTTGTGTGAATCCCATTTTTTGGGGGGAAAATGAAGTACTAAAAATCTGAAAAAATTATATTTTAATTTCCTTTGATATTTGGAAGCTTTCTGTCTATTCATATCACCCAAAATATTTAGAAAAGAATTATGAAAATGAGTGAAAATATTTGTGAAATGACATTTTTTTTTGAATTTTTTGAACCTACTTTTGAAGGCCTTTAAATACACCAAAAACTCTCAAAACTTTATTTGAGAGGTTTTATATTTACCCCTACACAGTGGGTTTTTTTTTGCAACTTCACAAAATTGCACAAATTTAAGGAAAACTATGTGAATTGGGGATTTTGTAGGGACACTGAAACTGCACAAAAAAAAGGATTTGGGGCATGAAAAAATAATGAACTTTATTTTTTCTGAGATATTTCAACAGAATTAAATTGCATGATTTTTCAAACAAAGGAATGGAACAATTTCATCTTATGATGCAGTAAATAATTTTTATTGGTGTTCACTGCAAGTAAAGCCTGCATGAAAATACAACTGCTCACATAAGTTGGAAGTGATTAGCTTCCCAGCAAACTTGTAAATGTAACCAATCACACTGTTTAAGTTTACAAAAACTCAAATTGGATGCAGTTTGGATTCAATAACAGAAAAACTTTTTCTTTTTCTTTGGTTTAATAAAGAAAAGCGTTTTCAATGACTTTAATGTTTCAAAAAGAAATTTTTAGAAAATGGGATGGTGAAAATTGATTCACAATTAAACAATAAATGTGGGGGATGATGCTCAATTTGAGGGAAAAAAAATTTTATTGGATATACCAGATTGAGTTGGGAGGTGATGATCCAATCAGAGGATGAAAGATTTTTCTTCAATATTTTTTATCAAAAATTGGGAGGGGATGATAAAATAAATTTGGTGAAAAACCCAGGAATGAAACCTGTGAAGAAATTGCATAATTTATCAAAACAAAAAGCAAAAAAAATTGACACTTTCAAAGCTTCAATGCAAACACAACAATTGGTTTCAATTATTAAGTAAAGTTTTTTGAATGACTGAAATGTTTGAGAATAATCAAACAAAAAACTGATTTTTTTATCACAATTGAAAGATCTCAGTTAGAGAATGTCCATCTGTTCCAGGGATTGGAAGTTTAGGTGGCAGCTTGCTAGCTATAAAAAAAGCCAGGAAGAAATTTATTACAGGCATTTTTCAATTAATATAGTATCTCAGGTGCCTTGATATTCATTACAATCACTTAATTTCTGAATCATTCACAGTATATTAGCATAATTTTTAAAACAATATGTGAATCATACTTGCATAAACTCTAAGTTAATTTAAATACTCAAATTTCCTGAATGAAGTTTGTAAATGATACATTTTAAATTTTAAATTTTTTATAAATGAATTTCCAACTTTGAGAGCTATTCTAAATTCTTATTTTAACCCCTTAAGATTATCAAAGTAAGGTGTATCAGAGTTAATCAAAACCGCCATTAAAAATCAAATAAACCCACTTATTTCAAATCAGACGTGTCAGATTTACCTGAAAATAAATGGGTTTTTTCAAATAAAGTATTTAAAGGCTTTCAATGCCTCAACCACACATCAGTCCACATCATACACCCCTGGTTTCAGCCTCACCTCCTTCTATCTCCAACCACATCAGAAAAATTCTACCTCCAACCTCATCGGAAAATCTGATTCATTGCTCTCATCTCTTCATTTCTATACTCATTGCTTCATCTCTTATCACCTTTTCACTTCATCACTCTCATCACTTTATTGCTCTCATCACTTCATTGCTCTCATCACTTTATTTCTCTCATCTCTTCATTGCTATCCTCATTGCTATCCTCATTGCTTCATCTCTCATCCCCTTGTCACTTCATCACTCTCATTTCTTTATTGCTTTTGTGAATTCATCACTCTCATCACTTTATTTCTCTCATCACTTCATTTCTCTCATCACTTTATTTCTCTCATCTCTTCATTTCTATCCTCATTGCTTCATCTCTCATCCCCTTTTCACTTCATCACTCTCATCAATTTATTGCTCTTGTCACTTCATCACCCTCATCACTTTATTTCTCTCATCACTTCATTGTTCTCATCAATTTATAACTCTCATTGCTTCATCCCTTCATCCCTCTTACTCTTTTCAAATGGCCCCTCAGCAAACCTCCCCCCCCAAGTCCTCACAACAATCCAATGCACCAAAGCAAACATCCTCAAGGAACTCTATATCCAACAATCCTCCCTCATCAGCTTCCAAAGGCTCAATTCATCTCAAGAGAACTGATCACATCATCCTGGTAAACTGGCTCAAAATCCCCTCCAACTATGATGCTTTCTTTGGATCTGACAATGAAACACAAGTTTGCCAACCTCCATCCTCTAAGTTTAATGGTTATCTCCTGATGGCCAATGAACTAAAGAATGAAACAAAGGTATGCTGGCTCTTTCATTCAAACAGATGAGGAAGCAATTCAAGAACTATCAAACCAAAAATTACCCCTTTAGCCAATGCTGACAAGCCCTGTTCTTTCCCTGTCTTTGTATGTTTGTCAAATCATCTCCTCCCGTCCACATACTACAATTGGAGTGAGGATCAAGAAGGGATTCAATTTATCATATAAAATTTTGAGGGTTGTGTTCCCTATTCTTTCCAAGTCTCTATATGTTTTTCAAATCATCTCCTCCCATCTTGTTCCCTCCCAGGCACCTACTGCGCTTGGGGTGAGGATCAAGAACGGATTCAATTTATTGTATAAAATTTTGAGGGCAGTGGCAGTTTTACAATTAAAAGTTTTTCACACTATGGGATTTGAACCCATGACCTCAACATTGATGAGTGATGCTTTAACCACTAATCTAAGTGAGCCATTGCTGGATGGGCCAATGTGCCTGTCCAAATGTTCATCCTTGTCATCTTATCAACCCTGGCGCACAATGATCATCTCAGCTCACAATCTGCTCATCACACACTTGAATCAATACCCCATGGCAATTGATTGCTTGATCAATTTGGAATTGATTGCTTTATCAATTTGCAATTGATTGAGAAATTGATTTCTTGATTTATTTGCAATTGATTGAGCAATTGATTGTCAATTGATTTCTTGATTGATTGAATGATTGATTGGAAATAAATTGAGAGATTGATTGGAAATCAATTTCTGGATTGATTGGAAATCAATTTCTGGATTGATTGGCAATCAATTTCTGGATTGATTGGCAATCAATTTCTGAATTGATTGGCAATCAATTTCTGAATTGATTGGCAATCAATTTCTGGATTGATTGGCAATCAAAATTTCTGGATTGATTGGAAATCAATTTCTTGATTGATTGGCAATCAATTTCTGGATTGATTGGCAATTAATTGCCTGATTGATTGATTGGTGATCAATTGAGCAATTGATTGGAAATAAATTGAGCAATTGATTGGAAATAAATTGCTTGATCAATTTTCAATTGATTGGGTGATTGATTTGCAACTGATTTAGAAATTGATTTGCAATCTATTGGGAGGGAGGGAAGGGAAGGGCGAGGAGGAGGAGGAGGAGGAGGGGAGTGGGGGAGCTTACCTGCCTGATTGAGCAAAGAGGGGGGGGACCTAGAGGTTAAATGATCAAAGGATCAGCAACCAATGAGGGGGGGGGGGAGGCAAGGAGGGGGGGGAGCTTACCAGAGGTGCCAAACAAAGGAGGAGGGGAGGTGATGGGTGAGGTGGAGGTGGTGGGTGAGGTGATGGTGGTTGGTGAGGTGGAGGTGGTGGGTGAGGATGTTTGGTGAGGAGGAGGAAGGAGTGGACCGGTTGTTAAAAGTTCAGTCAGCTTTTTTGCATTTTCAACTTGCTGCCAGGAAGTTGGATTGGACATGTTGAGAAAGATAGTGATGTGATGTGGGGTGATGAGTTGATGATGGTATTTGTGTAAAGGAATGGGGATGTGAAGCAATGGAGATTTGAAGCAATGGAGATGAGATGTGTGTGATGCACTGGAGATGGGATTGGTATTTATTTTCTGAGGTGGAGGTGTGGATGGATGGTGTATGGATGATGGTGCATAAATGGCAGGTTTGATGTTTGAAATGTGCCATTTTCAAATACACCAGTTAGGGGGTATGTGTATTTCAGAAACCTGCCATTAAAAATGGCAGGTTTGATAAAAACAATGGCGGGTTTCTAATGGCCTCTTTTCTAACTCTGATACGCCCTATTGTAGACCTGAAGCCATATTAGTACCCAGATCCTTATTTTGAAATCATTACAACAAATCAGTACCCAAAATGTTTATGCAGAATTATAAAAGAAAATGCCTTTAATCACCCTAGCAAAAAAACTTGCAAACAAATTACTAACATTAATGTTGACAATTCATAAAGATTTAGCCCACAGAAGGATTACATGCATTTTCATTCATGTTTCAAATTTTTAAAACCAGAAAAATCATCTCAAGATTCAGGGATCTCCTGAAAAAATATTATCAATAAAAATCCACAAGAAGAATCCTATCAAGCTCTTCTGAAGAATTCTCAAACACTTAAATTATGCAAGTCATGAATATATTGCCTCAAAAAGGAGTGGATTCATTCAAGATAAAATTTCCCCTTTTTACAAACATCAAAAAGAAATCAGCTTAATAAAACTCCATGAAAGATTCTACAAATTATAATGCATCAGATGCATCCAAAAGAGTTCCAAAACAAGATATTTTACACTAATTCAATCATTCAAGTCATAAAGGTTTACCCAGACAGGATTGCATGAATTCCAAGCATGTCTAACCCTTTTGAAACCAGAAAAAAAAGCTCAAGCTTCAGGAACTCCCTTTAAATTAAAATTCAATGTGATCACTCATAAAATTCCTCATAATCCAGCAAAACCAGCCTGCTTTTCATTTTTTAGACTATTTGTTTGAAAAATAAAACTAAAGATTACAATTTTGAAAATCATTTTTCAGAGTTTCCATCACTGTAAAAATTGAATCATGTATCTGAATCTCCCTGGCCCTATGCATTGTAGTTCAAAAAAGAAGCCTGCCTCAGGTGAGCCTTCATCATTGCTGGTGGAAGAATTTTTATTCAAAAAAGGGGGTTCTCCTTTACCTATCCCAAGTTTTAACACACACCATCCATTGAATGTGCTTATCCTACCACTTAAATGTACTAGATTATCTGTGAACCAATTATAAGCCAACAGGAAATTGAATCCATGAAAATAATTCATTCTTCAATATTGGAACCATCCATAGGTTCACTTCAAAAGGGACCTTGATATACCTATTCATACTAAAAAAACTTGAACAAAACCACTTCTTATTGAATAAAAAAATTTTAAAGAATAATAGAAAATAAAGAAAATAAAATAAAATTTATTCCACCCAGATAACTGTGGGATAAAACATAATTTGGCCCACTCCTTTTTCAATCTTACCAGAACCTCATTCATCTTTTGGACTGGTTAATTGATAAACTGTAACACCTTTTCAATAACATAGTACCCCTACCATTAAGAACTAATCCCGATTTGGATATGCTTCCTAAATATTAACATCCTCCTATCTATAATAAATCCAAGTCTGATAGATACATTTGATAAGCCTCTTGAAGAAATTCAGCCACAATAATTTGTTTTTTTTAAAAAAAATACTTACTAAAGTTCTCAGGGGAAGGCATTTTAAAACTTTCTGAGCTTAATTCTATTCTTAGATAATAGTAAGAGTTAATTCCACCTTAAAGGGATTCCATAAAGCTATTTTCTAATTATTCTAATAAATCCCTTGGATTCTCTACAACATCAACCTGTTATCATTTGTCAAAAAATGATAGTTGAGAATGGGCCAGTGCAACCAGCTTTGATTGGGGCCCAAACCAACTTGGCAAGATTCCAGGCTTATTTGGCAGTGTGCCAACTGGCACTTTGCAAGGCACCAAGATTGCTCAGCTAGGTGCCAAGCTGGGCTTTTTGGGGTGCCACACATGCACCTCACAAAACAAAAACCCCCAAGAATTTGACCAGGCACTTAGATGGGCTTTATACACCATATATATAAATTAATGGGTAGACTAGACTCAAGTAGTTTTCCAACATAAGGGCATCTCAGCTGCAGGGGGTAAGAATTTGGAGGAAAATTGTAAGTTTTCAGTTTTCACAGCAGGATTTGACTCCCTAAACTGCTGTGCCATAAACTGGAGGGAGTTATCTGTGTGTGATTCCCTGTGACCTAGACCAAACAATGGGGCAGTTTGGGGGGGAGGGGAGAGGGGTTGGGGGCAGCTTTTGGGGAGGTGGAGATGAACGTGTCCCATGGGATTGTGGCAGATTCAAGGGGTATGATGGGAGCTAAAGGGTTGCCAGATGTGGCAAGCCAACATGCTCATATACCTCCCAATGTTAAACCACTTCCCAGATGGTACCTGCAGGACAGAAGATTTTTTTTTTGGGGGGGGGTGTTGGGAGGTAAATTGGCTTTAGCTTTTCCATTTACCTCCCATGGGAGAGATTCCCTAAGACACTGAATTCAGGCAGTTCTATTCAACTGACCTAACAGGGTTTGAAGATGGCTACTGCAGGAGAAATGCCCTAAGAGACTCAATTCAGGCAGTTCTAGGGTCTTACAGGGTTTTGAAATAGCTGCACTCTACTGTGACAGCTCCAGTATCCCCATGCCTACCCATCATCTGCTGGACTTGTTGGGCTGGGTCCATCAAGCAGTCATTGATCCATACAATCTTCCAAACCTACAGAGTTCTTCATCTCAACAGAACCTGTGGGTGCTCACAATCACTCATGTATGTACAAAATCTCTCAAACACTGGAAATCTATTCAAAGGTTGAGAACTTCCCCCACTCATTTCTATTTAATTATTTCCTCCTTTCCTTTCCTTTCCTTTCCTTTCCTTTGCTTTTTTTTTTTGATAGAAAGAAAGAAAGATTTAGGATTTGAGTTTGAAACTCAAACTGAAATTATCGTCATACGTATATGAAAGAATGCATTACTTCTAAAAACAATGTATGGACCTATTAAACCTCAAAATCCTGTGAACCCCCTTTTCTTTTTTCCCACTCTCTAATTAGGCACTCCCCTCCAACGCGAGCCACAGGCAGCCGGAGAGCACCAGAGAGAGAAGCATTAGAAACAATTAAGCCTCCGAGAGGCTGTAAGAAAATTCTGCTGGATCTCAGGGGTCACAATTCGATCGATGATTCTTGAAGCAAGGCTGATGCGAGGTTGTCACGTCCAAAATGCCCTGGAGTAGGGCTGATTTAACAATTAGAGCGGGGGGGGTATCTTGGATTCTAGCATTGAGATCAGGTTCATCAACCATTCAGATCTTGAGACCATTCCCAGGCCGTATTCAGGGACAGATCATGCAACCCAATTCACCTTATTTCTCCAAACATGCAGAAAAGGGAGCAAAAGCCTCTTCATCGGAAGTTTGCAAACCTATCATGATCGTCACAATTAATGATGAAGCTTGGTAAATAACTGTTGGGAGTAAGATCAATCCAGTGTGGCGGGGCCCAGAAAGTTGATTACGCTCCAACTTGCACGATCTTAAAGGTGCAAATCGGTCTGAGAAATACACAGGGCATATAATATTGCGTAATTGAATCTTTTCGCTCAGCTTGGAAGAATTGATCCCGAGCATTTGGCTGAATTGCTCTGATCCATACTCCACAATTCTGCGGTTTTGCATTTCTGCTCGATGAATTCGACGATGATGGTGGATCACTTGGATTACGATAGATTCACCCAAGATGAGCCTCACTTGATAGGACCATCTGCTATCGGTTCAAGGTATCGCGAGAGGCTAGCGTTTTGTCAAACTTTGTCTTGGTGTAGGCCCGTTGAGCTGACAGTACATCTTCGAATGATTGATCGGCCATGCGACCAGAACGGTTGGCCGAACTACCTTCCTCGACTTCTGCGTCCCCTAGTGTTTTCGATGCTTGATAAGCGTAGCCCTCTGGCTCGATCAATGTATCACTCGGTAAAGCCGGAAAATCTCCTTCTAGTCCTTGGTCCTCGAGGCCTGGCGAGAGATAAATTCTACGCAGCGCATCCTCGTGTGCCCGATATTCCGCCATTTTTTTCGAGGTCCCAAACGCTTCTCCTAGTTTGAGGGATCCAGAATAAGAGCCGACCACGAAAATAGCAGTAGCCGAGGCTCTTCCACTTTCACGTAGCAACCTAAAAGGAGGAACATGAAGTGGGACAATGCGGATGAGCCCGAGGCACGGAAGAGATCTATCGAGTTTTGAAACACAAACCTCGCAACGGGTGGCTCTCGATGATACTTGGCCAAAGTATATTTAAGTATCAGAAACGGATTCGTAAACTTCAACAAATCGGCTACCTGAGCTTTACGACTAAACCAATTTGCTCTAACAAATTGCCTCGAAGCTTCCATACCGTGTAATGAATAAACCAATCCCACAAAAGCCCTAGAAACGCTCGCCATCGCATCCTCATACAAAACACCTTGCTTGAATGCCGAGACTGTGGATCCGATCTCTTTATCCTTGTCGAATGCGTCGGCCCTTCGCCAACGTAACAGGCCTGGGTATGACACTTCCTCCCCTTTGCTGCCGTCCTGTTTGGGTTTCAGTCCTTTGTTTTTAGGTCTACCATCAATATCGAATATTCCACCAGCATATACTCCGGTATTTTCGATCTTAGATTTGTTGTCAATCGTCAAGTTAGAAAGCCCAGCACCGGAGGAAACACCCCATAGTCTGGCTACATCAGCACACGTCCGAGGGCCTACGTACATGGTCAGGGCAGCTTGAAAAGCTCTGGAAACCATAAATTTTGGCAGGTGGAAGGATCAGTCATTGAGCGATTCACGAAGGGGAGAACACCAAGGTTGAACCGATGCGGAGGTACTAACTTGGTGGGAAGATAAGGATATCTTCTATCCAGCCATTCAGAGCCGAGCATCCCGAGGATACTATTACCTAATGTTGCTAGTTCTTCGTTATCAAGCTTTTCGTCATCCAAAAAATTGGTAAACTTTGGATAGTTGTTAGTCCAATCGGCTTCTAAATCTAATAGTTCGACATCTGGATCGATACCAGCCTGTTGCTTCCGTAATTCACTTCTCCGTTTGGAGCCGAACGGGTGCATTTTGACGTTTGAGTCCATGGATTGATCGGGAGCGACCGTCGAGGTCACTTTACCGGGCAGGTAGAGAGCTTGTTGGGAACCAGTTGATTGACCGTTTGATGGTTTTTTGATAACCCATTTCGAGATCGCTTTCTTGAGATCCTTGATCTTCACATCCCCCTCTTCGATTCCTTGCCAAAAAGTAGGTGAGACCAAGCACCTTTCGACCCATTTCAGTAGATCGGGACGAGCGATCAAACTCTTGGGTAACTTGGGTATTCGATGAGCAAATGCTGCGATTTCTGATGGAGGGGGTGGATAGAGTAGCGAGTGAATGCGGTGGAGATAGATGTTGGAGGTGTTTTTACTGGGAGGTCGGATTCGATTGGGTTTCTGATGTAAAAAATCGGCTTCGTGAAGAGATGAGAGTGATTCTGATTGCGTATCCTTTGGGATCGTCGTTGCCCTCGACGGTGTACTCGTTGAAAGACATTTTTTACCAATGAATCTGGCGTCGATCATGAATCCTAGAATCGCACCCATCGGCATGAAGATGAACATGAATCAAACTACCGGTCAGTCTTGCGCTTCAACGAAAGAACAAACTCGTGGTCTTCTTTTACCTTTCTTCCGCTTGGCCACCATGCCCGCCCGAACGGAAGCACAGATTTGGAATGACAGCGAGCGATCCATGAAGGCGGTCTATGCCCACGAGTAAGTCAACTGTAATTATAATACAATGTTATCCATCAGACAGCTAGTCCTCTCCTCAATCGAAGTCATCATACTGAACGAGTGAGACCAAGTCGTGTTACTAACCTGTGCATGAGTTCCCTTCCCGAGGCTGTTTTGCAGTCGATGGCCGGTCCCACCCGTCGTCTGACCTGCGACCCCCAACGACTCCATGGAAGGCATTGCGACCGTCGGCGACTACTAGTACACCTGCAAGGTCGATGCTGCGCGCTCATATTCATATACATACAAACACTATGCAATTTGCAATCTCAAGCTCGCGCTGAGAGCATCTACCACCGTCTCGATAAGTCCGCTCGATAAGCGGACTTATCGAGGATTTACCCAATCGGGTCACCATCGTGGGGCTCGATAGGGCTCGATAGTTGTCCGGACACTCGACAAAATCCTCATAAATTTATGGATCCTTGTCAAGGCTCGACAAGCAAAATCCTGTCAAGCCCCACTGTAACTTTTCTCCCCCTGGCCCTCCCTCTCCATAACTCCACCCTACCATACCCTCCCCCCCTTTTGACTTGATCACTTCCATCAATCACCCCCAATCATTCTATTTTTCTTGGAAGTGATTCTCGTTTTTTTTTTTTTTTTTTTTGAAATTAAAATGACGCCAAAGCGATCATTTTTGCCCTGTTTGAGGGTGGTCCCGACCCTTTTCAAACGGGGATCTGTGGAAGCAATGATGGTGGGACCCGCTCCCTAACTCCTCTATAGCTGTTGCCCGGGCCCGATTTATTGCAACAAGGGTGCAAAATTGGGTTTCGACAGTTATCCACCCTCGCGCGCCTCAAAAACTTGTCAAAGTTATCGAGGATTTTATCGAGACGGGGGTAGATGCTCTGAGATGGCAAAACTCGGGTTGTGGATTACAAAGCAGCGGTGGACTGGTCACCAGGCTAGATTGGTTCCCCCTGTATTTCTGGTCTCCCAAATAGACTCAAGCCCTGACAACCCCAAGCCAATCTGGCGGGTTCAGAATGCTAAGCAGTGCGCTCCGCCATGTGAACTTGCGTGATAATGTGACCTTGTCATCACAGTTAGTTTGTTAGTTGTCCTGGCAGAATTCACCCAAGCTATGACTATCCCCCTAAGATACAAAACAGTTCTTCTCAATCAGAATTCTGTTGTAAGGCTTTAGTAAACCAACCATTGAGCTTTTCTGTTGGAGGTCATAGTTTAGACCAATGGTCATTCTCACCTGTTACTCTCAAACATTCCCTTCAGCTGATTTATTTTTAGTCTCACGTCATCATGGTGACTTATTTTTTGTTTGATCTACCTATTTTCCTCAGATAGCAACCCTTGGATCTAAGCAAGGATGAAACCTTGTCTCTATGCACTTTTCCTGCTGGTTAAATCACCAACTTAAGTTAGTCAATGAAGTAAATTTGCTTATGAAAATGCTGTACCAGTAGCAATCCAAACTGGCATGCACAACAAAAAACTCTGGAATTATTTCTCAAAACTGGTAGTACTCCAATTGGAAAAAAATCCATTTATTTTTCCACCAAACTTGACACACCTGATGTGATGAAATCAGCAAGGTTTTCTTTTTTTATTTTCAATGAAAGGCTGAAAGACAAACCTGAGCTTATGAAATAAGTGTGTGTGGTTTTTTTTGATTTTTAATAGAATGTTTGAAATGGGGGCTTTGGACTGAAACTCACCATTAGAAAATGGCAGATTTGGTTAAATTGGATATACCCTCATGTTTACAAGCCTTGGTAGACCCAAAAAATCCTCAAAAGGTTTGTTTTCCCACCCCATGCAGTCCTACAAGCCTTAATTGTCTCAAGCTTCCTGCTCCATACCACCACAGTGTTAACTCATTCTCTTGCGTTATCCTGATTTTCCTCCCCCCCCCACCTTCCTGCAGCAAAGCTCTTCCCCCCCTTTTCCCCCCCTTCTTCCCCCCTTTTTTCTACCTTCCACCCTTGAACATGGAGGTGGAAATTATCAACCCAGGCAACCAACACTGGGCTCTCCCAGATCCCCCAAACCAGATGCTGCCCCCTCAGGCTTACACTCCCTCCTCAGCAAACTTCTGCAGGACCAAGCAAATAAAGATGATGCAGGCAACATTACCCTTAAATATTAATTTGTAAAAACCATCCTGGGCCTCTTGGCAGAGGCAGATTGGTCCTCCAAGATCATGAGTGACATGCTGGAAAGTGTGAATGCAAAGTTGGAGTCAATGGCTGCCCAGATTGCTCATCTCACTACCCTCACTTATCCCCCTCATCTGCCCCCTGCCATCCCTTTGTATGCCTTGGCTGCTGGAAGAGGTTTTGTCACTAATGCCCCCTCCCTTCCCAATTCCATTCCCCCCCCCCCCCTTGCTCCACCCTTGCCAGCCTTGGCCCCAAACGTGTATTCATCCACTCCAATCTACTCAATACAACCCTCAAGGACATCCCTCCCGCGGCATTGGTCCAATGTGCAAATGAATCACTTGCGGCCCTAGAAGCCAAAGTTGATAATAAGATGGTCACTATCAGGGGAGTCAATCATTTGCCTTTGGGGGACGCTTCCTTCTATGCTGAAAATTGCGCCCATCAAAAATGGCTGATGGAGAATAAACATCTCTGGTCTAAGAAGGTTCACCCTGACTTGGAATCCACCCCCGGTAACCACTCTGTTATTGTGCATGGAATTCCCAAAACATTTGACATTACCAGCAAGACAATTCTTGCAAATTTGGCCTCAGAGAACCAATTCCAAGTGTCCAACGTTGCTTGGGTGCGCTGGATGGAATCCAATTGACCTTCTGATAAGAAAGCAGTCTCAATCATCATCTTGTTCCTCAACAAGTATTTGGCTTTCAGAATAGAGCTCTCTGGAATTTTCAATAATTATGAATATTTTTGGACTGAACGCTTCAAACCCTTCCACTCTCAATGTTACCAATGCCTCCAAAAGGGCCACTTTGGTAAGTGGTGTCGCAAATCACCTAAATGCGCCAAGTGCGGTGGAAAACACCCAACCAATGAATGTCCAGATGGCCCTGGGCTGGTCCAGACCTGTGTCTTATGCATTGAAGGTCTGGCGGCAAGGACTCCAGGCGTTTCCAATATTCAACACACCCCTTTCAATGTTAGCTGCCCCTATAAGAAGGGATGGCTTGACAGGAAACCCTTACCACATCAATTTTAGAACATCCCTACGGTACCCCTCCTCTGGAACCCCCCCCGCACAACTCAATCCCTCCATGCAACACTCACTCATCTTGTACTCCAAGCCTGGACTGGTGCCAAGATATGCCCCTCTCTTCTCAGTTCTCCATTCTCCAAATTAATTTCCATGTGTCCAAGGCAGTCATGCTTAGCATCCTGAATGAAGGCCTTAAAGCTGATTTTTTACTTTTACAGGAGCCTTGGATTAACCCAATTGACTTCTCCCCCCCCTTCTCACCTGGTGTGGAAACTTTAGAGGTTTTCCCTCACGAAGTTGTCCCTAGTTACGGGATCAATGGTTCTAGCGTCTGTAAGACTGAGAATGCTTCCTTTTCTTTTTCCCCCCGAGAGAGAGTGCAAGAGAGAGAGAGAGAGAGAGAGAGAGAGAGAGAGAGAGAGAGAGAGAGAGAGCCCAAGCAAGCCCCCTTCCTCCCGTACTGAGGGGAGGGGTATTATATCCCCCTCTCCTCAGCCCTAACCTAAGTACAAGCACAAAGACAGACTGGCAACCATGAAGAAGGAACCCTAGACCCAGAACCCTAACCCATCCCCCAACCCATACCCATACCCTATCCCCGCCAGCTCGCCTGCCATTACGCGCATCTGGTTTGTCTTTTTGTGGCGCGGCCCTCCGCCGCGCGATACCCAAAGTTCGCCGCGCTTGCGCGCATCCGCCCGACGCGCCGTTGTGGATTTCCTGTCCCGTGGCCGGCCCGCGCTTGCGCGCGGCTGCCCACGCATATAGCCCCGCTGTCGCCCCGCCTTTTCCTCCCCCAACTAGCCGTCCGAGAACCTGGTCGGCCCAGCTCCATCCGTGAGTTGGACATCCAAGCGGGTCGCGGCCCGCCTCCCTTAGTCAGGCCCGGCCCACAGTCGCGTGCTTGATCCCGCCGCGCCCACTGCTGAGCCCGCAGCGGCTACTGCTGAACCCGCAGCGGCTACTGCTGAACCCGCAGCGGCTACTGCTGAGGACCGGCGCACCCCCACTGCTGAGCCTAACCTACCAGATGCTGAGCGCGCAGGCCGCGACGCAGTCCCCGACCCGAGGCTATATAATGACACCACACCGGCCTGGAGGCCGATTGTTGCTTTTGAGCACTCCCCCACCAATTGGTCATAACACCATAAGGCTGTAGCTTATGTCAAGAAGTCCATCCCCACAGAGCAGGTGTTCCCCCTGGCGGGAGGATCTCAGTGCCTTGTGGCAATTGGAGTCAACCTCCCTGACACGTCTTTCCACATTATCAACATTTACAATCCCACTCCCTCTTTTGCTTTGATCCCTATCCTGGATGGATGGCTGGGGGCACATAACAATAGGTCCCTCCCTTCTTTCATCTGTACCAACTCCAATCTCCACCACGCTCTTGCCAGAAGAAGGAGCCAGAAGCAACAACTGTGCTTTCTTTGTTTTCATCTGCAGGCTACTGGCTCTTGTCTGCTAGGGGCACCCCCACTTTCTTCTCTTGCACAGGTAACGGCTTCACAATTGACCATATCTGGGCCAATTTCCTAGGATTGAAGATGGTCCTTGACTTTATTATATGCAGTGATAAATGCGGATCAAACCATCAACTACTCAAGCTTCTGTTACAAGCAAAGAATCCCCCCCCCTGTTATGGTATGAAGCAAACTCAAATGGTCAGCCCTAAACAAGAGTTAGAGTGTTGGAATTCTATCATTTATACTCATACTTAAGTTTTCTTTCATTAAAATAAACATTAAATTAAATAAAACCTGTTATTTATTTCTAGTGTACTTAAGAGATGCAGGACAAGAAGGATCAAGAAGCCATAGACATCCTTTTATTAAGATCAAATCCTTGAGCTTCACCCTGGATCAATGTTCTCTTCTCATGTTCTTATTTATCTCAGTATCCTCAGGTCAAGAAATCCATGAAGTACACCTTTTCCATTGCTTGTATCTAGACTAGGAGGATTAACAACCCTCTTAGATGATTATGAAGGATTGCTAGTATTTATCATTAAACTCAAGGGGCATAAAAGACCCAAGAGGCTTGTAGACCCAGTGGCTTAAGACCCAGTCAGTTTTCTGTGACTTTACTGATCTTCTTTATCTTCTCTGCTAGTTATTATTTTGGTTAAGACTTCATCCGGTTGTTCTATTCTGTGTCTAGTCATTTATGCATACTGTCTCTGATCAGTAAAACACTTTTTGGTCCTGTTAAGAATCAGGAAGTTGTATGTATATAAGACCACACAAGACTAAGAAATAAACATCATCTGTTCTTACTTACATTGAACTTGAGTGCCCTTTGACTCCAGGATCTGCTCATCTTAGCGTGATAAGAGTCCATTCATTATTCCCTCTCATTGTCTCTACATCAAAGCATTAACTCTAAATTTGAACAGAGAGGGATTGGGCTTATAAAATCATTAAATCTTTCAGAGACAACCATGCCCTACCCATTGACCAAAGGGTCTCAGCAATCTGTTGCACACTGATTGATGCCCAACAGTCCCTTGGAAGGAGGGTAAGGTCCAACCCTGATTGACGCAAAAGCTGGTGGTGCTCCTGCACACTAGACCCAGTACTTAGGATTTGCAACCAAGCGCGGAGATGGTTAATGCTTGCCAAAACCAAGGAGGCAAGGGAGTGTTACAGGAAGTGGAACAAGTATTTCTTATGCCTAGTCTCTGCCCTAAAACAAAAGGCTTGGCTGACTTTCCTTGAGTCAAACCCTCAGACAAATGCAGATTTCATCTGGAACATCACAAAACAAAGGTCTGCCGGTGACATCTTACCACTATGCCAAAGTGATGGATCTCTCACTCATCACAAAAATTGTCAAGCTAAGCTCCTCTTTGAGGGAACTGCTGCGCCCCCCAAGATTTTCAATCCCATTGGTGTAAGTGCCCCCAAGAACACCAGATTTGTTACCTACCCCCCCCCCCCATCACCTCCCCTGAGGTGGGGGCTATACTCAATAAGGCTTGCTCAAAGAAGGCTTGCAGCATTGATGGCATCATGAACAAGATGCTGAAGTTTGCTCTTGCTGATCTAGCTCTTACTCTCACTCCTATCCTGGACAACATCCTCCGGTTTGGATGCTTCCCTGAGGCCTGGAAGCAGGCAGTAACAGTCATTATTAGAGAGGCAGGAAAGAAGGATTATACTTGGCCAGAGGCCTACCGCCCAATTGCCTTATTGAACACCCTGGGTAAGATTTTTGAATTGATTCTTGCACGGAGACTCACTCAGTGGGAATAAAAAAACTGCATACTTGCCGAGGGGCATCTAGGAGGTAGGAAAGGTTCAGGCACCAAAGATGCCCTATTTTTCCTTGAGAGGTGGGTCCAGGGAAAATGTGTTGCTGCCCTGTTCTTAGATGTTAAGTCTGCATAATCATTGGTTCAACCAACAAGACTCACACAGATTCTGAAAGACTTTAAACGCCCCACTTACCTCATGCTAATTGTGTCCTCCTTCCCAAGCGGCCAATCCACCACCATCCAACTCAACAATTACGTTTCTCCCCCCTTTGAGGAGCCTATTGGCCTGCCACAGGCTTCCTGCTCTTGGTAATCCTGTACATATTGTACAACAAAATCTTACTGATCCCCTCCTGCAATCTAAACAAAAACAGAATTTCCATTGGGTACGTTGATGACATTGTCCATCTTGTAACAGCTCCATTGATAAACAGGGCCAAACTAATGATTAAATAGGAGGGTTGGAAATCCCTGGACTGGGGCATGAGGCACGGAGCAATCTTTGAAACCAAAAAAGCACAGCTGATGTGGCTAACCCGCCAGTCAATTCCTCAAGATACAATCTCCCTGGGGCTTTTTGCTCTGAACACCCAGGATGAGGTAAAATGGCTAGGTTTCTCCTTAGAACCCAAACTAACCTATGACTGACATTTTGACAAATTAATCCTAAGAGCTTACTCCTCCACAAAACAATTACGCATATTTGGGTCCTCTAGGATGGGAGCTCCCACTCCAGTACGCTCATCCATGGTGAAATCCATTCTCCTACCCAGAGTCTGCTACAGGGCACATGTGTGGGCTTCAATGGCTAACACTGGTAACGTGAATAAGCTGGCCAAAAAAGTTGATTGCATGCCTGTCATCTTTTCCCTGGGCATTTTGGTTGTCTTTATAGATGAAAGTTGGAATTGGCTGCGCACTGCGCACTCAGCAGTAGCGGCAGGCTCAGCAATGGGTCTGGCTTTGCTGCAGTAAGCCCTGCTGCGGGCTCAGCAGCAGTCAAATTGGGCTCAGCATCTGGAGACACGGGGAAGATTGAATTGGATTGGATGGATTGCGCGGGTTGTGCAGATGTACCTTGGATATCTGGAATGGCGCATTGGGCGGATGCGGACATGCACAGGGGGCTCCATGTTGGGCGCGGCGCAAGGGCCGCTTCATGAGAAGGACAAACCTGGTGGACGTAATGGCAGGCGGGCAATAAAGATGGGATGGGGTTGGAAGGATAGAGTTGGGCTAGGTTTCTGTACTTAGGGGTTGTATTTCATTATTCTTGTTTGATTGCAGTTGTACCTAGGTTAGGGTTGAGGGGAAGGCTACTTAAACCGCACCCTCAACCCTGATGTAGGAGGCATATCATTGGATCATCACAGGAGGTTGGAAGGACTCTTGACACTCATCTCTCTATCTCTTAGTTGTAGGATGAACAGTTGCACTCAGGGTTTACAGGCGCAAGGGATCAATAACTTCCAAACTTGGGAACCATTAAAGGAGAAGTCCTATTCTGAATTCCACATCTGGGGGTCTGGCCAGGAAGTAAACTTTTTTTCCTTGTCTCTCAAAACTAACAAGCGCAATGTCCCAGTACCACCCATTGACCATTTTGGGGTTGTCTAATGTTACCCCTACTCCTCTTCCTCCTCCTCCTCTGGCTTCTCAGAAGCAACCTCCATCAGGGGCAGGATACAGTGTCCCTTGCTCCAAAAACAACACCAATCACAAGCCCATTTGCATCAGGACGCAGGACTAGGCACACATTTGGTTCAACACTGAGGACGTTGAGCAATTCCTTGCTTGATAAAAAGGAATTGCCAATGCCAAAGGCGCAACGGGTCTGGATAAGGCTTCTCTTGTCGTCCTTTTCATTATGTACAAAGAGAAGCTTTGGGATGTGGAAGAGGTGGAAGGATACAAGGAACTCAATTGGCCAAAACTGAAGGCGGAAATCTTGGCACAGTGGGGAAGGCGCAAACCTTAGTTTTGGGAGAGCGACTTTGAGCAAGCCGCAGCGGAAGCAAGTGCAAATGGTGGAGTTTGGATGTGGGCACAATTGGGGGAGTATGTAGCAATGTTTGACTGTATCTACCGCTACCTGGCAAAGAAAAAGGTGATAGCGGGGCAGACAGGCGCAATGAAGAGGGTGTTTTTGGGTGGACTTGTTCCCCAACTCCGCACGCGGGTGCAGAGGCACTTGTACAACAACAACTTGGTAAAGAGGTTGTTGGATGGGAGTATCCCGCTTCTTCTGGACATCCCAATCATCCTTCAGGCGGTGGAGAGCAATTTGGACTTGGAGGAACTGATGGAGGACACGGAAAGGTTGTTCCCAATGGGGTCAAAGAAGTCCGCTTCTCACTCTCCCACAGTGCCAACGCAGGCTTGGGCTGTAGGCCCCTCAACAATGGAACATGCTCTGGCAAAACCACCAACAACAAGCCCAGATATTAGTGAGATGACAGAATTGATGAAGGATTTACGGATCTTCCTGAGTTGAATGTTGTCAGTGCCGCACAATCCACCTCCTCACATTGGGGGACCGCTTCTGCTGTCAAATCTGCCTGCACCGCGGTTATGCAATTACTGCGGGGACAAGGGGAATTGGTGGTTGGGGTGCAATGACATGACAAGGGACCTCAAGGCGGGATTGGTTTGACCAGTGGGAATGGGATTCATGTTCCCTACGGGCAAGCAGATCTCCACTGAACCTGGGAATCTGACTGTCATGGAGCAAGTGTGCGCGCAAGGTCAGGAATTGGGGGTAACTGCTTGAGCTTTGCTTGGGATTGTCACTTGTCCTGGGGTATGGCAACCACCGCCCATGGAAGGGGAAGTGAGGGTACTAGTGAAAGAGGTGCCGGCGGCAGTGGAAAGGATGGATGTGGATGCTAAAGCGCAGGTACCACCGGTAGCTCCTAAGCCAGTTGCGCGCATTCCCAAAATGGATGGCTGGCTGGTCAATCTGGTAGGGAAGAAGAAGGTGGTGGAGATTGTGCACAGAGTGATGGGGAACAAAACAACTATTCCCTTGACCTTGAAGGAGTTGGCAGCAGTGTTGCCAGTGGTAGTGGATGAGATGGTTCAGGTGCTGCAGGATTGCGGACACAATAGGATCCCTCCAATGGTGCAATGGGTGAACTTGGCTTGGGATGATGCGGAGCGCAAGCTATAGGGGATGAAATTGGTTTCAACTCTGCTGGCTTACGTTCCAATGAAGATTTCTGGGAGGAAGGTATGGGTGCTGGTGGATAGTGGTTCCATGGTGAACCTCCTTCCGTCTAAATTGGTTGATGAATTGTGATTGGTTTGGCAGAAATCCATGATGGGGCTTTGCGGGCTTAATGGCGGGGCATGTTGCGTGGATGGGGTTGTGGAGGAGGAAGAGGTTGAGGTTGCAAGGGTCCGTAAACCACTTTATTTCCTATTGGTTGATTGCAGGGAGGCTATTTTAGGATGGCCATTCATGTTTGGGTTCCAAGCGCAAATGACCTTTGATCCAGAGGCGGGGACAGAAGCGTTGACAGTGGAAGATTTGTCCCATGGGCAATTCAAAACCACAATCTGTGACCAAGGGTTAGGGAAGTGGATGCGGAATTTTGCAAGAGAAGAAGAGGAGAACCTTGGCCCGGAGTTGGTTTTCAAGGGAAGGCCAGGGGTGTATTTAGACTAGTCAGCCAAGGTTACTGCACAGGGAAAACTCCAGTTTCATGCGGGCAGTCGACTAGCAAGGAGCAGGTGGGGAGTGGGGAAGAAGCGCAGGACGTGCAATTTCTGAAAGTAAGTCCCCTTCCTCAGTATGCATTGCCGGGAGGTACTTTGCAAAAACACTATCATTGTGCCACACTTGTGAGAAAAGGCAAAAGCCGCAGTTTGGTTTTTACTAGGACTTATGGCAATGGAGGCGTGCAGATGGTGCAGTGCAATTTTGGGAAGTATAAACCGGTTTTGCAGAAGGTCTGTCCCCAGAACAAAGCAATGCCGCAGGATCTGAACGGACCACTTCTACCAATTCCTTGGTTGCGGGACCCTTGGAAATCTCCGCTGAAGGTGTTGGAATGGGTGACACGGTTGGAGCGGATTATGGATGAGCAAGTTGCGGCCCTTAACTTTGGACTGCCGGGTTGGTTAAGCGCGGAGGAACGGGATTTGCTGACGTTGGTACTTTTCCTCCAGGAAAGAGCGGTCGCATTTGGACCTGAAGAGTGGGGACTGTTAAAGAGCAAGATAGGAGACCCTTATGTGATTCCAATGGTTCTGCATGAGCTTTGGCAGATCAAGCCAATTTTAATTCCGCATGCCATTTTGGGGCCCTTCTTGGAGCTGGTGCCCAAGCCTGTAGGTACAGGCCTTTATGAGCAATTGAATTCAAGTTACTCAAGTCCAATCTTTGCGGTGGTTAAGCAGGATGGGAAGTCATTACGGATTGTTCATAATTTGCAGCGGCTTAATTTGTTTACAATCTGAGATGCGGGATGACCTCCTTGCATGGAAAAGTTTCTGGAATCTATGGCAGGGCACGCGTGCTATGGGTTGGTGGATGTGATGGGCAGATACAATCAGTGCAAACTTAATCAGAGTTCACGGCTGATGACTGCCTTTGAAACCGTATTGGGCAGGATGCAACTGACGCGGCTGTTTCAAGGCACAACTAACTTGTTTCTGGTTTATCCAAGCGCAGATGACCTGGATTCTGAAGGAAAATCTTCCGGAGGGCATGCAGATTTTCATCAACAACATGGGCATCAAAGGCCCAAAGATGGATTGCGGAGGGGAAACGCTTATTGACACTCTGGGAATTTGCGCAAATGCTTGAACAGATCTTGTTTTGGATTGAGGAAGCAGGGCTCACAGTGTTGGGGAAAAGGTTAGCGGTCTGCGTACCTGCGCTGGAGGCTCTAGGGCATGTGGTGGCTTCCAACGGAAGGCGGATTGCAGAAAAGAAACACAACAAAGTCCTCAAGTGGCCAACGGCAAAGACTGTATCACACATTCTCCAGTTCTTGGGATTGTGTAGCTATATACGGATGTTCATCAAGGGGTTTGCGGAGGTTGCTATTCTGTTGGGGGCATTGAAGCGTAAGGGCGTGGAATGGGCCTGGGGTTTGAAATGTGACAACGCCTTTGACAAACTCCAGGAGATTGTCAAACGCAATATTGTACTGCGGGACTTGGATTAAAATTCTGGGGGAATTAAGTTGGCCGTGGATTTGAGCAAGCTTTGCGCAGGGGAGGTGCTGACAGAGGACAATGAGGGGAAAGATTTACCAGTTCTTTACAAGTCCGTTACATTTACGCCAACGGAAAGCCAGTATTTGCAGCCAAAATTGGAGCTTTGCAGGGTCACTAAGATTTTGCAGAGGTTGCAGCATTTTCTATGGGGGATTCACTTCATGCTTCTGGTGGATGCGGAGGCGCTAGCACAGATGATCAATTTTCCAATCCTGCCAAACGCGCCTATGGCCAGGTGGGTTGTGTTCCTTCAGTTGTTTTCTTTCACAGTGGTACATTTTCCAGGGAAGGCTTTTAAAATGCCGGACGTGCTGCCTTGGTACCCGCGCAATGATCTGCACAAAGGCCTGGAACCACTGGATGTGGAGGTTCCAATGGTTAAAGTGGGAGTTGTGGAAGTAGCCGTTTGACTTCTGCTCCAACAGTCTGGGAGGTACGCGGTCCTCAGTTTGTATTTGCGGGATCTTTGGTTTCTGGATGATACACCAGCCAAGATTTTTAGATGGATTCTGCAGAGATTGGGAAATTTCTACCTGTAGGAAGGACAGCTGTGGCGGCGGAGTGCGCCAGTACTGCTTGTGGTACGCAAGGTGCAGGAGTGGATATGGTTGTGAAAAGCGTGTCAGAGGCGGAGCACAATGCTGACTTGCAAAGTTGGTATTCCCACTGGAGAGGATGCCTTGTTTGGTTGGGTTTCCTTGGATGTTGTGCACATCAAGGCAGGTAAGTTGTTGTATCTCCTTGTTGCGCCTGACAATCTGTTGGGATGGGTGGAAGCGCGGCCGCTAGTGAAACTTTTGGCGGGGAAAGTTGGGCAGTTTCTGGAGGAAGACTGTTTTGCCTGTTATGGATCACTCCGCTTGGTAATGGTTGATGGGGGTGCAGATTTCAGGGGACGGTTGGCGGAGTTGGTCCAAAGTTGCAGAGCAAAGTTTGGGCAAGTGACGGAGTACTATCTGGTAGGGGCGGGGATGATTGAGCGCGGTCACCAGTCAATCAAGGACTTGATGGTGAAAATGTGCGGGGAGGATGGCAAGCGGTGGCAGGAAACCCTTCTGGTAGTTCTTTTTGCGGATTGGATTTTGGTGAAGAGATTGATGGATTATTTTCCATACAAGCTCTTATTTGGGCAGCAACCTGTGCTGCTGATTGACATTGAGCTGGAAATCTTTCTGGGTATTGATTGGGGGAAGGTCAAGACGGCCGCAGACCTAGTTGAGGCCCGCGCCAAGCAGCTCCTGCAACAGGACAAGATGTTGGAGAAAGTGTCTGGAAGGCTGAAGGCAACCCACACAAAGTCCATCCGCTACTGGGACAAGCGCTGCGCCCACAAGCTCCAGGATCCATTGCGGAAGGGGGACTCGGTTTTGCTTTAAAACCCAAGCCTGGAAACTCAATGGGGGAAACTGTTTGCGAATTGATGGAACAGTCCTTTCCGTGTAACATCCAAGTTCACTAGTGGAAGTTACCAGTTGGAGGAATTGGATGGAAGGCTGCGGCTTTTCACGTGAAAAAATTCTTTGTGCAAGGCTCAACTTCATTTGACAAGACGGCTGGTTTGGATAGAAAAGGGGATGACAAAGCAGATCCTTTGTCCAAGGACAAGCCCGCGCGTGTGGTTTGCATCTGGTGGAGTAAAAAACTGCAGACCGCTGGGGACAGCAGCCAAGGTGGGGGGGAAAATGGATGAATAGGGGATATGATTGGATTTGGTGAGGGGGTGCTCTAGCTGGTTCACAGCTGGAACAACTAGACACACCAGAATGTTTATTTTCTTATTTCCTTCTCTCTTGATTGGCTTTTTGGGACTATTTCTGGCTAGGTTATGAGTTTCTTTTAGGTACAGGCAGGGCGCAAAGCCGGGTCCGCGGACCCAAGGACAAGCCCTGCATTCAAGAAAAGAACGTCTTCCAATGGATGATCCAAGGAACTAGGAAAGCACGTGGCACAAAACGGATGTGGTTCAAGGAGCAAGGCGCAGGCTTGGCAACGGGTTGGTGCTTAAAAAAAAAAAAAACTCTCTTTTTTAGGTTTTCTTTGGTTATCTTATAGACAGAAGGTATAGATGGGTGGTGTGGATACTCTTCTTCTCTTCCTCTCTCTCTGAAGGATGTGCGCGCGTGGCGGGTTTTCTTTGTGCTCTCTCTGTTCTGTAGATGGGTACGGGGAACTGTGAGGCAGTTTCTCTGGGGTTTTCCAGGTACCTTCAGCGGACACTCTCATTTGGTGCAGATTTTCTTTCTCTTGCGGATTGCTCTCAAAGCGCAGACTTTCTCACTCTTGCGGATTGCTCTCAAATCCCGGATTTTTCTCACTCTTGCAGATCAATCTCAAAGTGCAGATCTTGCATGCGTTTCTTATTTCTCTCAAGGTTCTCACTAGCTCAAATGCTACTTAGGTTGGCGCGGCAAAAGTCTGTTTTATTTGCAAAGATAGGCCTGGGAACAGAGACATGGTAGAAAAAAGGAGAGGGGGGCCACTCCTCCTACGTTGGTCAAGTCCTAATCACCTCCTCCGCTTCCGCGCAAGCCACCACGGCTAGGTCTTGGAATGCCGCCAAAACTTTGTGTTGCGCACCGGTGGTGTGAGCATGGGGAACCGCTAGGAATTGTTGGAGTAGTTTGTCCGTGTCATTCACCATTGCATCAAACCTTGCAAGTGGAAGTGCCGGAATTGGGGGGATCTCCAGAATCTTGCCAGTGGCGGCCGCAGGTTCCAGCAACAACTTGATGACCACGTGAGTTGGCGTGCGGGGGTTCAGGTGAAGACCTGGGAGCCAGTGATGGAGATGGCGCTGGAGGAGTAGGAGTGGGAGGACGTGGTGGCGGTGGAGGAGTAGGAGATAAAGGCAGAGGTTGTGGGGGAGTTGGAGGACGCGGTGGCAGTGGAGGAGGAATGGTTGGTTGGTTGAAGATCTGGGGGTCCGTTGCCGGTTTGTTTATCTGTACCTGTGCGGCCCACTCATGAGAGGCATTCCGGTAAGCCGCAAAATTGGGGGAGTCCTGGCGCTGCAGTGGTCCAGCCCAACGCAATGGCCAGCCCAAGTCATGGCTTTTGCGCAAAGGAGGGTTTGGAGTGGCGTGTTGCAGTTGGTAGCAAGGTGAGCCAGGCGGGGTCCACTCATTAGTGGAGATGTTGTCATTGCTTGAGACCACAAACAAGTTGCGCAGATGAACTTGAGGACGGTAGCAGGACATACTATTGGATAGAGAACAGCAATGGTGGCCAGCTCCGCACGGAACACAGGCGCGCCATCCCAGAAGGATGCAGCAGGAGAGGCCGTTCCAACTGAAGAACGTGCAGGACATGTTGAAGGGGTAGGATGTGGTGGGGTTTTTTCCTTGGTGTGGTGTAGTGGTGCAGTGAGGGGGATGGGATAACTAGGGATAGCTGGGGGTAGGTGAGATAGTGGTGGATCTCTGGGGAAAGAACTCAAGTTGGGGGGGGATGTGGTGGTCTTTTATAGACACAAGTTGGAATTGGCTGCGCGCTGCGCGCTCAGCAGTAGCGGCAGGCTGAGCAGAGGCAGCACGCTCATCAATGGGTGCAGCTTTGCCGCAGTAAGCCATGCTATGGGCTCAGCAGCAGTTGAATTGGGCTCAGCATCTGGAGAGGTGGGGCGGATTGGATTGGATTGGATTGGATGGATCATGCGGATGTACCTTGGATATCTGGAATGGCGCATTGGGCGGATGCGGACATGCCCGGGGGGCTCTGAGTTGGGCGCGGCGCAAGGGCTGCGTCATGAGAAGGACAAACTGGGTGGATGTAATGGCAGGCGGGCAATACAGATGGGATATGGGGTATGGGATGGGGTTGGAAGGATAGAGTTGGGCTAGGGTTCTGTACTTAGGGGTTGTATTTCATTATTCTTGTTTGCTTGCAGTTGTACCTAGTTTAGGGTTGATGGGAAGGCTACTTAAACCACACCCTCAACCCTGATGTAGGAGGCATATCATTGGATCATCACACACCATGAAAAAAATGGCTGCACCTGCCAACAGGTGTAGCACCTGGGATAGTGAGTGAAACCTGTTTTGACTTTGTTTTGGTTTTTGAGTCAAACATCAAATTGATTTTGGGATGGTCCTGGAAGATCCATGCACCATATTTATGTAATGCATGAATTGAATTGAAAATAATTACATAAATGGAATGATTGAGAAATCTTTATTTAATTGTGAAACCATACTTTAATACAAGGAATTCCAATGAATTCCAATCAGAACCGGGTGATATGGGCTGTGATTGCCACCAATATAGAATTTGAGAATGAGGAAAATTCAATTGGTAGCTCATGATCAATTCAAAGTATTTTTGCCAACAAAGACTAGCAATTTTCTCCCAGAATGGATGCTTCAGCTTTTTGAGATTAAATATTTTTTCTATGTGCAAATTTTATACCTTATAAATGGGTTTAAGTTATAAAACTAATGCAAAAATGCATCCTCTAATTTTTTTTTATACCAATATCTGGTACAATAAAAATTTTTTCCCTATGTTTTCTTATATTATCTCCTGTTATCCAAGGAAATACCAGTCAGCTAGGTCAACACATACCGTTCTTCATAAATTAATATTATTGATAATAGCTTAACAATTGGTTAATTGCCACAACACAATAAACATTCTTGGAGATTTTTGCAATTTTTGAATCATAAGCCATGCTTGCCACAAAGCCTGATATGCTATATTGATGTATAACAGATATTGATCCACCTTCTTGATAAACCATTTGAGCATTGAGATGAGTGAGGCCAAGGTATGGATTTCTTGAACTATCAATTGGTTCTAAACATGGAAATTTTTCCAAAATGAGGAAATATTTCACACAGTTTTTTTCATAAAATATGGACAATACCTTTCCCATGTCACAAGCGCCTTGATTTGATATAGATGAAAATGAAATCTGAGAATTACTTTTATTGTAGCAATGGGGTGTTATGCTATTACCATGGAAGAGCATTGATTTGCAAGGCAACCACTCAAGCTGGTCCCATCGCAACAGGTTGTATGTTGACTGATTTTGAATAAATTCTTTTAATAACCCTTCTTCCAAACCATTCATTTCTTTTTTAGACTTTGAAATATCATCTAACTGAGAAGAATAGAATAAACTTTGAAGATATGGTAGTTGATTAGAATTGATGCCAAAAGAATTCTAGTTGGATCCAATTTGTTCAACAACACCTTGAAGTTTTGCTCTTTCAAGGAATCCATTCAAGAGAGACTTATCAAGGAAACCTGAAATTTAACAAACCAATCAGCTCACTTCTCCCAATCAAAAAAATGTTTTTCAGAAATCTGTGTCACCTACGTGTATTTTTATTTTTTTTTGATCAAGGTCAATATGTGATTCAGCCTTTCTCCTGACCAACATGAAAATATTGAGGGAGCACCATAGAGCATGATCATCTTAGTCATATGCTGAGAGAAGTGAATTGTTGGCTTTGGTTTAATTTCCTGTCCCCAATGTAGCAATAATTCCTCCCGATAAGCCAAGATCAATTCATCCAATTGGGTCACCTGGTAATGGGTAAGTTGATGGGACATGACTAAGTTGATAATACCAACAAGTTTACAGGTAGTTGATACAAGCTTTTCCTCCCTTGAGTTGTTTGATGAGTTCCACTTCCACCTTGGAAGCAAAACAAGAACTACGTGAATGGTGTACAAAACCAACCATTCAGCAGCCTTAGGAGTACCAGCAGAAGGCAAACCTATATTTCTGGGAAGTCTAGTAATCCAAGATGGAAATGCAATCAAATTGCTACCCTCTTGAAGACTTTTGAGTTCTTGAGGAGTAATTCTCATTGATGAAAAACTTGCCTCTTCTATTGATGAAGCTGAATGAAGTGGATAATTGGAATATTCAACAGAGGGATGTGAGCTTTCTTCTATAAAACTTTGAGTTCTCTTCCCAGTTTCATTTTGGCTTCCTGATTTACTTGTAATAGATCTAATTGGATTTATTCCTTGTGAGTAAGCTTTTTTCTTTCCTTTCTCATTTGATTTAGGTAAGGATTTGGGTGAGCTTTTTGTTGATGTGTTCTCAAGAAGCCTTGGAGAACGCTGGAAAGAGGGTTGGAGGAGTTGAGATTCAGAATATTCCCAACTTTTTGAGGAGCTGGGAGGATGAAGCCCTGGAATTTTTTGAACTACAACAATTGGTACTGAAGTTCTCTGTTGAATATTGGATGGTCCTTGTTGCTGTTGATTTGCCCAAATTTTCACCTTTTCAATTGGATTGGGAGCTGATTCCTCAAGGTTTTGTTGGGAGCTTTCTAGAAATTGTTGAACTCTCCTCCGGGTTACTCTTTGGGAGCTCTCTGGTGACAAATAGAGCTTTTGTTTGGATCCAGATCTAAGGCTGCTAACTTGACTAATTGTGACACTTTTTGGGTAAGTGTTTTGCCTTCTCTCCAAATTTTGAAGAGTTTGACCAGCCTTTATTATTTCAAGGTAGGTGACACTATAATCTTGTAGCATTCCCAAGATAAATGTATGCATTGCATCAATTGTTGTCATATTTGTTGGTTCCCAGTATGGCAGAGTTTGGAAAATTGTGTACCAGGCACCATGTAGCTTGAGAAGGTTGGCTTTCCCATACAATGATGAAGTGTTATTCCAAATTTCTGCCCATTTAATTTGATCTTGATTATTTTTTACTGGCCAAGTCTCTTTTTTGGTGCTTTGGATGTCATTGAGCTTGAGGTTGCAGTGGGAACAGAATATTGTGGCAGAGTGAGATGCAAATCCACCCATTTTATGCAAGGCAGGTGTATCACCAATCAGAGGCAATATTACAGCACGTATTACTCTTCCATTGGGGTATTTGTTGGTTTTTGTGAAGTATATTCCTTTCCAAAGGTCCAGTAGCTCAGAGAAAAGTGGCTTGAGTAGATTTTTCAGTTGTAACAAGGTACATTCCTTGGGTGTTGGTGTGAATCCATACACAAAAAGATTGTGCGGCTTGTAACGGACATTGGGTGGGAGGTTGAAACATATTAAGAATATTACACCAAGAGAGATGCTTTTTCCACTGGTCTTTATTCCATGGGGATTCATCCAATCAATGTAAATTCCAAAAACAAGGTTCCCAGGTCCTGCTGTGTAAACTTGATTGGTTTCATCCTTGAATTTCTTACACATAGTTCCATCCCAAATATCACCAAGTCTATTAGGATTACTGGCTTGATTCTGTTGAGCTGCACTGAGTGATTCTTCAAAAAAAGGGAGAAGTAATTGTCTTGCAATCCACTTCTTGAGTAATTGGTTTCCAAACTGCTTCAGAGGATAAAATTTGGATTTGTTCTTGTCTTGAATCCAAAGTTTTGACCCAAATGTAACAGGCTCTCCAGTTGTTGAATGAACAATATTATTGCATTTGGGATAGTGCCTGGATTCTTGATTGTCTTCACCAGACTGGGTTTCTGAAGAATGAAGTGCTTGATCCAAGGGATAGAGTTTGTAACAAATTTCACAACAGACATTTTCAACTTGATCATTTGTAATTAAAAATCTTTTTTTTAATGTTGCAAGACTTTTAGGGATTTCTGCTGAATAGTTGGGCTGGCCAGTTAACATTGAATTAATGCGGATTTTTTCATGTTCTATCTTGATTTATTTCTGACAAATGTGGTCACCAACATTTTCCTCAATACTTTGGTGAAGGATTTGAAGTTATGAGATTAGGGAACTTGGATTGTGATAGAGAAATTGAAGAGGTTTCATCCCAGATCTATCATAAATTTCCATGTTTTCTGGTGGGGGCTGTTGTATTTCACTATAGGAAGGAACCCTTTCAGGGTTGTTTGGTGCATTGGAGTCTTCAATTCTTGGCTTTAATGTGATAAAAGAGAGGAAAAATAAGAAAAGGCACCTCAATTCAAGCACAAATCAAGCATTATACATTTGAAGAAGATGTTCACTCACAGTGTTGATGTTTTCTTGTTGTGTTTCACTGATGGGGTTCATTCTGGTAATGGAATGGGAAATGTTTGGTATCTTTTTTGTTTAATTTGTGCACCATCAATGTTTTATCAGTTATCTTTCAAATATTGATCATAAACAGCAAGAATCCCATCACATACACTTGTAGAGTCATTTGACTGCAATACATGGTTTTGATGTGATTTTTTGGACCTTCCAACACCAGTGTATATATTTCTTCCATGTTCAAATGTTCTTTCAGAACATTTGGCACATTGGCATATCCAAATGTTTCCAACTCTTGTATTGTGCTCCATTGTTCTGATTGATTTGGATTTTTTGGTAAGTCAGATTGTTGGAGGTTGTCTAAAATTTATTGATTCAAGCAGAAATAGATAAGAATCATTATAAATATTCAATTTGTTTTTGTATCTCCTGGTGAGCTTAAGTAATCAAATATTCTCAAACATTTATTGCTTCCATTTTGAATATTCATATTTAGGCCAGTGGCCAAGGGATTGCACAGTAGATCTTCTATCTTTAAAAAGATTCCTAATTGATAGATTGTAGAATAATTGCTCATGTGTAGCGCATGTAAAATATGTAAGAAATCCAAAGATATTTTGATTGAAATTTCAATACAAATGACTTGACCAAAAATACTGTATCAAGTCTCAAAATGAATTATCTCAATAAAAACCGGTTATAGTAATTTACATTTTGGCATTGAAAAATTTGAGTAGGCATTTTTTCCAAAAGTAAATTGGCCATTCCTGGAGTCAGACTCCTTTTCTCAAAATACTGAATTCTCATCTAGTGATATGTATATTCCATATATATTTTTCCTAAAAATAATTTTGGTGATGTTCAAGATATAATTGATCTCAAAATTACTATTTTACATTGAGGAAAAGGCTTTTTGGGTGTTTTGAGCTAGCAAAAAAAATGTTGGAGTATCTGAAAAAAAGATGGGGCACACAAAATGAAATTACTCAGTGTTTTTCAATGGGATATTTAATTCTGTACACACTTGGATTTGGGTTTTTCCCAATCTTAGTTTAATGTTTGTGTGGTTTGTTGACATAAAGTTATAAATTCATTCATTTGAAAATTTGAGGAGGTTTGGAATATGGCCTAATTTTGTTATAACTCAATTTAATCAGGCAGAACTCACATAATTTAGTCTCCTAAATTGACTTAATCTAGCTTTACATATGATTACAAGTTTCCAGTTGAAAAAGCATGAGTGGAAGCCCAATTGAGATACATGGAATACTGGATAAAACTTTCACAATATCCAATGTTGCATCCAAACACATTTGTCCCTATTCTTTAGAGGAAGAATAGAAAAAATACACTATTCCCAATATTCCTAAGATGTTTGAGTGGTTTCCATTAAGCTTGATGGCTTGGAGACTTGAGCTCTGAGAAAGGAAACCGCATCTGTGAGATCAACTTCTGGAAGTAAACTCAAGGCTCTTTTTTCAACAGGAGTTATATCCTGCAGGGTTTCCTTGCTTATCCAGTTGTGGGGTATTGAGGTAGGAAGTGAAGATGGGTCATCACCTCCTGTCAAATTGTTGGGTTTGGAAAGACTGCTAATTTTCACTCGTCTTTCCCTCTTGATGCGTGGGTTTTTTCCTAGTTGAATGTATGCTTCATCAAGGTAGTGATAAATTTGGGATATTTGTTCAGCCCTCCAGATATTGGCATTATTGAACAATTCTTGATCTTCACCCTCAACATCAGAAATGAAGCCACTATCCAAGAAAAGAGCAGAAGTCTCAGGGAACAAATGCATCATTTCCAACTCTACTGCAGTTATCTTCCTGATTTCCTTCTTATTATTCTGTATTTAAAACAATCATGAATAGTTAGTAATTGAACAGTGAGAGAAATTTACACAGTTTCAGAATATTCATTTGACCTACTTTCTTCTTGTTTAAACTCTGGGATGCAGAAACATTTGAATTCCTGCTCCTGGAGCCTCCTTCTACCTTTCTTTCCTTCTTCCAAAGAGCCTTCTTTGATAGGAGCCAACAATTGATTATTCCAACACGGTTTGCTGGGGTGTTGTCATTCTCAGTTATTGAATAGGCAGAAGTACCCCCACGTTCATGGCACATCTCCCATGCTCTGATTATGATTGCAGTAAGAGAGGAATTCCAGCTGGATGTTGGATTCTGTTCCCAGTGGTAGGTACATCTAGGAATACCAGCATTTTAGGTGAGAGCCCGTGCATGGGATATCCATGTCTCATCATGAGAGTTGATTCGGCCAATAGAAGTGGCTTCTTGTGATTGATATTTTGAATAAATGTTTTGTTTCAATTGGCGCAATGCATCCTTCTTGACAAGTTTGAGCTCCTTTTCACGTAGGTGTGGATTGGAATTGTATTGGTTGGGTTTACCAGTGTTTGATGATATGGCATTGGTGATGAATTCCTTCTTCTTTGAGATATGATTTTTCAGGGAAGATAGTTCACCAGCAGTTGGAGGATCAGGGAGCCTGTTGTTGTTGGAATCCATTCCAAGAATTGCTTTAGTCCAATCAAGTAAGGATTTGGAAATACCACTAGAAGAAGGCGGGATCCCAAGATTACGTGCATGATGAGAGATTGAATATTGTTCCTTGGCCATACATTTCTTCTTCTTCTGGTGTTGGTGGGATTGGGAAATTTGTTGGGCAATCATAAAGTATGATGGGGCTGCAGAGTTATCAAATTCATCATCTTGCTCAAAACCTTCCATATTGACTTGGTCATCTGGAAGGGGGACATTTGATGGTTCAATGGTTGGTGTTGCTTGCTTAACTGAGCTTTCTTTTGTTTAGTAACATAAAATGAATGAAAAAAAGAATTTAGATTTGGGATTGTATCATGGTTATGCAGGCTTTGTGCTAGGGGAATTAGATCTAACCGGGTTGCATTTCTGAATTTCCAATTTGATAACCAGATGATAATGTTCCTGATTTGATGTTTAGGTCTTGATTTCCTTCAAACTGATAAATAGGAAGTCAGATTGTCTCTTGTTGGCAATCTGAAAAATTTCAGAAACCAAGAGATTATATATTATGATTTCCCTTTGTTCCCAAATTTGTCTTCCAAGTGGCCAAATGGTATGTATGTAAGTATACTTCCATAATAACAGTAAGGGATTAATTGCATCAAATTACAGTATTGTGGAGAATCATATCATCAAGGTGAAAAGAGGTGGTATTTTCCTCACCCTCCACCAAAGTCTTAGTGATTATGTTTGGTGAAGGCAGTGCAGAATCCCAAAGAATCTCCAGTGGAAAAATAGAATCTGCAACATTTAAATTTTTTATTTTTGAAATTATGTAGAAAAGAAATTACTTGACAATTGAACAATTTGAATCCAGAAAATCTTCTGCCATGACAAAGATCTTTGAACATGATTTGGGTGAGAGAATATTTTAATTTATACATACATGGGATACACCTATTATGATTGAATGGGAATATCAAATCAAGTGTATAATTAAATATGGAAAACATTTGAGTGGAAGTTTGTTGAAAAATCAAATGAACCATATTATATATTGTAGATGCATGCTTTCCAAAATAATTAATTTGGTTAAACAGCCAATTGAATTAGTGTCATAAGTAGAGATGGAAATTAAAGGCACAGCTCAAATTAGTTCATTTATAGCTGTCTTTATTTTTTGGTGAAGGATTTTAGCATCAAAATCCAGAAAATTTGGTTGTGAAAAGCCAATGGAGCAGGCTGGACAAGGAAAATTGGCATGCATGGAGGTTCACTTTTTGGAAGGTTGATTTTGAAGAACTTGCAAGTATAAAATAATATTCTGATTGACTTCATCATATTTATTTCTGCCCAATTTTTTGCATGGAAATTGGGATTAGGACTTTCATCTTCCAATTTTTTAGAAAAAAAAAATCTATTTTATCTCATTATATAAGCAGATAAGCGCTTTGGAAGATGATCCCTGGATCCATAGTGCATTTTAAATTGAGTTTGGAAGTGTAATTCATGGGGCAGTGGTTCTAAAACTTCCTTATTTCTGGTTGGTCACAATCCATTCCTTAAAATAAAACTGATGACTGAAGATATTTGATTATTTGCTAATCAAGGAAATATAAAAAAATTTGAAATGTAGGGATCTTTTTCAAGTTTAACTAAAAATAGCCAGCATGAAAAATTGTGACAACTTCAAGCCATTACACAAAAAAGTGGGAAATGCATAACAATTAGAAGATTTGTGTAAAAACACTGAATAAAAAATTTTTGATGAACAAGATTAAGCAATCAAAGTGAAAATTTCCAAATGCAAATCACATCAAGAAATCAATAAAGGATAGATATTCTATTCTTCTATTACTTGATAAGAAATCAATATATAATTCCCAATGAAACTTTCCATTTCCTATTGACCAGAGGGTAAGATTTTCAAACCAATAATAGAAGTATACAAGCATTCAGTTGTAGAATCTCAAATTTTAAAGAATTTTCTGCATGATAAATGTGCACAACTTTAACATCAAGAAAAACTCCAAAATCTATGTTTGGATTTGATGGAATAAAGTATCAGGCATTAAATTTCTGTCTTATATGGACAAGTTTTTGTTTATTTCCGGTGTGAATTGTTGAAAAAACAGTCCAATTACAATCACTAGTTGTTTTCAATCCAAGAAAAATCAAATCATCATTGAGTGAGACAAAGATTATTAGTGTGTAAGGATCATGAAGCTTGTGATGCATTTTACCTTAATCTGCATTGTTTTTTGTTATCTAGAGCTGTTTTATTTGATCTGGATAATGCAGGATACCCATGTGTTATTCATCTTGAAAATAAATAAATAAAAATGAGTTTTTGAGAAGAAAATTAGTTTTTACATCCATCTCAAAAATTTCATTTTATCCCAGAAATGACACAGCTTGATATCAAATGAATTCTGAAGTGAATCATTTTGGGATGCATAATAATGCAACAGATGGGTTGGTTTCCTAACAATTTTGAGCCATCTATCCAAAAAGAAATAACACTAATGAAAAGTGGGGGTGGTCATGAGCTATTTGTTCTGGTATTGTTGGTCTGTGCTTCTCAACACCATGGTGCACTTAGGCTAAGTGCACCATGGTGCTGGAATTGGTTCCAACATTGTTGTTCAACTGCTGTAATGATTGTGGTTAATTACTGGTAACTTGGAATAATCATGGCAGACTGTAACTCTGAATTATTTGATTCAATTTGTTGTGGTAAGGACCAATGCCCTCAGGCATGATGGAGAATTTTTTGGGAGGATGGTGCACTTAGGCTAAATGCACACTGCTTCCACAAACTTTTGGTATTTTTGACAACTCAAAAAAATACTTTTTATTGATATTTTTACTTTGTGAAACAAATGTTTTATTTTTTTTTTTTGTCCTAAACCATTTGTGATCCCAAAGAATGAAATCGGAATTCTGGAAACCCTTTTGCTGTTGCAGGAGTTTGATGAAGTTCTGGAAATTTTTATTGGATGAATTTCAAGCCCTCAATGTTGAAATGCAACAAAACCTCACCAAAAATTTTTAAAAGAATTGATCAGTTATTGTTGTGTATTCATGGCACTTCAGAAGATACATATTGTGGGTTGATGGAATAAGCATTTAAAAGGCAACAAACAATAAACGTTGAATTATATATTATTTCAGGTTTTTGGTTTGCACATTTTAAGATGCTAATTCACTGAAGGAAGCAGGTCTATGTAAACCAAATCTATTTTTAGATGGATTGATTGAAAGCACAAAAAATTTCAGAAGACGGCGTTTTCTAACTCCCAACTGAAAATGAAATTTATTTACAGTTTTTGATATCATTTCATTCTGATGGAAATCTTGAGGGGCATGGAATTTGAATGCATTTATGAAAGAAGAATAGAGAGATTAAATTAATTGCATGCCATTGTAAGTATCTTGCGTTTTGGTAGTTTTGATGTTTTCTTTGCAGCATTGCTAATTTCAAATGCATTATAATAAATTCTTTGGTGTAGGTATTGAGGCAGATTTATTTTGGATAAGGAATCATTGAATAGAAAACATTGTTAAGCCCCATCATTCTTTCAATTAGCAAAAACTGTCATAAAATCTTTTGTAACCATAAACATAACTAAGAAAAGAAAAGAAATTGCAATTCAGGCTTGCAAAAGCTAACTCATGCATCAATATGGATGACAGCTGGTGATTTGTAACCAAAATTCCTAGCAAGTTTTCCATTTGCGGAAATTGTGACTTCCCCCACGGATTACCCAGGTGGTTAAGCATCAAATAATGTGTTAGGCTTAGGTTCATAGTGTTTTGATGATGGTAGAATCATGAAACAACAATTCACTGAAAGAGTGTATGGGGAATAAAAAATAATCTTTATAAAGCCTCCTCATTTTTTATGTTGTTGGAAAGGTTTCATTTGCTTTTGACTATTTTCTGATGAAAAAGAATTTCAATCCACAATGAATGAGTGGAAGCAGCTGTTTTTTGGAACCCTCAATTCCAAATTTCTAACAGCTGGTAGATATAGTTTGCAAAATTTAATATGTCTCAACAAAAAGTGCAGGAAGACCAGGTGAAGTGTCTTTGAAAAGGATTTAGGCAGGACCATATACAAGATCCCTTGATTGCACAAGTGGATTTTGCAGAGGATGTCATAACTTGAACCATGAATTCCAAACAGAAAGGGATTTACTGTTCTTGCACATTAGGTTTTCAAGTTCACATTGAATGTCTACATATGAGATGAACTGAAGTTTTGGAGGATTTTCCTTGAAGACCATGTTCAAAAAACATGGTGTCTCCAAAATCAACATTATTTTAGGAATAGTTTATTGATTGTTAGAAGCCAATCATACACTTGGCAAGGTGAGAAAATCATGAATATTGGGGCTATCTTCATCAATCCAGGAAAGAAGGTTTTGCTCTATTTCTAAGAATGCATTCTTTCTGAAGAAAAAAATAATAAATTGGAGGCAACTATAATCAGTGAATCAGGCTACATGGATTTCAATATGTTTGCAAAAGCATTTGGAAGTTTTCTTATTGGAATCAATCAAAAAATAATTTTGAAACTGAAAATGGATTATCCAAAATTTGATGGGGGTCTTGGACAACTTAGGCCAAGTCATCCACCCCTCCACATCTCCTTTGAAACTTTGGGGAAAAGAGCCAATATAACCAATTCAATATGTCATGGGCAGGTATGATGGGGTTTGAATCTTTTCAGAAATTTTGTTCTGGTAAACATTGGATGGGTATTTGACCCTTTGGCCATCAAATAAAAACAAACAAGAATAAATCCAAGCCAGCATGACATTCAAAGGCACCATGATGGAGTTGCCTGCTGTGCTGTGTGTTGCATGCACCTGATAGTTCATTATCCACATCATTGAATGATTGCAACCACCCTTCAATTTTAATTTTAAATAAAACTCCAATACTTGAAGAAACTGAAGAACCTCTTTCAGATGTAACCAGGTCACCAATTTTGTTATAATGATCATAAAAAGTGGAAGAATTAATTATGAGGCCTTAAGGAAACTCAGCTCTATTGTGTTTGGTTGAATGGTCAAAAAATGATGTGATTTTGGTCTCAATTAATATTTTGAAAAATTAATTGCATTTCTTGTGATTTTTTTGGCCAGCAAAAAAATTAGTTGGTTATTCAAACATACTTGAATTTGGACTGCATTGAAATTTGGGTATAAATATTGAGATCTTTATAGAGTCACACAAGATAGTTTAAAGATAAGATGTTGCTGAATAATCCTTGGTAAGGGGCCTGTCTTTCTCACCCTGGATTCAAAAAAGGCTACTGTAATAGACAAGGTAGTCAACCCTTTTTTTAAAGCTTCAATCAATTACACTGCTGGTTACAATTCAAGGAAATGAGGATAAATTTTGTGAAAATTGTTTCTCTGATGAAAATCAAACACAAACTTTGATGGTGATCCTCCGAAACATTATTCAAAGGAAAAATACTCTGGTGTTATGTTAGGAGTGGAAGGGTAGCTTTTGTAGTATTTAGGACCACAAATTGTGATTCTGTGAAGAGTGGGAATTTTTGGTTATATTTCAATAATAGTAATTTAGGATTATTTTTGGATATTCCAGATTTTGTCTAGGCTTACCTGAATGCATGAGCAAGGAATGATTCTTGTGGCCAACAATTCAAATTAACTTTGTTCATTGCTTTCTAATTGTTTCCCACTTAGGTCTTTCTTGTTGTGGCCATGTCTTTTATGTGATTCTGTGCTTTCTGGAATAGGTTCATAAATTCCAAAAGATGGTAAATGATGTATATCAGATTTCCTAGTCACACAACCACAGTCAACTGTTCTTCAGCAGCATGGTGCACTTAGCCTAAGTGCACCATGCTGCTGACAATGTACAAGCCTAAGTCAGCATTGAATGATTACCCCAGTTCTTATGATGAAACCCTTTGTATACACCACAGCCTCAAATGATCCTCAAAAATTTGTTATCCAAAATCATCATGGCCAACATACTCTCAACCATTTGGGATCATGAATACATGAATTAATCCCCTCCCAAGGAAATTTATTTATAGATAAATATTCAAATCATTAATAATACAGTGCCATAATCAGTTCTGAATCTGCTAATAAAAAAGTTCCTCAAACAGAAACAGCACATAGTTTTTTCACATTTCTTTAAATTTTTGTTCTGAATTGGACAAATATCAGCATATGAGTTTTGTGGATGGCAGTCAAATTTCAAGAATCATGAAAATATTTTTGGTGTCAAGATTTTGAGCCATAAAATCCCGCCAGACCTTTTTGAAGTCTCTTTTCCAGCATCATACAAGTTTTCAAATGGATTTCCTTAATTTCAGTTAAATCCATAACATGAACTAATCTTTCAATGAATTATACTCTTTCTGAAAGTTTTATCTCACAGTAACAATAATTTTGTTAATGAAAATTTTGAAATGAAGCTGACTGCAAGCCAAAAGTAACATTTGTTGCAATGGCACATTTGAGATTACTACATCAAAGTCTTTCATTCAAGTTTTTTCTTTACCCTTGAAAGGCAGTGTGCAGTCATTATTCCTGAAATAATGAAATTTTCACAATATCACCCATAACCCTATTTTATACATGGTCAATTTTAGCATAATTACTTCATTTCCATCTATTTCTGGTGTAAACTGACCAAAACATTTGGAATCAGAAATATTCTTTTGTATCTAAGCCCCAATTCTTTTATTTTCTGGTTACTTCTTCAAAAACACTCAACATCTATTGTTTTACTATTCAAAAATACCAGGTTCACCCTTTTTGGATGGTACACACTCTTTATTTTGCAATCACCATTTTTGATTAAATTTTTTTAGGATCTCTTTTTTTTAACCAGATTGTGCTGATGCACAACCAATTTAAATTGTTGCCTCAACACCTGCCAAACAAATCGCCCCCACCATCATGATGCAGGGATTCCTTGTGGCCACAACAAATCCCTTGATCCCTGGCCGCGCGGCTTCCAAAACATCCTGGCCACCCCCTCGCGCCGCCCGAACCATCCAATTTGAAATTTTGGGGGGCGGCGCGGCCTTTCTATCCTGAAGGCCACGCAAGCAAGCAAGATGAGTGTGAGAGACGTGTCCCGACTCGCGTCGCTCGCATGTGGGTGCGCACAGACCTCAATCCTTGCCCAAACTTCGGAGTTGTGCCTGGTTATTGCTCGCACACCTCCAAACCTACCAAAATTGTGGTTTGCTGTAGCAACGCTCTTTGATTCAGCAATCAAACTGTCTCCACCTTCAGGAAACCTTGCAACAAGGGCCAGCCCAATCCCGCGGTGAGTTCTCATCACTTTCCTTCCTCTCCACTTTCTTTGCGCCAATGGACTGATCACACTGATTCTTCTATCTTTCCTGCATCATTCCTAGGCCTCATCCTAACACAAGGATCCCTCCTCCAATTTTGTTTGCCAATAACCTTGACCGTTTTGAACTCCTTCATTGCAAGCCCGTTTTGTGTTGTTCTTTGTTTATCTTTGCCGGCATCTGTTTCTCTTTATCTGGTAAGCACTCCTCCCACCGCTTCCCCCTTGATCATCATCACCTTTCAACCCTCTAATTCCCATTCAAATCACCTCCCACCTTTCATCCATTTTCTCTTCCCAAACTGCATGAAATCAAGCTGACGCTTATAAACTATTTGCCTATCTTCTCTTTTTTCTTCCATTGGTTCAACATTGCCCATTTGTTACTTGTGATTGAATCCTCAATAATGTGGTCCCCCGCTCCTCATGGATATCTTTTCAATCCACATCCTCTTTCTCATCATCCCCCAACTGTATTGCTGCTGATTATGCTTCTTTTTTCCCACTGCTCATCATAACCAAATTCAAGCTATTTTATCACGTTTTTCCTCTACCAGTCCACTCTGAATCCCCTTGAAATGAATCCAAAATCCACCTAAGATCCTCCACTGCTGCCACAAAACCTCATTAATGAGTGTAAACCCCTCCAAAGTGCTCAAAGTAGCCATACATATGTATTTTTAAAACCATCAAGATCATTTCATCTTACTAATGATTATTTCATGTTTTATTTGTTGATTTTTGGGACTTGGACATCTGTGAATGCTTCTGAAAAACGTTTTGTAGTAAATATAAGCTAGTTTCTCAGAAGCAGGATCAGTGTTCAACACCAGAATTGAATTATAAAACCAAGCCGGCACTCCACTTCATTCAATCAGAACCAGCCAAATCCAGAGCACATAAAAAACATTGGAAAGCTCAATGTGATCACTGCAATCGGGAAAAAACCTCTGAACCAGCCTACTTTGTTGATCTTAGGCCAAATCTTCAACCTTGCCAAGTTATAGTACCTCTTACAGCGCCACCAACCACCCTTCATGTTTTTTTTAATCGTAAATATGACCCATACCTAGTATTGAAGTATCATACCCTCAACCAGCGTCCTTATACCTTACTGGCCACTCAATTCTCAGAAATGATATCTGATCTCTACACCATGGCCCTCAACCAAATCAACCTTAACAAAACCAATCAAAATACCAAATCTGGCTCCATGTATGGGCTTGGCTTTTGCCAGGGAACTGATCAAGGATATTCTGCAGGTATTCTGATTTTAATTATAAATTTTTCATCATCAAATAACAATTGAATTAATCAACAAATGATTTCTAAATCAGGAATATATGCTCAAAGAAGAGACTTGACTGAAGAACAAATTGCAAATGATGATGCCTTTTGGGCTAAGATTCCAGTTCACAACAAATTGGTCTTCAATTGTATTAAAGGTCTATCCAACACTGCCCATATGAAGCACAAGAAATTATCTGAAGAGTTCAAAATACCAAACTGGACATCTCCAGAGTGGGGTGATTAAAGACAATCTTTCCTTCATGCATCCAATGTCATTGTGACTTGTGATGACTTTTCAAATGTTGTTCATACTGATGAGGATGATTTGAATGGTTATACTTATGGTTTGTTCTCATATATTCAAAAACCCACAGGCACCCCCATTCCACCTCCCTCCATTGAAACAGGCCATGGTCTCTCCTTCCCAACACTTGGTTTCATGGTTGATTATGCAAAGGTTGAGGGTATTGTTGAGATATTATGGAAAACTTGTGTTTTTCCACATCATACTACTTTCCCTCAACCCAGTCTCCAATCAACAGAACATCATACCCATTTTGGATGCTCATTCCAAATAAAAAAAACTTGCCCATTGCTCCCTGAAACTCAAAAGTTGTTCTCCTAATGAAATTGTATCTAAATTAAATGGAAAAAAAAAGCTAGATATGGGTATTGAATTAATTTTTTCCATGCAATTCAAAGAATAGCTGTTTTGGAAATATACCCTGCAGTTTTCCTCCAAACCCAATGTGAAAATCCACATGAATTGTAAAATGTTTGTGATAAGTGCATTTTCAGACACAATCTCATTGTAGTGATGGATGACTTATGCTAAGTTTTCCACCATCCCACAGCAGTAAAGACATCAAATTAATTTGATAAGAGTTGTATCAGGTTTTGGGACCATGGTTGCATTATGATAAGTTGTCCATGGTGCCAGGAAGCCAGGACTCAGGATACACATGACCTGTAAAGACAATGCAAGAAACTGGTCAGCGCATGGACAACTTATGCTAAGTCGTCCACAATACAATGAAGAGAAACTCAACTTCAAAATCCTCACAAAGGCACCCACAGCCTTGGTGGACCGGTGGCCAACTTAGCATAAGTCGTCCATGCCCCCCAGGTTTGTCACATCACTGTTACAGGTCATGTGTAACCCAAGTCCCCTTGGCCTGGCACCATGGACAACTTATTGTAATGCGAACATGGTCCCGGTACAGGACACACATGTTTACATTATGCACTTACTCAGAAACAATTTTGATTCCCCAGCTTATTTCCACAAATAAGCATGTAAATCCAACACACTGTACACACATCTGTCCATCATATTTCACACACCTGTTAGATGATTTCTGTTTTTTCCGATATTTAGGCAGGTAATCCATAGCCAAGGAGTGCTGTCCCATTCTGATATCAACCAACTAATACCCCATCAGATTACAGAAGAAACATCTTGCGCTTCTCGACCTGACCAACCTTCTTGAATACACCATGGCCGATTTTCCTGGTAAGAATATTTATTTTCTGAGTTGTGTGTGTTCTGATAATTATGAGGAATCCCTACTTCAATTTTGTAGAAAAACACACTCTTAATCAACTTAATGCTCTACTGGGTGATGCCCATGTTGAACAATCACATAAGAAAGTTTTGCTGTCAATGCTTGAGTTCTATAAGCACAAGTATGATGCAAAGGTGGAGCATTTGAGGTTGCAAACAGCCAAAGCTGTTGGCCTACCCAAACCTTCAACTGAATCATACAAAGAGCCAACAGCCAAGGATCCTTCAAATATCCCATTGACAATCAACAAACCTGTCAATCCCACTAAAACAACTCCTAATGCAGACCAATCTGTTACCCAGCTTACACCAGTGCCTGCAAATTACCGGGTGGAGCAACCCAGTGAGTTGAATAAACCATTTGATTCACAAAATCTTTTGTTGGAATGATTGAAAATATGCATAACTGATACAGTCCCAATATATGTAGTTGAATCTGAAATACCAGCTGAAACTTCTCTAGTGGAAAATCCAATTGAATCCCCAGAGCATGTTGCTGTTGCTCATCCTACTGTCAAGGCATTGGATACCCTATTGCACCCCCCAGTTGTTTCAACTCAAGGCCCAGCCATGGGTTCTGAAAATTGGGCATCTGCTCGCCTGGCAGCCCAAGCTGCTTTGCAAGCACCTAGAAGATCTGCACACCGGCCCCCCTCAAGCTCACAAGCATCATCTGAATCATCTGATTCTGACTCTGAATTGTCAGATTCAGACAATGTTCCACCAGAGGAACCCAAAGTAATTGTTCTTGAACCATCACCCAGGAGTCCCACTCCAGCTCCCACCCTAGTTCCAACATCCCCTGAGCAGGTCAGTTGCCTCTCCTACACAATTTTCTTGATCCTTTACAGAAAAATGACTCAACATTTGAATTTCATTTCTGAATCAGAATGAATCAGCCATAATACCCCAAAGAAGGAATGCTTCTAATGCTGGAATCATCACTGAGGATGAAACTCAAAGGAATTCCCGTCCAAGAATTGAGGAGCCATCAGGAAATCCACCATGCCAGGCTGAAGGTGAAGCTAGTACCCAAATTACAACCCAGGCCCAAATTACTCCGCCAATAGATCCACCTTGTTAGTTGAATCAAGATGTTATGAAATGAAAAGCATGGGAATTGACTTTATTCCATTACCCAGAACTCTTTGTTGGCTTAACCAAGGAACACCTCTTAAGGTTGTTGTACTGGGAAGAAATCAAGGACAATGCAACCCCTTCAAGCTATTCTGAAATGATAACCAGCACACATTTTCTAATATCCAACACTCTTAACCTTCTTGGCCGGAGGATCCTGGCAAACCCCCCTGAAACATCAACAATCCTAAAATCATTGGACCTTTGTTTTAACAGGTGCAAAGATGGTAAATTCTGATTACAACATACTCCAATCCTCTGCAAATAAACTGATTCTTATGTTCTATCTTCTCAGAAAAGATTTTGCTCAGCAAGGATGACGATTTCTTTGTTGGAAATACCTTCATCAATACCTCCTCTCTCTCTTGCTCCAAGAAGGCAGCTGAAAACCACATGCATCCCCTTTCAGAGATCCTAAAGTACACAAGAGAGCCAATACGTGGAGCCTATGTGAAATTGAAGCATACATTGAATGACATCATAGGTGTGGTCTCACACAAAATTTCAACAAATGTGCTCTCATCTATGGAAGGGATTGATGGGACTTCTGATGAAGCTCTACTCAAAGCACAAATCTACTTTGCCAACCTGCAGGCAGCTGTCATTGATGATCCAAAATTCCTTCAAAACAAGAGGTTGGGTTCTAACCACAATGCTGAGGTCACAAGTGGAAGAGGCGGTTTGAATACAGTGTTTGAATACATGGCCTCTCTAGTGACTGGGCTCATCAACTTAAAACTTGATGAAAGGGGATATAATCAACAGCCTTTTATATCTAAGGACTCAGCTGAAAAGAAGAATTGATGGGGGGTCAATTCTCTAGCATGTGTTGCACACATGTTGGTTTTTGGTCCTGCTGCAATATGGATATGTCCTGGAAATTGAAGAGTCATGCCCAGATGGAAGGCTGGCATGCTGCCTGAGTTTGGAACCATTGTCCTTGAATCAAAGTTGAAGGGTGGCTTGCCTGCTGATCCCCTCTGGGGTCAACTGGGTAACACAAGGGCATATATTCTCATGGCCTTGCATGATATGGGTTTCAGTAAAGATAAGAAAATTGATTGGAGATGTGTGATAAATATTTTTGCTGAAAGATTTACTTATTCCAATCTAGCTGAAGTTCTTCTGGAGGATATTTTTCTGGTTACTGACAATGAGCTTGGCAGAAATTTTAAAACTGCCTGGGCTTTAGAAAAGGCTACATTAAATAATTTGACTTAAATAACCTCTGATTCTGTTTCTTCTAACACTTCTGCTGCATGAGCTTATAGTGTGATGTTATTGCAAATTATGGCTAGATTTTCCACATTTTTTTGGTTCATGAAATGATTTTTTGTGTGGTCTTGTAAAAATTCTTTTTTGTCAAAAGTATTTGTGCTGAGATTCATACACGCACAATTAATATACAACTTCACTTGTCTGGTAACATAGTCAATTTCCAGGTCAAGAGTACTCCATTGCCCACTTAAACCCATGACACATTCAACAATTTTGACAAGTGAATTAAAAGAGTTTTTATGGAAAAATGATGTAAATTTCTTTATACTTCCAATTCTGAAACAATGATCAATTGTCTCCAAAAAAATTTCAAATTATCAAAGTGTGAGAGTTTTTTGAAAACTAAGGAAGCCTGTTTGTATAATTTTTTTTTTTTCATTTTTAGAAATTACTGCGTTTTCAAAGCCAATACTCCTGTGATTTTCAAACTGAATCAATTCAAAAACTGGAATATTTTTCCCCAACTACTTGCATCAAAAACTTTAAAAACTTGATTGGTTTGGTTTTTTTTTTACAAAATAGTTATTCTCAGGTAAGGAAAGATCACTTTCAATCAAGCAGCCTCTCACCCCAGAAACAATTTCTGGAATTCTAAAAAATTATCCATTGGTTTTTTTTTCTTTGTTGAAGCATAGAGAACCAAGGATGAAATTAAAATCCATCAAAGTATTGAGGATACAGAATATGAAGTACAATCATCAAAAGCGCAAAAGAAAAAATAATTTAAATTAGTCTTCCACATTATAAGCCATCCTTTATCTGATTTTTGAAATCAATTTTGGTATGTCAGAATAACATGTGATTCATAAAATTTGATTCATTTGTTAAGACCCGTAACATCCCTCAAAAAAATGGGCCTCTTTTTATCAAATTTATATATTTGATAAAAAAAAGAAATCCAAATCTTAATTATCACATTTCCATCAACTTTTTTTAAAATTGATTTGTTGATTTGAAACAGTCTTTGACATAGAATGGTTAGTCATTCTAAATTATTTGCTATTAAGTATTTTCTTTTAATAAAAATATTTCTTTCCCTTTTCTTTATTCAGATTATTCCTATATCTTGCATATTCAATTTGTTCTTATTCAATAAGAAATCAACCTTCCTTCCCCTATAAATAGAAACACAAAATGGGATCTCTCTGAGTCTAGGAAGTAAACTCATCAATCACAGAAAAAAAAATAACCATAATTTGTACGTCTCAAATTCCATTTCTTAAAAAATTACCAAATTGACTCAAGAACAAGAACTTTGGCTGCAAAATACACATGAAGACATTGAACGCAAGCTCAAAAATAATTTGGAGCCATTTCCAAACAACTGGACCAAAACAGAGAGATGGTTGCACGATAAGCACACTTCACAAGTCATGGTTCACAGGTTGCAGCCAATATTCAACCAGGAAGCTGAAGAATTGAATATTCCAGTGAAAATAATCCCAAATTTCTACAATTTATGGATGGAGATGCATGCATCACTTGGACTGGGTAAGTTACTATATTCTTCAAAACCACAGTATTACATATCTGACATGTGTCCATTCAACTACCAGCTGCCCCTTTGGTTATGGATTGAATTCAAAATTTGATTGATAACTAAATATTTATGATGCATAGATATTAGTCATATTCACGATTATGCATCTAACCATTTTGGCTGCTATGTGATACTCCAATATTTCCCATCATTTTTCAATTATTCAAGATAAGAGTTTGAATATGCCTCATGATTGATCCAAATTGTTATCAAACAATCCTTATACATTGAATTGGAAAAAGAAGCCTCATTTACCTTCCATCAGTGGAAATAAAAACAAGAAAGATATCCTCACTGTCCTGATGTTGGTTGGTGTACCATTTTTCATTGAAAAATTAAGTTATATTTCAATGTATATCACAGGTGATTGTGAAAATATTTTGAGCTTTTCTCATGGGAAATTGAATCATATTATTAAACAGGATTGTTCATGTTTTTCCAACAGAGATCTCACACCCAAAAATATACCATATTTCTATTTTCCGTCACCAATCTATAAAGTCTTGAACTGAGCCAGAAAATATTAGTGCAATCTATCCCCAAATTAACCAGGTTATCCAGAGAAACAAACCAACATTGAATTCAGTTAAAATCCATCTGACTAATACCCAATTGGAAAGTTTGAAATATTAATTAAATCTGAAGTGTTGTGAATGAAATATAAAACTTTCCTATTTTGGGTAATTTTCTCACCAATTTCTCCTCACCCCCAGAGCTGGAACATAAAGGAAAATCACAAGGTTTATCAATAGTAATTGGCAAATTCTTTCTTTGTATCATTCACTATATTCCACTCAAATAATCCAATTGATGATCAATTCCAACTATAGTGAAATGAACAGTCCTTAATGAAGAATTCAGGGCAAATAAAGGGTAAAATACACAACCATTTTCATTTCATGTTGCTTTGATTTCTTAATTATTCATTAAAAATGGTATATTGGCATAAATTGAAGGCAACCCATGAATTTGGTTAAGAATATTTACATGGATCTGCAAACAATCAGGAGGAAATTCAGCATAGCATGTTTCACATAAATCTTCATTAGAAAACTTGCAATAATTTTTCAATTACTTCAGTTACTTTTACCCTTAGTGCTATTTTGTTCATCCACAGCAGAATATGTGCTAAATTAATTATCAGATGACCGGGTGATTTGGATATGATGACCATATGTAATACATTCAGACATATATTCTTTGTTTCCTGGGTTTTCCAAAGCAATGCAAAATTCATTTCTAGCTGGGAAGATGAATAAATGGTCCAACATTTTCTCCATACCAATCCTCAAACTTCAGTTCTATGCACGATATTAATTTCAATATACTTGTAGAACATTTTAAGATGTTTTTTATACCAATTTCTCTGCTCATCCAAGTCATTTTTTGAAATACCCAGTTTAAATTGGATATTTCAACATGTATTTATGTATGTAAAATGGGAACCTTGAATTTTGGAACAATGTTCATTTCAGGTTCATAGAAAAGCCATTTCATCATTTCATCACTCAAACTCAGGTTAAGAATTTAAATATGTTTTGGTGATGAATTATTTTACCCTCTGAGGGCATTTAAAAATGTGTGGTTCATACCATTAATAATAAATTAAAAATATAATATTCTAAAAAAAGATGCACTTTCAAGGGAGATGCAAATGTCACATGTGGCCATTGTCTAGCTTTAAGGATCATTCAAAATATTTTCTTCCTGACACAATTTTTTTTTTCTTTCAATAAAAGATGGATCCACTGTCTCATATAATGAATTTTTCATTTTGAATAATATTGATAATGAATTCTCATCAGTCATTATGAATATGAACTCTTCATAAAATACCACAAGTAACCAGATTTACTGTTGGATGTGCTCAGATCCAATCATCTGTATTTTATCTTTTTGCTAACAGATCAATCACTCAACAACTCCCCAACTTGAAAAAAAACCTTATTTAACATCTTTTCCACCACAAAATGGATTTGAGGGCTTCTCATAGTTCAAAATCCATCAAAACCAGAACACTCAATAAAGAAGTAGCTGAACATTTGCCCAAATTTAATGACCCCATCAGTCTATGCCTACAGGACTACATCAAAACTGTTTTGAATATGAAACCTTGTGGCGACATGGTTTCACCACCACCCTCTGAAGATCAAGTAAAAGAGTTGAATTTGAAACAGCTTGGATCCATTTATGAAAAAAATCTTTTTTTCACCCTGCAAACAACTTACACCAACCTCTATGGTGGAAAGAAAAGCATACCTGGAAAGTTCAAAGAGCAATGTCAGAAAGAGTTGGAAATCTTTGGCATGAAGGCTCCAACTTTCCAATGGGACTGCCATAATTTTACAAAGTGGGACAAATTCTTGTCAGAAGTGATCATAAAGCATTGGTTCCATGCTAAGAAGGATGGCGCATTTACCAATTATGCACTTGATGTTGGATTTTGCAAAAAGGAAATACTTTTTGGAATTCTTGAACAATGGCTACGTGGGAAAAAGGACCAATACATGAAGCCTTGAACTTGTAACAAGAAGCCCAGATCTAGAGTTAAACACAGAGTGAGCCTAAAATTCCTCTTAATTTACTACTGCTGTGAGCTGAGGATTCCTACATTGAATGAAAAATATATACAGAAACTTCTTAGCAACTGCAAAACACCATTTGGGAAATGATTTGGCCAGAAATCTCCTTCCTAGGGTGGATTGTTGCTCTGATACTGAGGAAGACAATCAAGTAACATATCATTCTGTTCAAGTCTACTGGAGAAGCAAAACATATTCAAAATTTTTACACAACCTTGATAACAACACTCTAAACTATATTTCTGAGATGAAGGGTGAAAGTCATGCTAAAAGAAACGTAGAATATTAAAGAACTTACAATGAGATAGTTCCAAATTATGAGATAAAACTTTGTGAAGGACTTCCTTCTAATTGTTGCTGTCCTATATTCCTTGAAAGATTAACTTGGACAGAGAAATTGGTTTTGGAAATGAAGCCAGTAGAGGATATACTGGAGAGATTAGCTAGCTCACTTGAAACTGAACTTTGGTTTGAATGAAATTATTTATTAATATTTATTTATTTGCTAAAGCCTTATCACACAAAATTTCTTCAAAATACTAATTTCCTTGACAAGATCTCTCCATTTCTTTCAAAAAAATCAGTAAAATAATAATAAAAAAGTTGAAGATACTCTCATTAGTCTTAGATTCTCTATGATATATTTCTAATTTTGAGAAAGAAAGAAGATGTTAGCAATATTGAATTGATTCTGAAATTTTGTTTTTAATTGTTTTGATTCATCATTTTTGTAAAAATTACAATTTTATTGAGATTTTAGTTCTGATTGAATTTCTTGTCAAATGGAATTTTTCAGCTATTTTGGAAACCATATGATATATCAAAAAAAAGCTAGAATTTTTTATGAACTTTGAGCAGAGCTTGGGATTTTGAAGTGTATCCAAGTGTTCAAAGTCTGATTGATATAATTTCTATGAATACTAAAAGAATAATCAACACCTAAGCTGGATGTTCTTCATAAATAGGATTTAACTAAAATCACAGTTAAAAAAAAAAAAAAAAAAAAAAAACAAGAAACAGACAACATTTAGAAAATTGAAAAAGGAAAAAGAAAAAGTATTCTATTTGCAATTTTGCCAAATTTCTAGGTGTGTTGTTTCAAAGTGGTTGAATCTCACATATTATAGTTGATGGAACAACTCCCTGCTTAGCGTACATAAAATTGAATTCCCCATCATTCCAAATCCTCTATATTCCATGCATGCATTAGAATTCCTTGGAATACTCAAGAACCGGTACAAAAAACTTTCCTCAAGTTCCTACTCAAGTTAGAAACCAAATTTTCACAGAGTAAAAACCAAACCAAAACAAGTTCCAGGTGCTACACCTGCCGGCAGGTGCAGCCATTTTTTTCATGGTGACAGGAGGTTGGAAGGACTCTTGAAACTCATCTCTCTATCTCTCAGTTGTAGGATGAACAGTTGCACTCAGGGTTTACAGATGCAAGGGATCAATAACTTCTGAACTTGGGAACCATTAAAGTAGAATTCCTCTTCTCAATTCCACAGTGTCTACAAGACTACTTTGCTCTCATTCATCCGCTCCAGACTCCCCCAGCTTTCTGCCTCCTCCCGCTGTTGGATAACAAGCTTCTCTTTCTACTACCGGAAACTCTTGCTGATTAAGCCTAACGGCACCCTTCGCCAGATGGTGATTGACTTCTTTAATCCTGATCTTTGCACCTTTGCTTCCCCCCAGGACCTTCCCCTAGTTCAGCAGTAGGTCAGGCACATCCTGAAGGTAGGGATGGAACCCATCCACCTCTCCTTTGATTTCCAATCCCCAAGGCCAGGTAATTTTCACAAAATGTTCCTTGAGGACACAAAGATCTCAGCTAAGTCAAAAGTCATCTCCTTACTGTCTACTTCCCTACAGGATGATTGCGCTCTACATATCTTCTGTGATGGTTCCTTTGTCCCCAACAAATGGGGGGCGGGGCTGCCTTTTTCTCCTTGTCCTATTCCTTCCTTTTGTATAAAACCCCACCAAATGCCATCATATCCAACCAAAATTTCAAACTGGTTGGCCTCCTGGCGGCTGCTTGTATGGCTACTCAGGTCCCAAACCTGGCTTCCCTTCAACAAATATTCATCTTCATTGATAATCAGGGGGTTATCCAACGTATGAGAGACCCCCGGGCCCCCAAGTTGGGCCAAAGACTTGCTACCTCTATCTGAAACCACCTACAGACCCTCCCCATGGGGATACAGATCTTCTTTGTCTGGTTCCTGGGACACACAGGTATCCCTGGAAATGAAATGGCTGACTTGCTGGCAGCTGAGGCATTGGAGTGCCCCTCAACACCATTAATATAGGTTGAGAACAGAGGCCCCAAACTTAGACAATTCCTTATGGGCGTGTTGAGCTTGCGTAAATCAAAGTCAGATCTGAGAATTGGCTTGAGTGCCTTAATCATGCAACTTCTTTCAGGGAATTTTCCCTTACATTCTTATTTATTTTGTGTAAGGCGCAGGACTGACCCGCTCTGTGATTTTTGTGGCAACAGGGAAATGGTAGCCCACTTCATGAATCACTTCCACCATTTCAGCTTGGCCAGGAATTGCCTCCAAAAGGCCCTTTGCTGCGCCAAGGTCTGCTTTCAAACAAACCAGCAGGATTTATTGCTTTGCAACCCCAAAGCGCACCCCACTGTTGCTTGCTTTCTGATTGGGTCTGGTTTGTTTGACAAGGAGATCTTGATTTTTGCCCCCTAGCTCTCCCTATTTTGGACTTTAGGTTTCTTCCTCCTCTTTCTTTCCCTGCCATCCTTTCATTCCTCCCCCTCCCTCCCCCTTCCTCTCATCTGGTCCTCCTTTCTTTCCTTTCTCTTTCTTTTTTCTTTCTCTTCTCTCCCACCTGCTTGTTTTTGCCTGATTTCCTCATCCTACTCCATTTTGGGGCTGCTGCTTGTGGATTGTCTTTCACCCCTGTTCAACAGGGTGTACTTTTATCAAATGTTTTCATTCTCATAGTGCCCAATGCTACGTGCAAAACTGCACTTAAAAAAAAAAGTTGGCTCAATAAGTGGACTTATCAAGGATTTACCCAGTTGGGTCACCATTGTGGGCTCAATAGGGCTTGATAGTTGTCCGGACACTCAAAAAAATCCTCAAGAAGGATCCATAATAAATTTACAGATCCTTGTCAAGGCTCAACAAGCAAAATCCTGTCAAGCCCCACTGTAACTTTTCTCCCCCTGGCCCTCCCTCTCCATAACTCCACCCTACCATACCCTCCCCCCCTTTTGACTTGATCACTTCCATCAATCACCCCCAATCATTCTATTTTTCTTGGAAGTGATTCTTGTTTTTTTTTAAAAAAAAAAAAATTAAAATGACGCCAAAGCAATCATTTTTGCCCTGTTTGAGGGTGGTCCCAACCCTTATCAAACGGGGATCTGTGGAAGCAATGATGGTGGGACCCACTCCCTAACTCCTCTATAGCTTTTGCCTGGGCCCGATTTATTGCAACAAGGGTGCAAAATTGGGTTTTGACAGTTATCCACCCTTGCCTGCCTCAAAAACTTGTCAAAGTTGTTGAGGATTTTGTTGAGACAAGGGTAGATGCTCTGAGATGGCAAAACTTGGGTTGTGGATTACAAAGCAGCGGTGGACTGGTCACCAGGCTAGATTGGTTCCTCCTGTATTTCTGGTCTCCCAAATAGACTCAAGCCCTGACAACCCCAAGCCAATCTGGCGGGTTCAGAATGCTAAGCAGTGCGCTCCGCCATGTGAACTTGCGTGATAATGTGACCTTGTCATCACAGTTAGTTTGTTAGTTGTCCTGGCAGAATTCACCCAAGATATGACTATCCCCCTAAGATACAAAACAATTCTTCTCAATCAGAATTCTGTTGTAAGGCTTTAGCAAACCAACCATTGATGTTTTCTGTTGGAGGTCATAGTTTAGACCAATGGTCATTCTCACCTGTTACTCTCAAAAATTCCCTTCAGCTGATTTATTTTTAGTCTCACGTCATCATGGTGACTTATTTTTTGTTTGATCTACCTATTTTCCTCAGATAGCAACCCTTGGATCTAAGCAAGGATGAAACCTTGTCTCTATGAACTTTTCCTGCTGGTTAAATCACCAACTTAAGTTAGTCAATGAAGTAAATTTGCTTATGAAAATTCTGTACCAGTAGCAATCCAAACTGGCATGCACAACAAAAAACTCTGGAATTATTTCTAAAAACTGGTAGTACTCAAATTGGAAAAAAAATCCATTTATTTTTCCACCAAGCTTGACACACCTGATGTGATGAAATCAGCAAGGTTTTCTTTTTTTATTTTCAATGAAAGGCTGAAAGACAAACCTAAGCTTATGAAATAAGTGTGTGTGGTTTTTTTTGATTTTTAATAGAAGGTTTGAAATGGGGTATTTGGACTGAAGCTCACCATTAGAAAATGGCAGACTTGGTTAAATTGGATATACCCTCATGTTTACAAGCCTTGGTAGACCCAAAAAAATCCACAAAAGGTTTGTTTTCCCACCCCATACAGTCCTACAAGCCTTAATTGTCTATCTTCAAACCTTTTTGCCAATTCACACAACTTTTTAAGGTTTTCACACCTTGGTCTCCTTGGGTTGGAAAACAGTTGCAGAAGAACAAGATTGGTATAAAACACAAAAGCTGTTTTTATGCATTTTTTAAAAAATAGGCATGCTTTCAGCAAAAAAAAAAAACATTCTAAAATGACAGCTTCTTCTTCATAAAAAAAAAATCATATTTAGTAATTCTTGTTGAACAAAAATGAAACAGTCCACTGGCCACTTGGCTACCAAGTTGGCATTCCCCTGGTTTGCTCAGCCATAGTCCTCTATAATCCCTCCCCCCGTCCCCCCCATAACCCAAGGCTTCTTGGGCTTGGTTTAAGAGAGAATTATTCTACTCCCCAGCAGACCTGTTAAATGCCAAATTTTTCATGTTGAGAATGATTATATTGTTTGGATTTTTTTTTAAAAAAAAATTGGGTGGAATTGGGAGTTGCTGGTTGGTTTGTATATCTGGTTTGTTTTGGGTTGCTAGAGTTTCTAAGATTGGTAATTGAATCAATTCAAAAATCAAAAGTGAGGCTAAAACTACTGAGTTAGAAAAAGCTTTTAAGCTGTTGAAAAAAAAGGGAGCAGCATGCTGGCTTCTAGGCTACTAAGTTGGCATTCCCCCATTATACTCAGCCATAATTCTTCAGAGTGCTGAAGGCATGAGTTTAGCCTGTGCCTTTGAGAGGTAAAATTGGGTACCCCATGAATTTGAAACAGATCAGAAAAGCTAATGATAGACCAAGGTTTTTCTTTCCAGAAGAGCAAGAGAGCCCAAGTTATGTTGGATTTCCAAGGAGAACAAGAAGCAAGTTCAGTTGGGATTTAAATAGAATAAATCAAAAGGTAAGAGTCATTGTTCTGAGTGTGTGACTGGTCACACCTAATTGCCCAGTTACCAACCTCATCAAGGCAAACCATCAACCTCTTTTGATCCAAATGCACTCTAAAAAACCTCATGAATGATTTTGATCTTCCAAAGCCTCCATTAAATTTTTTTGATTATCCTTGAAGATAGTTACCTCTATCTATAAACCACTATCTACCTTGCCACTTTCAAACAATCACCCACACCTAACCTCCAACTCTTCCCTCAATAATATTTGATGCAATTTTATGCACTAGCCTACTATGATCCTTCAAGTAAGCCCATGATCCACTCAGGCAATTGACTGGTGGATGTTTCACCTTCTTTGAACCATGAGCTATTTTATCCATCTTGTAGCTGACTTAGTTGTTACACTGTTTGCTTGGGTGCCATTTGGCTGCCTGGTGAATCTGTTACTGTAGCCTCCCCCAACCCCACCAAATTGGAGTTCCAGGGTATTATAGGGGATTTACAGTTACAAGCCCAATATTTGGGTGTTTTAAAATCTGCATTAACCCACATTGTGTACCCTGTGCAAGAGTACACACCAAGTTTTCCCCCCCACTCAGCAAGTTAAAACCTTCTGCCCTTGTAACTGCCTGTGAGCATCTCTCCTCTCCCTCAATAAATATTGAAGGCTTCAGCTCAAATCTATGGAGTGCTTGGCTTTGGGGCTCAAGTTTGTAGCTGGTAGTTACAGTTACAGCTACAGGGGTTCAAGGCAGCCAAATGGAGGCTTGGGTTTTCCATTCAATTTTTCATGTATCTTCTAGCCACTCCCATTTAGTACTAGTTGTTATCTCACATCATAATTGGGTCACATTTAAATAGTAGACTCCCTTTGTATACATTTCATTATTACTCCCATGACTCATTCATGCCCCTCTGATTTTTTCTCTCCCTTACAACTCACTAAGGTATATTGCCCCAAAATTTGAGGAGGAAGCCCTTTTGAACCAGTGGAATTATTCAGTTTTTCAAAGTGTAGAAGCTTGTTGGGGATTCAAGAGGCCCATCCTAAATGTTGAAAATATTCCAAATCCAAAAAAAAAAAAGTGTCAAAAATGAATAGCCACCCAAAGAAATTGATGTTGTGCAAGAAAGATGTAATTCTTTATATAGAGAGTAGGTAGATGTATCAATGCTCCCATGGTTTGACTATGAACAATTCATGCCCTTTTGATTTTTGATTTTTTTTTTTTTTCCAAGAAATTAATTATAAAGTATTCTGATCTTTTGAAAGTCTACCTTCAATAGTGGCCAATTTTGAAAATTCCACACTTCTGTTCCAATCTTCTACAATAGGCTTGATTTGAGCCCAATCCCAGCCTGACCACCTGTGTGTTCCCTTCTGAATCATTCTGTCAACCACCCACACGATGTACTGAGAAAGGTAAGGATTAGGTAGACATGGTCCAAATGAGATATGACCAATTCTACTAGAAATGCTCAAATTTTGTAAGGCTTTCCTTCAGAGTTCAAATTTGATGTTAGAATTCAAGTGTGAGGTACGAGGATAGAAGTTTTGAGAGGGAAACTGATTTAAAGCTAAATTTAAAGACTTAGCCTCAGAAAGATGCAAGAAAATACAAAATTAACTAACTGAGGAATTAATCTACAGCTGAAGAGCTTTGCCATTTCAAGGTAATCTATATTTTGATGAGGATGACTAGATATGGTCTATAAAGCTTTCCTGGGCAGCATGTCAAGTTAGTAAAACATTTGGGAGAGTGTGCATGACTCTTTTTGAAGCTGTATTGGCACCTGGCCGAGTCATTTGGTCACCTTTTCAAGTGTGAATTAACACCCATCCAAATTATCTTGGTGCTTTTTAAAGGCCTACTTGGTGCCAATCAAAGCTGGTTGAAATGACCAATATGTTTTTTTATTTCATTTAAATCTTAAAATTGAGGAGAATTTTTTTTGGATTTTGTACTCTTTAATTTAAAGTAATGTATTTAAATAACACAGAATTTGATGCAATGAAATAAAAAAATTAATTCTAAAAAAATATAACAAGATGAAAAGTGGTGATGGTGATGGTGATGGTGATGGTGATGGTGATGGTGATGGTGATGGTGATGGTGATGGTGGTGGTGGTGGTTGTGCAGGTTGAGAAAGTGTGGATGGATGGATGGATGGATAGGAGCGGACTGATGAAGGCTACTTGAACAGTCTCTTCCGTCCCGTCCCAGCCATGGATGCCCATTAATCCATTGAAGCTCTTCTCTGACTCTCCCTCCAACTTTTCTTCCATCATGCTCCTCTCATCCTACCACCACCATCCATCCTCAACCTCTTCTCTCATCCATCACTCCCTCCAACTCCGGCTGATCACCAGGAATCACCTTCATCCCCTCCGACCATCCTCCTACGCTCGATTAACTCGCTTCCTTCTTCGAAACCATCCATCTCCCCTACACTTCTACTCATCATCATCTTCCTCCCATCATCCCTCATCCAACTCAACCCACTCCGACTTTCATCTCTCCAACTTCACTCCCGATCTCATTCGTTCCTTCTCCATCATCGCTCGTAAGCATCCATCGATCCAATCCAATTCAATCCAATCCTACCTCTCCTTTCCCTCGTTCGCTCTTACCGTCTATCATCACTTCAATCACCGACCGACCATCATCTTCTCCAAATCGATCGAAAACCAAAGATATCGATCACGGTAAATCGACCCTATCCGATAGGTTACTCGAACTTACCCATACCATCCCCCAACAACCTAGCCATGATCCTACTACTCCTAACTCACTACAATCTAATCAAAAATCCACTCGCAATCAACAAGTACTCGATCAGCTGAGCGTCGAACGTGAGAGGGGTATCACCGTCAAGGCTGTCGCTGTCAGGTTCGTCTTCTTCTTCCACCATCACTCTCTTACTCGATCTTCTCTACATCAGCTTGAATTGATCGCTTCAGATTCATGTCGACAATCTTGCCTGTTTTTTTTTTTTTTTTTTTTTTTCTTAGATTCACACACCCTTCAATTTTTTTTTTTAAAAAAAAAAAACTTGCCGTTTCCTCACTGACATTCTCTTCCCCTTTTTTTTGCTTAAAAAAAATACTAGCATGTTTTATACCTCAAAATCTGGCAAGACCTATCTGCTCAACCTGATCGATACGCCTGGACATGTAGATTTCACCACCGAAGTACTCCGGTCCTTATCGGTCACTCAAGGTGCGATCCTATTGATCGACGCCACCCAAGGCGTTCAGGCGCAAACCTTAGCAGTCCTTCAAGCGGCTAGGAAGAGAAACCTGAAGATCATCCCCGTCCTCAACAAGTTGGATCTACCCTCGGCCGATCCTGAGAAGGTATCGAATCAAGTTCGAAGGTTGATCGATCCTCATCAAGCTCCAAATCATTCTTCGAACGATCCTCATCCAAAGATCCTCAGAATCAGTGCCAAGACGGGTGATCGAGTCGAAGAGTTACTCGAATCCTTGGTTTCCGAACTTCCGTGCCCTCAGGCCGATCGTCTCAAACCGATGCGTGCGTTCGTCTTCGATTCTTGGTTCGATCATTTCCAAGGTGTCGTCTCTTTAATCTCGATCGTGGAAGGAAGGATTCAGAAAGGTAAGCAGATCGATTACCAATTCACACCCTCAGGCTGTCATCAGGACTCTACGTTCATACTCGAGTGGTTTTTGTTTCACACATTCTCTCCTAATCTCTTCCCCAGGTGACAAGATTAAATCCTTCAAGACCGGAAAATCATTCCAAGGTCAGCGTCCTATCCCCCCAGATCGATCAATCGATCAAGCCTTAGAATCCTCAATCAATCAATAGTCAAATCGCAAAACTGCCGCTCACCGTGACTCTGTTCCTTAGTTACCGATTGCGGCATCATGCATCCCCATCAGATTTCTCTACCATCTGGACTCTACGCTGGTCAATGTGGTTGGGTGACGTGTGCTATGAAAAACGCAAAAGAAGGTAAATCGTCAAACCAAGATTTCAATGATCCCCCACGTAACATCACCCATATCTCTCGATCTTCGTCGAACATTATTATGTTGAAGTTGAACCTGGCTCCGGGGTATCTTTTTCAAGAATATTTTTTTTTTCGATACAGTCTATCGATTTGACCTCCCCCGGTGACTATTTTTTGTCTCCTTTCAGCCATCCTGGGTGATACCTTTTATAGCTCTCAGATCCCACTCGCCGATCTCCAACCGATCGACCAGAGCATTGAAACTAGACGATCTATGGTTTTTGCTGGGCTCTATCCCACCGATAGCAACGCGTTCGATAGATTGGCAGATGCTATTCAACGAGTTGGTTTGGATCGACTGTAGTCACAATATTTTCTTCATGACTTGCTAAGATGCTCTAGTCTCTGCCTTTCTTCTTCTCCCCCAATCATTTAATTTTTTTTTTTCTTGACAAAATAACAGTTAGCACTGAATGATCGAAGCGTGACCGTTAACAAGGAGTCCAGTGTGGCTCTCGGACAAGGGTTCAGGTCTGCATTTCTCTTGTTTCTCTTTCAACTTGTGATCATAAGACTTCCATCATGATGGGCGACTCACACCGGGGAAGCGATTCAAGCTCAATCGACGTGCTTTGGTATAGGTTAGGTTTTTTGGGCACTCTTCACATGGATGTTTTTCGTCAACGACTGAGTGATGAATACGCTAGTGAGGTGATCATCACTCGACCGTTCGTCCCGCTTCAGCGTCCGTGATAGTTTGATCCATATATACACCCACATGCATACGTCTACCTCTGTGCCTATCCTCTGCATCATGAACTGCCAAGACGATTGATTATCAGGAATCCATTCCACCTTGTTTTTTCTTACGATGAATTTTAGTAATAAGCAAGGGCAAGAGCCGAATGATAGAAAATCCAATTGATTTTCCAAGCGTTCGATCGAGAGGCGATGGGCTCAAAGTGCTCGAACGTGTCATTAACGGAACTATTGTGGTGCCAGATCGGTTTACGGGGTCGATTATGGAATTGTGCTCGGTACGTCAAATCACAACTGTGCTACTGACTGACTGATCGTGAGAAGTGGGAGTGACCCTAGCTGAAACAAATTTGATGACGGGGATGGGCAACTTGGTAGTCACACCGGGGAGTTCAACAGTCTTTTGACTACATTCCAGCTCCTTCAAGGCCGGATACTAAAGTCGGCGATGTCGAGATTTCGGACGGCATTGCCTTGGAGGAGGAGGATAGATGGGTTAGGATGCAGTATCAGATCCCACTATCGGAGATCGTAACGACCTTCCACTCTAACCTCAAGTCCCGGTCAGCGGGATATGCCACGTTTGATTATGAACTACCGGATGATGAGGATCATGATGGTTTTATCGAATCGGACCTTGTTCGAATCGATGTCGTTGTCAACAAGAGCTCACCGATAGATGCCTTTGCGACCGTCGTCCATCGCGATCATGCGCTCCGAGAAGCAAAGGCATTACTCACTCGGCTGAAATCCGTGATCCCTCGACAACAATTCGAAATCGCTCTCCAGGCTACGATCGGCCATAAAATCATTGCCAGTGAAAGGTCCGCCTCGTCCCACGCAGCTTGCTTGCATTTTTTTTTCTTTTTCAGGAACCTCGTCAACGTGTCGATTCCGATTGCCGATATGAACTATCTCATGCGATCCTGCTTACGCTTACTACCTATCACATTCCTTCCCATCAGAATTACAGCCGTTCGAAAGGATGTGACTGCTGGGTTATGTGAGTTCGAAGTACAATATTATTTTTAGTGATATGTTGGGTAGGCATCATGGCTTGGCATCGGCGCAAACCAGCTGATCCTGCCCCTCCCTCTCCTTCCGATACTACCCTCAACATCTTTTCCGGTCTCCCTTTTTCAAAATCTGTTTTTGATGATTCAGACGGAGGTCATTACGAAAGGAAGGTACTTAGCCCTCATCCCCATCTTTGACCATCAGCATCACCTTTACCATCCCGGAGAAGGAGAGGTCTCTTACACGTCCCATCGTCGTCCTCGGTGTTTGGGGTGTTTTCTCCAAAAAAAAATAAAATAAAATGCGCCGATCCCTAGATGAAACACTTGCAGAAACAGAAGGAAGGTAAGAAGAAGTTGAGATCGTTGAGTATTGGCAAGGTCGAAATCCCTCAAGAAGCATTCTCGGCAGTCAGTCGGATTTTTCTTATCTTTCGTGTCATGACTCCTCTCTTGTTATCTAAATCAAAAGAGGCAAGGATCTAGCTGACTTAGACCGTTGGTGTCTGCTTGGTTCTTCGTTACATGAAATCTTAAAAAAAAAAAAAAAAACATGCTGGCGATCATCAAACCAAAAGGTACTGAGCGTTGATGGAAAGGTCCCTCCATCGGTTGGTGGGGGCGGCAAGCGGAAATGAACGATCTGATCTTACTCATAGATCGACCGTCACACACTCTCTCTATGTCCCCTGGCCTGATTTGACCTCCCTCACAAGCTAAAGTATGGATGAACTTGCGCATCACACTCATCTAGTTAGATCAGAGGTGGGGGGCTATTTTCCTCAACTCAGAGGGGGGAACCTATACCCATATATCCACATCATACCCCTTCCTACTTGTTGATCAATTGAGTCCTCCTGTTGGAGATCCCCATTTGCCATTTTTTCTCTCTCTGAAGACTCGTCTCCAAGGATATAACTGATCTTGGAAAGTTATCCAGATCCCCTCCCCCCCCTACACAGCTCTCTTGACCCAAGTTTGCGTCAAATCTCGTGGGCTTTTTTTTCATCCTCACCATCACCTTTTCTTCAAACGATGGTGTTCTTGTTCTCATCTTCTTGTCTTTTCTTTCGTGCGATGTGATCCTGATCCGGTTGTGTTCTGGCTTGGGATCTCTTCTTCTCTCTCTCTTCCCTCGCACTCGTTCGTCCTCCGAACCTGGTCTGGGTCCTTCTACTCATCGAGCTCTCGTTGATCGACCACAAATAGAGGCTTGGGGTTAATCTGCTGCTTGCAGGGAATCGGTCTCAAGACTGATCCGATGCCGAGCTGAATCTACGACCCAAGCCCTGATTTGATGACCCCAGAGAGCTCCAAAGAAAAAAAAAATTGGGGAGTTGTTTGTAGGAATCCTGAGGAATCGCTCGCTCACGACATCCCCCCCCCCCCCCCTCCCCTTTAGGTCAGGCACCGAATTTGGAAGGCCAGTTCACTAAGGTGTGGCGTAGGTGTTGGGGCCACCCTGACTCCAGGCATGAGAGGTCACCCATTCGGACGTCATCGCGAGTCAGACCCACGTCACTCCGGGAAGGGGGGGGGCAATCGAGGACCGAGGTCAAAGGATACGAACGGGGATCCCCCCCCCTCCACCGAATGAGTCTAGTTCCTACTAATGGATCCCCCCACCGGTTCACTAGAACTTGAATTAAGATCTTTGAATAGATCCGCCTTCAGATCGGGTAATTTAGATGACCAGAAACCGAGTCGAGATCAGCTGGGAGGCTTGCTTGCTTGCTTTTTTTTTTATGACCCGTTCGATAGTTTCGAAAAAAAAAAAGGGGGGGGGGGAAATCTACGTATGTATGTATGGTGGGTGTGCCATCATTGTCGTCGTTAGGGTCACCTTAACTCGATCTTCCTTCGACTGGATTCGGGTCGTTTTTTTTTTTTTTTTTTTTTTTTTTTTTTTTTGGGGGGGGGGGGGGGGGGCTAGGGAGGGGAGGGGAGGAGAAAAGGAGGTCTTGGATTTGAAGAATGAACGGCATGGATTCAGTTCATCCGACCTTGATCGATCGAAAAAAAAAAAAAAAAAAAAAAAAAAAAAAAAAAAAAAAAAAAAACGACGAGAAGTTCAGGCTCGATCATGGTTTTGTTGAGATCATCAACCAGTTTGTTACTTGAACCCCCCCCCCCCCCCCCTACAATAATAATAATAATAAATTTGAACAAAAGATCATCATCATCTTTGATCTCCAATGATCTCAAGTATTCAATCAACAAACCAAATCAGATATGTATGAACTCGATCCAAGAAAGTTTTCTTTTTTTTATTTTTTTCTTCATAAATAATAATAATAATGAAATTAGATAGAAGAGAGGGAAAGAGTGGATGATCCATGAAGCTTAGGGCAATTGATCTCCAAGAGGTAAACGAATGAATTAAATGACTCTTGTAGAGGTTTTTTGACTAGGGTATGTGGTTTCGTTCATGGGTGGGTTGAGATCCAAGACTCCAAACAAAACGATTAAAAAAAACTTCCTCATCGGTTTGAGAACTGAAGGAAGAAGAAGAAGGAAAAAAAAAAAAAAAAAAAAATCCTTGGATTGACATGGATCCCTGATCTTAAATTCATCATAAGATTGAGGACCTTTTTTTGTTTTTTGTTTTTTTTTTTTTTTTTTTTTTGTTTTTTTTTTTTTTTTTTTTTTTTTTTTTTTTTTTTTTTTTTTTTTTTTTTTTTTGGTGGGTGACTAGGTTTAGAATTCGAGAAGGGTTTGATTGGTTGGATGGATGTTCTGTATAGATGAAACGAGTCGGTTTGAGCTAAACCTTTTACCATCAATATGATTCTAAGGATGATCAAGTTTTACAGGTTTTTTTTTTTTTTTTTTTTTTTTTTTTTTGTAAATTATATATATATATATATGCACTGAAAAGTGGGGTCCAACTGACTATTGGATACATCATCAAGTTAGGATCTGCTCACCTCAGGTGAAGGGTAGGGGGGGTAGGGGAAGTAAAAAAAAAAAAAAAAAAAGAATGGGTAGAATGTGAATCAAAACAAGGTTCAAACATTGCTTAGATTTGTGGTTTCTGCAGTCTTGATAAAATGGGTGGATGAGGGCCAGCCAGAGATTGTAGGTACGAGGGATTGTTTGGGTTCACTGAGACTGTTGATGGTGTTTGGCTTGTTAATCGGTACCCTACTTTCTTGTGATCGGAAACACAGGAGAGAGATGATGGTCATCCATCAAGAGCTATTCCAGGGAAAGGTAGATTGGTACCCCCTTACGAGGGCATTCCCTCCAGTGATGTTTTCTTGAATTGGATCTATACAGGCTTGGATTATTTGAGATGATGATGCTTTTGTTCCTGGAGTCAGATATCTTCCTTGATCCCAGGAAGTTTGGGGATTGGTGGCCTTTTTTTTTATTTTTATTTTTATTTTTATTTTTTTTTTTGGAGGGTGGGGGACAGGACCATGGATTGAAATTCTATGAGGGTTGTTGGAAGACTGGCCCCCTTGTGAGTTTTCTAAAGAACAAGTTGATGATGGATTACATGTTGGAGGGGGAAAGGGTTATCAAGCCTTCTCTTAATTTGGGGTCTGATTGCTTGGATCGTCTGGGTTCTGGTGAAACCTTCTGACCAGGTAGTTAAGACTTGGATGAGATCTCAACACACCATCATCCAGAACATTATTTCAATCCACCGAAAAATAACTTAGAAACTTGACAGAGATCATGGAGACTTGGGTGAGTTGGGAATAATAAAAAAAAAAAAAAAAAAAAAAAAAAAAAATCACTCGATCGTTGGAATTTTTAAACCCAACTTTTCCAAACATTCACATCCTTCTGGTCCAGCTGGATGACTAAAAGTCCTTTTCTCTGGTCTCAAACACTTTGGGTTTTTTTTTTTTTTTTTTTTTTTTTTGAAGAAAAAAAAAAGGAGATAAGGAGGGTCTTGGCTGCTTGATAAACAGTGAGTGAGATCAAAGAAAAATTTTAGTGGAAAGGATTTTTACTGGTGAAAAGTTTCACAGATTCAGCATTTATGATCTGAGATCCTTTTTGATTCAGAAAAGGTCAGAAAGAGTTCCTTGAAGTGTGTTAGATTTATTTTATCATCTAGCCATCAGACTGAACTTTTTTTTTTTTCATTTAAAGTATGATTCCCAACCTCAAAACAAATTAACCTCAAAAGGGATTGATTCTTTAAGAGGTCATTCACCATGGTCATCCGATCAACGGTTCGATAGCACTCCAAATGATCTCATCATCCAAACCAACTCAAATACCAAAAACGTTGAGAACGACTGGGCAAAAAAAAAAAAAAAAAAAATCTGAAGGACTTTCTGAGCATTAATCTTTTTTTTGATTGATTGATTGATTGATTGATTCTTCAGGAAGTGATTCGACTAGATCTAAGGAAAAAAAAAAAAAAAAAAATAGATACATATACGTATATAAATCAAAAAAGGGGTCAACAAAACCTTCAAATCTTTGGTCATATCTATCATCATTCAAACGGTCTTAATCCCCACTCAGTTTTTTTCTTGGTTTCAGATCGTTCTTCGAAAGATAGAACTATCGATCGATCCAAGGTTTCCTGGTTGCTACATCTTACACCTCAGTGTGGAGAGTTCATCCCCCCCCCCCCCCTGTATCTGCATACATCCAATGCAGTACCCAACGGCGGTATGAGCCACCAAGCTCACTCCGTAGGGCTCCCTCAAGCAGATCCCTCGAGCTTTGACTCTCAAGCTGATCAGATCCGTCACTCAAACCTTCAATTGATGATGATATCTTTTGTCATTAAGTGATGGGTGTTGACCGAGCACCTGTCAATGAATGATGGATCTCCCGATCCAGTCTGTTCGACAACCCCAGCCTTCATTCAAAATTTCAATCGAGTAAATCAATCACCTCCCCTACCTCGATCTATCTTCTCATCATCGATCCAGGTCTGATCAGCTGAACTATATCCTCCTCAGTCTCAAAGGATCTTAAACCACCAATTTGAAAAGAGAATCATCCTTTTTTGCAGGCAGATCTATCACAGTTCAGAAGGCCAGTCAAATTCAAGACCACCTTAAAAGTTTCCCTCGACTTTCTTCACAAAGTAGTAGTAGGAGTAGTAGTAGTCGTAGTCGTCGTCGTCGTCGTCGTCGTCGTCGTCGTCGTCGTCGTCGTCGTCATACTCAATTCCCCCCTTTCAACCGACTTCCAACAAGCTATCTATTAAGTCATCCTATCATCCCTAACTCAAGTCCTTCTGATCGACTACTCACCATCTTCATCATGATTACTTTTTTATTTGGTCTTAAAACTTATGATCGACCGCAACATCAGCTCCCATCCAAACACCCTGGAGGATTGTTTTTGAGGGGGCGCTGGGTATGATAGACACCTCAAGCGATCAGGAAACTTTCGGTTGACTGATTCTAGTCGATTGCATATCCCAGTATCGATGGACTCCCTTCACAGGTCATGTTAGGAGACCTGAGGTGAATCTAGACGATCTTCCCCTCAACCTACATTCAACGTATGCTGGCCTCAGGTTGGGATCTGACGATCTCACCTTTTCAAGATCTTTTGTTTGTCGAGATGCCACTGAGATTGGGTAGTTGCGCTATTCCTTAATGATTATATCGAGGTATGGATCAACAGATCTCCCGAGTCCAAGAACGAGCACGAGATGCACCCTTTTTTTTTTTTCTTCTTCTTCTTTTTTCCTTTTGCCGACTATTCTTCTTTTTTATTTTTTGTTGGGGACAGGTGACATGAGAGTTTCGATCGAGGGTTGACGAATCATGGATCACCTTAGGATAGGTTCCAAGGCTGTCCAAAGTTGAGAGTCCACTCGCTCATAGATCTCATCCGACGTCAACCATGCGAAATCCTGCGCCTCGAGTCGATCGACGGTCGTCCGAGATCCGCCGTTGGGACGATCGCTACTCGTCAGATTCGTCACCTTCGAGTCCTCGGTCGAACGATTCAGTTCAGGCTTCCCTCTAAGGATCCTCTGTGGCATCACCCAAACCTTTTGGATCCCGCCCAAGACCTAGGAAGGAGAGGAAGAGGAAAGAAGGTTCGATAGGAGGTTTATCGTCCAAGAGGGAAATGTGGTTCGAGGTAGGCAGGAGCGGTGGATGATGAGCAGAGGGATGAGTTTGGGAGCTCTAGTCAGGTGAGGGATGATGATCGTTAGGAATCACTCAACCGATGCTTGAGGTGAATAGACCGTAGCGGGGACCTTGCCGATCGACCAGATATCCATATTGGGACCTAAACGGGTATGGATCGCCCTCAGGGAAGCCCTGGTCAAGTTATCGTTCGTCAGGAGTGGACTGATGGCTAAGGCGCAGATTGATGATCGATGGGTTGGGGGATCGACGGATCAGGTTTTTTGAGTGAGTTTGAACTCGTACTCGATGGTAGAGGATCGAGGATTCAAGCCCGAGGGAGGGGATACTGACGAAGTTGCCAACTGGTAGCCTCTTGGCTCGAATTCGAACGATTGACGAGTCGGACGAGGAGGTAGATCGATCGATGAGGGGCGCGTTCGATGTTTCGAAAGTCAGTAGTAGATCGATCAGCGGTGGGGTTGGTCTCGAGGGCTCGATCGGATTCGATGGTCGTCGTCGTCGTCGTCGTCGTCGTCGTCGTCGTGGATGATTCGAATGCCTTGGCGGCTTGAGAACCGGGACGAAAGAAGAAGGAGGGTCGAATGGGTTTAGAGAGTAATCGATTCAAGTGAAGTTGATAGTCGTAGTAAGCCGATTCGAAGTCCGAGAGTGATCTGAGCAGTAAGGGTGATCGAGAGAGTAGTGCGGCGACGGCCAAGTTGGAGCGATGGATGGGATTAGTCTTGCTCGAGGATGGGTTGGGAGATGATGAGGGTCTAGGGGGTAATGGGATCGATTGAGATCGAGCAAGTTGAGATGATAGTCTTGAGCTTGAGGCCAGTCGATGGATCAGTCTGGCAGGTTGATCACTGATGGTTCCTATGGATGGGATGATGATGATGATGATGAGTGAGAGTGAGATGGAGATGGAGATGGAGATGGAGATGGAGATGGAGATGGAGATGGAGATCACTCAACTTGGGATCCAGCTGGTCGTCAACCTCATCGTAATCCTTCTAGAAGTCTTGGCAAGAAGTCCTAATGAACATGAGCTGCTGATTGGGTTGGTGTTGAGGTTGGGTATTCTTGGAATAGGAATAGTCGAGTTGAGACTATTTTTAGTTTGGTACATAAACCAAGCTAGCTCCACAGTTGGCAGGGTCTAACTCATCTAAATCCATCTCATCAAAAATACAAACTTGACAAACCAGCCAAGCCATCAACAACTCGACAGTCTTCTTGGCCATTCCAAATTTAAATCAATCTCACCCCCTCTTAACTGGTGTGTCTCTCTCTCATCAGAGTGCTGCTCAGTTTCATCAAACACTGGCTGATTTCAATCATCAAGCCTGTTTGTCTTTCATCCATCGAGACCATATCCACCCACCCAAACCCCTCCATCACACCTCATCAACCAATCACTCATCATCCCTTCCCAGGCTTCACTCATCATCCCCCCACTTCACTTCACCATCATCACTCTCAGCATACCCAAAATCATCCTCCAGGTAGCTAATTCATCAAATTTCAAATCAACCCAACCAAAACCTTGGAGACTTATTTAACTCCTCTGATCAACACACTCTTGATTTGAAGAACCACTAATTTGATTAGAAGGAAGAAAGAAACAACGCAATCCATCCACCTCGTGCATCACAAATAATTCTCAACACTCTGACCAACTACGTTGGAATGTTGACATTCTTGAGAGACTCTGACTATACCATTCAACCTTCTTCTGTGATCACAACAAAATGAACTTTGATTCAATCCATCCTGACCTTCAAATTTCCTGTGAAGGTTCAAACATCTTCAATCAACTGTGAATTCTGGTTCAACAACCTCAGACCAAAGGTTCCCCCTGATGAAAATCAATACCTACGGGCTGACTGAGCTTCTAAGGGCCAAACTCCCAACTTGAATGTTATTCAAGCATACCACAGAATGTTGATTCCAACTAACTGGTTAAAAGGATTGATTTGAACTATCATCTAACTCAATCATGTGTTTGGATCAAACCTGCTTTAGTGATTCCTCAAAATGGAAGATGAGCCAGCTCAAGAGAGATTCAGAATTGGCACCAAAGTTTCAAATATACATTAAAAAGTTCCTCATCAACTGAACCATCTGTCATCTTATTCTTCACAACTTGATGTCCAAGATCAAGGATGAATAGGATCCAAACTCTTAACATCATATTTCTTGACCCTCCCTCCTCAAGCCATCTAAGTCCAATCTGTTGGTTCATCAACATCCTTTGAGATCCAAGAGTATATCATTCTTTCTAACTATGAATATTTCTTAGTTTTCAGCCTTGACAGTTTATTTTCCAAACTTGGATCTAAAAATCCAACTGGTCCCAAGAACATGATTAGTTTTATTTATTTATTTGTTTATTTTTTTATTTAGGGAATCAATATTCTCATGGGCCCTAACCCTGTCTCTGCCCCCCAGGTCCTGAACAAACCAGATGTACTTGCCTTGGAATGGAATTTTGGAGAACCCTTCCAGATTACCCCCCCCCCCAAAAAAAAAAAAAAAAAAAAAAGATCCACTCAGAGAGAAATCTCAACCACACCATTGTCATCCTGGGCAGCACTGGACCCAAACTGTACTTATACTGTGGCTGAAGTCCAGGACTTCTTAACTCAGGCCAGAGTTTAAGGGACCAAGAGATTGGTGGTAGCTGTTGTGAATGTGAAGCTTTGATACCAGAAGATTGGATCCAACATTATGCAAAACCTTACCCACCATGGCTCCAACTCTTTGGAATGGTTGGAGCCACTGACCATCAAAGTTACATCCCTGTTTAACCACAACACATATTTTGACCACCATACTGCTGACTCCTCAAGTGAGTCAGCACTACTGACCTTCAGTTCAGAAGCCTCCACCAGGATCTTGTACCCCTCATCAGAGGCAAGACTGGGAGAGAAGCATACAAGATACTCTGTGATAGGTTTCACAAGACTTCTTGGTCCTACTTGATGAAAAACTGGTTACTTCTCTTCTCCCTTAACTCCACACATTAACCAGACAGGATGTGCAACACAATGATCACCACCTTGAGGGATATCAAAAAAATAAATAAATAAAGTAACTGGGATCAATCACCCCAGACACAATGGCTGCCTTCTTCCTACACCAAACCTCCCACCAACACTTCCACCAGATATCTAATTCCTTAGATGTCAGGCTAGTGGTCAACCTCAACCTCTGCTTTGTCTCAAATGAAATACTCAAGCTGCTAGGCCACCACAAAACTGGATGAAGTAGCCCCTTTAGTGCAACCATCTATCATTGCTATGTTGGCTCTGGCCTCCCATACCCCAATGAAATTCTCCCAGTTGGACCAGATGCAATCAAGATCATTGGCACCCTTCCAAGATTGACCTACCATGATCAGGCCCCCCTCATGGGCTCCAAAGTGGCTAATGCCCACTAAACACTGTCTCTACTGCTACACGTGGGGCCACTGGCTAGCCAACTACCCCAACCCACAAGAAAACCAGCATCCAAAACCCAATCCAAGAACCACCAACCCAGGTGACCACCTCCAGAATTCAAGCCATTGGCATTGGGACCTGGTCAGAAAACCTGTTACCCAACCCCAGGTAGCATCTGTACAGCAACAGCCAGACATGGAAGGAACAGCCTTAGCTTACTCTGGAACCACCCAATCAGTTTCAAAAGATGTTTGTATTTCTCACTAATCTGAGACCCACATCCCTCTGATGAGTGGTTACTTTGACAGATCCTTTCAAGCTGAAATTCTGCCTTGAACTTGTGTTTCTCACAAGTTATGGTAAACTCCAAAGCTCAAACACACTTCTGTGCCATCAGATCAGTGGAAAATTTTTTTGAAGATGTAATCCCTGTTGAGTTAAAGATGTTAAAATTATGGCAAAGAGCCAAGGTCTAAGGAGTTTGGCAATACGCCCACCAGGGCTTAAGTTCCACTGTAGAGTATTCTCTGGTTGGGGCTTAAGTGCCAGCAAGAGGATCAAAGGTCTGAGAATTGATGATGGTCATTCAGTGGCATCTAGTTGAGTTTAAATAGACTAAATAAAATAAAAATTTTCCAAAATGTGTGTCCAAGAGTTGGATGTGATGAATGGAAATTGTATAAGGGAGTTGGTGAAATTCAGGAGAAATAAGAGGAAAGACAAGATTGAAGGCAGGTGAAAATAAAGAGGTTGCACTTCTAGCTTGAGGAAACACTTAGTTTTGACTAGAATTTCAACAAAAGAAATGTGAAAATATTTTTTATATCAGTTCAAATACTTTATCAAATAAAATAGGAGATGATTTGGACCATGATGTAAAAAAGAATCATCTAAAATTTTTTAATAATGGTGAAATTATTAAAGATTCAATTCCTTTTAAATTTGATACAGGGATGTCACAATGACTTAGACTTAAATCAATAAATTTTTCAGAATAACTTGTAGAAAGTTCTGATGAAAAAAAAAAAAGCAAAGAAAAAGAATGGATGATTTACATCTATTGCTTAATTCAAGAATTCACAAGGAACATAATGAATTTAAAGCTGAAGGATGGAACAAAGAAAAGAACATAAAAGTACTCTCAAGATGGTTTTGAATTCAGAAATTTAGGAAAATAAATGCTATAGAGAATTTCAAGTTTGTATCAGAACCATGGAGATTTCCCAGGAAGAGAAAGCTCCATACCAATACAAGAGCACAAAGGAAGAAAGTGTTATTTTGAACCCTCTCCCTAATCCTGTAAATAGTTCCTTTTTATTTTTTTTTATATTTTCTCTGTTCAATCCTTGTAACTAGATGAGAGTTATCTTCACTATGAAAGAACCTCTCATCTCCCATGATCTTTCATACCACATTCACACAAACACTTGTCATCTAAACTCTTTATCAATGTCAATTCTTATTAAAAGAAAAACCATCTACTGTCCAAATAGTTAATCACCAGAAAGTTTACTTATGGGGAAATTTTGAATGATGGATTTATTGGTTGAATTTGATGAGAAGAATTATAAATTTGTGCAACATGTTGTCTGTTTCCCCACCATGGGGTTTAAAAATTGATGCTTCTTACTATTCAACACACCCCCTGAAGGCTCTGTTTCCTCTTTGGTAACTTTTTACCCCTTAGTAAACTAGAAAATAGGCCATCTGTCCTTAAAAATCCTGGAACAAACCATCAAGTTATCCAGTTTGAAATCTCAACCCAATTTTCCACATGATTCCTCCAGAACTGAGTGTGAGATGTGTGCAATTCTCAAAGAGTAAAAGCTCTTCCTCTACACTGGTATTTCAAAAACTATTAAATGATCCAGGTGATGTTGTTGCAACCAAAATTGTAGGGCCCTTTCAACTATCAATCAAGGATCAATGGTATGTTCTTAATATACAAGTTTTTTCATCAGGATTGGTATCCTCATGGCCAATTAAACTAAGATTGGAAGCACCAGCACAGATTATGACCTGAATATTCCAATTTGAAATCATGTTGGGATATGCAGTTAAACAGGTTTTGTTGGAAAAAACATTTGAATTGACATGTTCAAAGGACCTGTTTTAATTTTTTTGAGAAGTTTGGAATCTTTCATGAGAGTATAAGTTCTTATGAACACCACCAGAATGGCCAGATTGAACAAAGAAAACCAGATGTTGATGGAGATGGATAAGTCCCTCCTCCATGACTCAGGCCTTGCAGAAAACTTGTAGTTCTATGCCTTCAGACACACAAGCTATTTAACAGACTCATTCACAAGAAAAGGACTAAGACCACATGTGAAGCAGCACTAGGATTCAAGCCAGAAATTGACATGTTGAGGCTGTTTGGATGTGTAGAATTTTTATAGGAACATACTCACCTGAAGAAAATCCATCTGTATGGGATAAAGATGAAGCACATTTTCAGCTGCAATGACTGCAAAGATTAGTTTTTCTGGGATGAGACCACTGGGAAAGTGATCAAGGGAGTTTGAAAAATTTTTCTGGAAGACACACTGGCAAGAAATTTACCTCATACACTGGAGGCAATTGACAGCACAATTCTGGGTGATTGTAAGCTTGCTAGTATTTCAAGAGAAACCTTTCAAACTAACATTGATGATAAAATACTATAATAAAAAAAATATCCAAGGGTTAGGAGAATTTCAAACATTATTTTTCAATTTGGATTCAACACCCAAATTCAGGTAGGGTCACTCACTGAACCCACCTCTGAAATCTTACTATTTAATACCTTAAAATGATTAATTCAAAATGGGCAAAAAACCATGGAAGCACCATTGTTTTTTTTTTTCCAATTTAGTATTTCACATGCATTCTCATGTATTGGTTCACACCTATAAAATTCAGTCAGAATTGACAAGTTGTGTGTAGTTTAGGAGTTATGGACAAAAATAGGTTTTATCAATATTCCTGCAAACAGCTCCTGCATTCTCACATTCAGCCTGTGCACTTCAAAAAAGCCCTGTGGGAATAAATTGATCAAAGATCCCACATGTAAATCCTGTACCAAATTCCTGCATGAAGCAGATCTGATCTGGGCATCTCAGATCCACAAAACACAGAAATACTAATAGGAACTGTGCTTAAACCTACATGATATGGAAGAATCAACCATGCATATTTAATGGAATGAAATAAGAATAGAGGAGAATCTAGAAACTTGATGTTTCAAATAGAAATCCAGAAAATCAGACTAAAAAGAATTCAAAACAAAAAACCAATAAAAAAAAAAGCACTAAAAAATTAACAGATCCAGATCTTTGGAGACAACAAAACACTTCAAGAGATCTGTAGATATAATAATCATAAAAATACAAAAAAGATTAGCAGTTGGTGGAAAATCAATAAAAAAAACCCCACTACTAATCATTTAATCCAAGTATAAATAGTAAAAAAATGAATGACTTGCAGGATCAGAAAATTAAAAAATAAACACAAAGACTGATCCTGATCCCAAAATAGTGCACTGATCCTACAGATCCAGGATCAGCTGATCTACAGAACCAAGAGAATGTGCCAATCCATCTCTGGCTGGCTTCCTAGCCTCAGTGAATGAGCCCTAAACCCTCTATGTTCACTGAGGAGGATCTCTCAAACCCCCAAAAGTTATTTATACAACACCTTCTTTGGGCTATTTTCTGGAAAGAATTCATCACTATCATCCCAGAAACCTTTTCATTTGTGATTAAGTGCTTAAGAAATTGATTTATGGCTTCATTCTGAAGTATATTAGTATTAATTCATAGCCACCATTTCTGTTTGCATTGAAGATAAATCAACAAGCATCTCATCTTTGATTTAAAACCCTCCAAATGTGAAATAGTTCAGGTACCCAGAAAGTGACTGCTAAAATTATTAATCAGTTTAATTCCTGCTCAGGAATGTTTTCTAAAATAGCCTTTCCATAACACCATTTTAGTTGTTAATACTTCTTTATTGTTAGTTCATAAGGTTCCCATCATGCAAGGGTACCAGATTCAAAGTTAATTTCCTGAAGAAGAGGTGTTAAAGAATCAAAATATGTATGAACTGTGGACCCAGTTTATTATTGTTTATTCATTATATTGAAAATTCTTAACCAAACCATTTAAAACTTGCATCATGAGAAATCAAATCCATCCTTTTGGAGATTGGTCATTGTTTATTTTTAAGAATTTATTTATTCTTGAAATCCACCAATTCTAGTAGCTAAATGACTGCAAGTTTCCCGGTATCTAGAGGCTGACAGAGATGAGCTGAAACCCAAGATTTCTTCATGGCCCAGCTCATGGAAATAGTGGAACACAAACCAGATAATCCTACCTAAACTGAAGCAAGGAAACCTGAAAAAGCAGAAATGGCAAGATTTTATGGGGGAAGAGATAGGAGACTTTCACAAGTTGGGTGTTTTTTGAGGAGTTAGACCTCCTGGTACCTCATGAGAAGGTCCTGGGTGACATATGGGTACTTTTGAAGAAATGCAATTGGGAATTAGAGCTATTGAGGAGGAAGAGCCAACTATTTTCTTAGGTTTTCTGACAGATTCATGATGTAATCTACAAATAAAGGTTTTTCCCCAATTCCGATTTTTTCATGAATTTGGAATTCTCCAACCTTTTCCACAAAAATGGGCTGGTAAATTGCCAATTTTTGATGTTAAGACTGCCTGTTTGCATTTGGGAATTGATGGGGAACTCTACATAAAGAACCCACTAGGCTTATGGGTAACACCTGTTAAAATCCTTAAACTAAAGAAGTTGCTTTATGGAATAAAAAAAGATGGCCAATGCTGGTGGTCACATTTTAAGTTGGCCCTGGAATGTGTGGGCTTCAAACAAAAGTACTTACTCTTGGAAAGGTAAAAAATCAAAGGCATTCATCTGGGTGCATTTTTATGATTTCTTGAAAATGAAAAGCTTGAATATCCTGATGGACAATCTCAAAGATCATCTCAGTTCATGCTAAATTTTGAAACAGGATGATGAGATTGGGTCAATTGTTGGGGTCCAGATTGACCAAACAGAATGCAGTTTCAGGCTGCATCAGCCAAAACTAGTCTGAAAACTTCAATCCTTGGAACCAAACAAAATCCCACATGGTAAACTTCTCCTGGAAACCAAACTGATATCAAACCTATTTGAAACTCCTTCAAGGGCTATATATTTTGAATAAAATCTGATTAATAGGTGTCTTACTGTATCTTAACCAGGGCTCCAGGCTAGAAATATGCTTTGCCATCAATTAACTGGCCAGGTTCTTTCTACTCCTAGAAAACTTGCACTTGACTTCTCTGCAGTTACTGATCTGTTATGTGATCCACATTGGAAATTGCACTCTCCAACTGGAACATGGACCAAAGGCTCCAGAAACCTCCCTGTGAAATTAATTTGATGCAAATTGGGCGGGGGGGAGGGGGGGGGGAGGGGAGGAGGAAGGGCCAACCGTGGGTAAACTGCCACACGGTGGGATGCTCCAATAGCATGGGGCACAAAAAATAAAAAATGTGTGGCATGCTTGAGATTCCAAGCTGAGTATTTAGCCCTGAAGTTTGCAGCAGTGGAGGCTGTATTGTTAAAGAACCTCAATAAACCCAATGTTCAAGAGGCTGCACCACTGATAATTTCCAAAAACAAGGTTGAGTTCAAGATAGCAGGAAAAATTTACATCATGAAATGTAATTGAAACATTTAACAAGATTTTCAATTCATGGATGAACAGCTAAGGAAGGGAAAGGCAAAACCTATATGGATTAGTGGTGAAAACAAGTTGGTGGATGTGTTCACAAAAGCACTTGGAACAAAAAAGCTAATAAATTTTATTAAAAGACTCTTTGGAACAATGGGAAATAGGTGATCCCCTTGAACTTACACATGGCCTGTGCAAAGCTTTGGTCCTAATGCATTTTTAAGTTTTTTTTTTTATTATTATTATTGTTTTTTCCTGTTCCTTCCTGTCCTATTTTATTTTTTGGCTCCCTGGTGTTTCTTTTTTTCTCATTCATGTCTGACGTTGTTGGGGTGGGGAAGAAGAATGAAAATAAAAATAATTCAAAATTACATAAAACATAATCAATAAATACTAGAACATTCTACACGTACATAAAATCACCAGAGCCTTCCAACAAGACAATGTGGAAAAATGTAGATACACAACAACAAGTAAACAGATGTGAATATATGCATAGGCTTGTTTTAATGTAGAAGTGGGAATACTCATGAGAGAAATCTAAAACTGTTTATTTAATTTAATGGAATGCAATAGACCTACCCAAACCATGGATGTTTTACCTCTCTGAACCATCAGCCACACATGGGAAAATACTTTATCAAATGAATGTTTCAAGAATTTAATTTTTTGCAAATTTTGAGCCACATCCATAGCTGGGTTTCTAAAAACTTATAAATAATCTTTTAATTTTTTTTAAGCATTAGAACACCTTCAAAAATTCATTCAAAAAAAAAAATCAAAAAAAAAAAATCAAAATCAAAAAAAAAAAAAAAAAATCAAAGAAAAAAAAATCTTGCAGAATTTTTAGAACCTTTTCTTTGCCTTTTGAATAATATTAATCATTATTTTTGGTTATTTAAAATTTTATAAAGTTAAAAAATAAATAAAAGAGCTTTATAATATATTTTTGGGGATTTTTTGGATGTATTGTTGGCCTCCAAAAATTAAATCCAATTTAAAAACAATTCAAAATAACACATCCTTTTTTTTTTTTTTTTTACATCAGGCATCCAATTTTCTCTCATTTTTTCTTACAGAGCTTCAAAAATACATCAAAAGATGAAACCAAAAATTATTCTTACTGCTAATTACAGGTTTCAAATCAAAAAATATTCATCACAGTGGAAATAATTCAAAATAAAATGAGTGGTCCACATTGTTCATTCCACTTTTTGTTTGGCTTTAATAAATAAAAAGAAAAACCATTTTTTACAAAAATTATTTCACAACTAATGGTTAATATTATTCCACTGTTATTTTTTTAATTTCTCTGCTGCATTTTCTTGGAGGAAAAAAAACTAATTAACAAGCTTTAAATTTTTCTGAACAATTTTCTTTGAAGATTTAGAATCCCGGTTCACAAAGATTTTCCACAGTGGATCCAATTTGGGGGGTGGCCAAGGATCAGAATTCAACTTGAAGGAAAATATATTTTTGAATTCTTCTAAAAGAATAAAGCAAATATGAGAAGATTAGGAATTGAGAGTGGTTGGGTAATTAATAGGAGGAAAAGTGCTATGAATTGAGGAATAAAATACAACCACTGGGATATGTTTCAGCAAGAAGGAAAAAATGGAATGGAAATTTAATAAAAAATTCATTGAAGCTGGGAAAGAAAGGTGGCTGAGTTAACTTTTTTCTTATTGAAAGGTTTCACCCCAGATTTCATGCATTAATTTTGGGGCCTTGAAGATTGGGTTGGAATCCAGCTCTTTGAACATTTCTTTCCCAATTTCCATCCAGTCTTCAGATTTAATTCTCAAAAAAACATCTGCTGATCTGAATCCATGTTTCCCATCCTCTAAAAAATCTTGAACATGGGATATATGCGGAATAGCTATTGCAGGGGAAATGAGGTCTTTGTATTAGAACTAAAATAAAAAATCAGAATTTTTTACAAAATATTTTTTTTTAAAGATACCACTAACTTTTTTGATGGAAACTTTGTCAAAAATTCCAGAAGAATAATCATATAATGTACAGGAAACCTGGTGAAAAAGTCCAAAAACAATATGGAAAGCTGAATTTTAATATAATCACACCAATAGGTGTGTTCTCCCAACCCAGGAACCCCTTTAAACCTTGAAAGGGCTGCAAGTCTTCCTAGCTTGGGAAAGAAGAAATTTTGGTATCATTATTGCAAAAAAATTACCATAATGACCCCAAAACCCCCATGACACCTTTTGGCATCATGATAGAAATTTTGTTTTTCTATAATGATGCCATTGGCATGTGGTTAGTAACTTTTTTGGAATGATTATATCCTGAGCCTTAGCGGTCAGAATGATTTTTGGTTTCATAAATTGATTTATTTTTAAATTTTTGTAAAAAAGAATTGAGAGAAACTTTGATGAATGATTCAAAAAAAAAAAAAATTAAAAGGATGTGTTATTTTGAAGTGTTTTGAAATTGGATTAAATTTTTAGAGGCCAAGAATACATCCAAAAAATCCCAAACAAATACTTTAAAACTCTTTTATTGACTTTTAAACTTTCTAAGAGTTTAAATTTACAAAGAAAATTAATTCAAAAGGCAAAGAAAAGGTTCCAAAAATTCTATGATATATATATATATATATAAATTTTTTTGATTTTTTTGATTTTTTGAATGAATTTTTGAAGGTGCTCTGATGCTGAAAAAAATTCTCAAATATTGTTTTCTAGTGTTTTATAAAAGCAGGTACAGGGCTGTGGAATCCATAATTTGAAAGATGAAATTATTGAAACATCCATGTCACAAAGGATTTTTCCATGTGTGGCTGATGGCATTGAGACATATGTACAGATGGGTGGGAGTAAGTACTCCCACTGATTGGCCAAAATAAGTAGTTTGATTTTTAGACACATTTTCCAGGCCAAAATTTCCAGTCCCCAAAAAATCATACATTTATTTAAAATTGTAAGATAATTTATTTTAGCATCTTTTCTTTAAGTTGGAAATTGATTGATGAGTTAAATCATCCAACCATCAATTTTTTAAAAATAGTAAAGAAAGGTAAAAAATACCCCAAAATTGGTTTTTTTGAAAATGGGTTATGAAAAATTCACAACTCAAGTCGTGTGGGAGTCTTGTAGGGCCCCACACAACCTGTGGGAGTTGTGTAGGGCCCCACAAGACCTGTGGGAGTTGTGTAGGGCCCCTCAATGCATGGGGGCCCATACACTACTCCAAAGGATTGTTCTAAACACGCGCACCCCTGGTGGGGCATATACCCCCCATAATGGGCATTTTTGATTTTTGTACCCTTTACACAACCATATTATTTATTATTTATTATTTATTATTTATTATTTATTATTTATTATTTATTATTTATTATTTATTATTTATTATTTATTATTTATTATTTATTATTTATTATTTATTATTTATTATTTATTATTTATTATTTATTATTTATTATTTATTATTTATTATTTATTATTTATTATTTATTATTTATTATTTATTATTTATTATTTATTATTTATTATTTATTATTTATTATTTATTATTTATTATTTATTATTTATTATTTATTATTTATTATTTATTATTTATTATTTATTATTTATTATTTATTATTTATTATTTATTATTTATTATTTATTATTTATTATTTATTATTTATTATTTATTATTTATTATTTATTATTTATTATTTATTATTTATTATTTATTATTTATTATTTATTATTTATTATTTATTATTTATTATTTATTATTTATTATTTATTATTTATTATTTATTATTTATTATTTATTATTTATTATTTATTATTTATTATTTATTATTTATTATTTATTATTTATTATTTATTATTTATTATTTATTATTTATTATTTATTATTTATTATTTATTATTTATTATTTATTATTTATTATTTATTATTTATTATTTATTATTTATTATTTATTATTTATTATTTATTATTTATTATTTATTATTTATTATTTATTATTTATTATTTATTATTTATTATTTATTGATGATACTTTGATTAAATAATTGAGATGGGTATCTGAGAACCCATAAAATTCAAACAGGAAATATTTCTGATGCTGTTTGAGTCATGCAGCATGATTCCATTGGAATGGTTCTCTTTTCTAGATCTTCCAGAATCTTGTGATTTTTTTTGATTTTGTGGGTTTTAAGGAGGGGCTTATCCCATTTCTTGAAAGCCAATTAAAATTTTCAAATGAAGTAAAATACTTTATTCAATAAATCATCTTGATCTGATGAATGATTTCAAACATGAAAAAGAAAAGAAAAATCAAAATCAAGTGAAATATCAAATGTTGAAAATTGCTAAGCAAAAATCTGAAAAACATCGGAGGATAATCTTTTATTTATCTTTCAGGAAGAGATCTATGTATATTAAAAAAAAAAGGGTAAGAAATTGTATATCTTTGTAATGTATATACTGATTCAAAATGGTTTGAGTTTGATTCAACTCATTCATTTTCATATTATTTTTCAAAAACAATAAAATTTCCTGATTTTTTCATTTCACACATCAGTGCAAAGACTTACTTCCCCCCTCTCCTGTACAATGTCCATAAGTTAAAGTTTAGGGCCCAAGAGAAAATTCATTCCCTGTATTGATTTATTAGTGTATTTGTTTTTCATCCTCTGATTTGATAAACACCTCAGTCAACCCCTGAATGCTTCCACCAAATTTTAATCACACATGCCCCCCCGCCCCCTTCCTCAATCCATAATCCACAAAATTTTTGGTTTGGTAAGTCATGAGTTCACTTCTGCCTTAATAAATCAAATTTTGAAAAATAGGCTTAATTTTGGGGAGTTGTTTGGCAGGGGAACAAAAATTCATCCAAATTCCACATTCAAAATGGTTTTTAATCAGTATAACCTGGGTGTGAAGGTATCAGCAGTCCAGATGCCTCCTCAAAGTCACTCTTTTGATTTCAGATTTAATGCTTTGGGAGAAAATATCTCCCAAAAATCCTTCAAAAAATGTATCAATATTTACTTTACAGCTTTACAATTGATAGGTGACCCAGAGGAAGATGACCAGCTTGGTCAAACCAAACAACTCACCCATGAGGGAAAGATTTTCATGTAAGCTTTAGTCAAAAGTAAACCAGGCTTGTTTCTGGATGAGATCAGAGGAAAATTATATGATAAAAGTGGAACCTTTGTTATTCCTGAAGCAATTCAAAAATCTCTTTTTGATCAAATTGATGTGACCTTGAAGAAAGCCAGAAATTTCAATATATGTAAGGATGTGGTATCCAAATATGAACTCATAGAAAAAATTTTATCAACTCCTTCTGAGTTCCTTGTTTTTACAGGTATTTTATATTTTTTCTCAATCTAGGTATTTTATTTTTGTTTCTCAGACTCATTTGTGTTTCATGTTCCTCTCATAAGATGAGGCTGCAATCTGCATGAGAGAATTTCTGCAAGAATATGCTTGATTGGCTAAGGGTCAACCAACCCACAATTGCCAACAGGAAAGTAGCCCCATTATTTAAAGCTTAATACCAGAAATATTGGTGTATGGGATGGTAGCTGCTAATTTTTTTGAAGAAAATTTAAGTTTGAAGGAGTTTGAAAATTTCATTAAATTGCATTTTGTAGGTTCTTCAAATTTAATTTTTACTTTGTCAATTTTGTGCCAGGTGATCATTTTTATTTTGTTTTCTTACAGTTTCCAAGGATTAATTTCTATCCTTCCATCAAGAGAATCCTTTTCTGTGATATTTCTAAGCTTCATAAAGGTGGAAGGATTGATAAAATGTGTAATGAAGTGGGAATAAAAGTTATTTATCTCCCCCCTTACTGAACTGAATTGGATACAATAGAGCTTTGTTTCTCTGTGGTTAAATCTTGCCTCCATTTCAGTCAGGTCCTTGTGACCTGCAATGATCAAATTAGTTCAATTCAAAGTTTCACCAGTAAACTAATCTCCAAAAGATTATGAAAGCAGTTGTATTTACATGCTGGATATTCCTGCAGTAATGATCCATAAAACTCATCAGTAGATGAATTAGAATATTAGTTTTACACTGTATCTAAACTTGAACTTTTGATCCATGCCTGAAAATTATTTTTCATGACATTTTTTCTCATTCAAATCAATCAAATTCCACCCTCCATCCAACAAAATAAGCTCAAAAACCAAGACTCTGACTAGATCTCTTTAAATAATCAAACCAAACCACACAAAAATTCCTTCAAATCATACAGAGTAGAAACTCAACCCTCAGTTTGGAAAGAGTAATATTGATCTTGTTGAATTTTTTGGGAGGATGATGTTGTAAGAATTTTTATTTTTTTGTCCTATATATCACTCAAATAACTCATTCTTATCCAAATCTCCAATTTTTAAAAGAGGGGAATCTCAAATCAAGAATAAATGCTGAAAAAAAACCATTTTAAATCCTGCTAATTCCCCCAGTCCCTCTCTCACTCACTCTCCCATTCAAAATATTGCACTCAAAGTCCAAGTTACAGTCTCAGTAAGATTAACAAGAGTAAGTCTCAATGTCATCATTGGAGTTATATTCAACTCTATAGTCATTTTCAGTGTAAGAATTTCAAGGAAGCAACACAAACCACTCCAAAAATCTACTGCTGTTGGTCCTCCATGATTTTGCACTTGGATGCAATCAAGCCAAGCAGCTATAATCCAAAGGAACAGCTGCCATTATGATCACCACCACAAAAGTCAAGGGCTCTTGACACGTGGTCTTGCAATCCCACAGCTGTCAAACCATTGATGAATCCATCATCACCATCTCAATTACCAGGATCAGGATTAAGATCACCCAATCAAACTCAACCGGATTCAATTCACACCAGAGTTGAATTTTTGGAAAGATTATCAAAACTCAAAATTGAATTTTTCTGTCTGTCTATACATTCTTATCATTACTATCCCCAATCCAATGGGAGTATTAGTGCGTTCTAGCAATCATATTTATATACAGTTTTTTCATAAATTAATTAAAATTGTTGGAAAAAACTACTTCATTTAATAAATAAAACACTTAAAAAAGGTAAGAAAATGATTTTTACAAGAAAGAATGAAGCTGTATAGATTAAAAAATACCAATATCAAAACAAAATATTACAGAGGCACTTTTCATAAAAATGCACATTTTTCCAAAGGTGTGCTACTATACCTATGGTAAACTCAATGGATTGGAGATTTGTATTGGAGAGATTATTTGATTTGAAAATTTTATAGTAATCAACTTCATGGGATTCCCAGCATCTGATGATTTCTTCTTAGTTACCTTGGATTCCAATCCAATGAAGATGATTGCAAATGGAATATCAATGAAGATTGAAAGAATATAAAGAAGAAGAATATGGTGGCCAAGTAACTGCAACAGAAAAAAGCCAATAATGTTGGTGTTAATCTGGGGCTATTCTGGGGGATGAATTTTCTTCTTGACATTGAGGTATTTAAACTTGCGCATTGGGGAAATCAATGTGATGCTTCCCTTTCAAGAAAATTTTTTAATCAGAGTTTTGATTACAGAAAATTCAGTGTTGGCTTTGTTAACTTCTTGAAGTATCACTATGAGAAGGCTTACCAGAGCACTGGTACAAATGCATAAATTACCTGCATTCAAGAGGGTGTACTTGCTTGGATTGAATGGATGAGGAAAAGCTGGATGGACCCAATTGTAATTTAAAGTGAAAATTTATTTATCATAGCTCTTTGACATCTGAATTTCCTGAATGAAAATTTCTGGTTCCTCCTTAGCTCCAGAATCAGAATTTGAAATTGGTTCTGACCTAGACTCCCTTTATCATATATTGGATCCCCAAGTTTTTCAAAACATATTAGCTTTTCCAATCAGATTCTTTTCCAAAGCTTTGTTTTTTTCATCCTTGATTTTGCTTTGGCACAGGGTTACCCCAGCCTGAAAAGCACTCTAGCTCGTGATGGTTGATACCCAAGCCAAGTATTCATTGGAGTTATTGAGGGCTATTAATTGAGATTTCAGGTAGGCCTTAAATTTTGGTATGTGGAAAAGCAATTTAATTTGAGTTATAGCTGACAATCCAGAATTTGAGATCACCAAACATATATTACTATATTAAATTTTTCAGGCAACCAAAACAACTGCTTTGAATTTTTTGAAATAAAAAGTTTTTTGAATGTTGACCACTAGCCAGCATCCTTTTGATGGTTGTGCTTGCTCCCAGGATTTCTTTTTTCCCTTTGGTTTTTCTCAGAGAAATAGAGGGTAAAGTTGATGAGACATTCAAAAGAATTCTATATCAATAACCAAAAAAAAAATCAATGAATCAATAAATAAACTCAATAATTGAAAAAGAATAATTCGAAAATTAAATTGGCAGTGCTTGATTGAAGAATATGCATCAAAAAACTCTCAAAAGGACTCTCTAAATCTCCCTAAACATTTTATAAGGACCATATCAGAATTATTTATCAGTTATTCTGAAATAATTGCCAAAAACAAAAATCATTAAGTCTTAGGGCTTGGGGAGGTCCTAATTGGTGTCTGGAATATCATTTTTGGTTTTGGTTGGTGTGGGAAGAGGTTTTGTAGGGGATTGAAGATATCATTGGATTAATAATTGATGGGAAGGATTCAATTTTTGTGGAAATATCATTGAAAATGGTTGGATAAATCAAAAAAAGGGGTACAATCAGTGGAGGTGTCAATCCAATTGGAGGATGAAAAAAATATTTCCAGATAATGTGGGATGAAAAGTGGGAGAGCAGGATGAGAAAAAAACCTGGGCCAAAAAACAGAAATAAAAAGTGGGAAAACACAATATATTCAATCAATCCCTAAAATCCAAAGAAAAGAATTCTAATCTATATTATAACAACCTACCTCATTTTCAAACACTCAGCTTTGTAGAAGCAGCCCACCACCACCTTTGAAAAGCGCAAAAATTTAAGAATCAAGCTAGTAAGAGTGCTGCTTGAAAGTAAGAAATAAAACATCAACATCCAGCACAAAATCAAAGTAAAATCAAATCCCAATTTCATTCAGAGGCCATCATAGTTTAAAAATAAGATCCTACCTATAATATCTCAACTGAAATATCTATCCCATTCCATATCCTTCACAACTCATTTTAAGTCCCAGAAAAATTGATTATGGCTATCAAGTTGAATCAAAAAATACAAGTAAATTCAATGTTTATTCAATCCAAAACCCCCCAACCCACTCATTTCAGCTTCAAAGATTATTTCTTGGTTTCCTTTCTTCTTCATTCATCACTCTTGATTTCATCCTCTGCTCACTCAAATTATATGAGATCATCAAAACTATCTTCATCTTCCAGGCTTGATTGAACCATTGTTTTTGCTTTCTTGAAAAATTTTCTCCCTCTCCAATTTTTTTGAATGCTTCACCAGGAGGAAAAATTGAGGAAATTTTTAGCATTAACCTCCATGTGACTTTTGTTTTACTGCAAGAAATAAATATGGTGTAACTGAGAATTCATCAATGACCATGACTACCATTTAAATCTTTTCTTACAAAATTCAAATTCATCTCTAATCTAGAAAAAACTCAAATTCATCCAAGTTTTAACTAAATAGCAACTCATGTTTAACCAAATTGAAAATAAATCTTATGAATTCTTTTTTTTCAATATAAATTATTATTTTTGATACCTTTTTCATCTTTTTCATCTTTTTTTTTCTTTTTTGGAAATTTTTGATTTTCAAGATAGTAAATCTCCATATTTGAAAAATAACAAATGAATCTGATGAATTTTGCAAACAGCAATAATAAAATAAATCAATTTACAGTGGTTTTCAAACTTTTTTGAGGCTTTTTGCCAAAGCAGCCACAACTGGGTACTTCAATGTAGATGAAGCCAAGGGTGAATTTTTTTGTTGTTGACCATCCCATCATCTGAGCCCCACTCCAGTTGACAAATTTCAAAATTTTGTCCATCTTTGGTTTTTGAGATCAATGTCTGACTACTTGATTGATTCAAAAAACAAACATGTTAATTAATTTTTTTCAAAGTTTTTTTCTTTATCTTTGATTCTGATTCTTGGGTTCTTTTTTTGGTATTTTTTTTTTCCAGATGATCAAGATGATGACTTCATCAAACAAGGTTATAATCAAAATTTCTGGGATAAATTTTAGAAAAATTTAAATCCAACCAAACTCACATTCAAATTCAGGCCAACATAACCTCAAGCAGAACAAGGCACCTCAAAGATGAAAAAAGCAGAATGCTCAAATGAAATGAACATCAGAGGCTTAAAAAGATTAAATAAGCATTTCATAGTGTTTTCCATGAATTCAAAACCACCTCTCTCAAAATTATCATCACCATCTTACCAAGGCACTGAAAAACTAATATGAATCAAAATTGGGTTTATTTTTTTAAACAGAGACTTTCAATAGGGCATATCAGAGTTATAAAACTTGTCATTTATTTGATCAAATTTTTCAGCAAAATAACCCAATTTCAAAAACACCATTGAAAATAAATAAAAAAACACTTATTTCACATCAGAAGTGTCAGAGTTACCTGAAAATAAGTAGTTTTGTTCAAGTATATTATATAAACATACCTCTTTTTTCATACTCCAGGTGTAATTAACCCCGTTCCAACTCCAGATCCACCACCACTATCCTCATCAAATTGAAGTAGCAGAAATTTGGTTCACTCAAAGGATTTTATGGCAAGTACCAGGAATTATCCAAGTCAAAATAAAGGGATCTTTACCAATTGGGGTCACTAGAAAGGATATAATCATTGAAATCTGTTGAAATTTTAACAAGGATGAAATATTGAATACAGCCATCAAATTATTCTGTGATGGAGTAAAGCAGGGGAAGGATGGGTTCAACCTTAGCCCAAGATTATCTTGCTAGTCTGGAATTTTTTTCTTCCAGTGCACCATCTGGAAAGATCTGTGGACCTTCTTCATAATCCAACTCTTCAACTACAATAACAACAACTAACTCTACCAATAATTTAGCTAATGCACCTCAAATTTGAGTATTGCATCATTTCCAACTATCCCCTGAGTCTCAATCCAATCATCACTCACAATCTCTGGAAGATCTATTAAAATTCTTTCCCAGAACTCCATTGGGATCTCTAATCTTTTTAACTCATGATAATATCAATACTTATGGGTTCTGTTGGGGTGAATATACTTACCAAGATCATATCACCCCCAATCAGCAGGCACATTTTATGATACAAAAATAAGCTCCTAACTTTACTGGAATTTTATGGGGCTTATAGCCATGCTCTCATGATCCAAGTCTTCTGGCTAAACCAAAATCAACCAAATTTACTTGAGAAGATTGCAATCTAACCAATTGAGCCCTCAAAAGTTTCACAACTCAAAGGGTGGTGATCATGAGTACTGGATCTAACTTTGTTACCAGATCATATCAAGAGCAATCATCTATGGCCCTCAAAACCTCAGGGGTATCAATGATCATCTTGATTAGTCTGAGTGAGATCTTGAAGAGAAATTTGATCAAAAATGGGTTTATCTCCTTAGAATCAAATGATCTCCTTTGATTCTTATGCAATCAATTCCTAACCAATTATTTTTTGAATCTGCTGGCTTCTAAAATCAAATCTGATAGGGAGGACTCATTGATTAAATATTTCACTAGCTTGAAAGTCTTTTTCAGTTGCTGTTCCAGAATCCTCTCACTGTATAATCCCAGTGTAACCCAACTGGTTTTCTTTGAACTTCACCCAATTGGTCAATTGGTTGAATTTCAAAGAAATTATCATTGAGCCAGGCTTGGTGGGGATCTATATTACTTAGATTCATGAAAGAAATAGAAGTAAAAGCACTTATTCAATCCTTTCCCCCACCCAAAAATCAATTGATTGAGATCATATATAGACAGGAAGACAGAGAGAGAGAGGGGGGGTTTGAAAAGTTCATTATGCTTTTAATCTTCTCAAACCACTGTAGTGTATTTTTTGGAAAATCAACTGGTGGTTGGGAAGGAGGGTGATAAATGATTAAATTGTACAAAAATTTAAGATGTGAGATAGTAAGGCATCCAAATAAGCTTGAAGTGAGGAAAATGAGGGCAAGAAGTGTGAGCTGAGATGAGGATAACTGTTCATGGATAAAGGTGATTCTCAATCTTCTCCAATCTAAGGTTTCAAAAAATTGAAAAAATAACCAATGAACAAATGATGTTTGAGTCAAGTAGGAGTATGAGGGGAGGTGGATAAGGATTTTTCAGTAATTTGGTTTGAAAAATTGATGTTACATACCACTTCACAGATGTGCATAGAGATCTGAATGGGAGGAGGGGGGGAATTAAAGTGAGTCTAAGTAGTAGCATCTTGAAAGATTTGTGAGCAATAAGAGTTGATTTCATCATCAATCCTAAGTTCAAATGTGTTTTGATCCCTCAAGTTCCTTATCCAGCTTTTTTTTATTTTTATTTTTTTATTTAGAAAGAAAAACTCCCATCTTTTAGTTTTGTACAATAAACTAGATTGTTACTGCTTTTTATCTGGGAACTAATAGCAGAGGTGATTGGGGACTGAGTTGTGCTGGATTCAAATATAAAGTCAGTTGATGAAGATGAGCTAGACTAGAATGAAAATGGTAATTTTATCTATGAAGCTTGAGAATTGTTGTTGATGGTGGATGTTGTGTTGAGGTGGGGATGGTTTTTCTTTTGCATGTTGATGGACAGTGATGCATAAATGGTGGGTTTCATTTTGTAGACCCACAAGTTTTATGAAACCTTCAATTTTGAAATACACCAGCTAAGTGGTAAATTTATTTCAGAAACCAACCATAAAAATGGTGGGTTTGGTAAAAGAGAAATGATGGGTTTACTAACTCTGATAAACCTTAACATTAATGTTTGTTTCATGAAGATCATTAATTCTTATCCTTCCTCAAACCCTTTTGAAGAAGGAAAAATATTGATTCTAGAAGATTTTTTATTTTCCTCCAACATGTTTTATGAGATTTTCAGGCTTTAAAAGAATTTTTTTTAAAAAAAGTCATGCTTTTGTATTGGGCAAAGCCCATACTGCACCAGGCAAATGCCAATCCTCCCCAAATTTGGGGGCATGTACTATTTTACTTATAAAAACATTTTGAATTTCAAAAGATATCAAATAATCATAAGTAAACTAGTACATGCCCCCAAATTTGGGGAGGAATGGCATTTGGCTGGTGCAGTATGGGCTTTGCCCAATACAAAAGCATGACTTAAGATGCACGGCCCACATCCAGTTTTTGGAGAAAGACACCCCCTACTGAATGGGTTTTGAGGGAGGTCTCCCAAGGAGGTCAAATTTGGTATCTTCCAACCCTTAAAAAACCAATCTTTTTATATTTATAGATGAAAGATCTAAAAACATCTAATCCCATGAATCAAAGTAAAAACATGACCCTTTTATGAAAATTTCTTTAGCTTGAAACACATTCCTGAAAATAAATTGACTGTTTTAGGTCAATCAGTACCTTCATTTTTGTCTACTGGATGTACATGCAATTTTTAAAACTCAATCAAAGAATATTTCTCCCTGATTTCAATTCAATTTTCAATCAAAAAACCATCCTTGAAACTGATAAAATAAATTTAATTTCATTTTTATTCATGCTTTTGGAACTAATCATGATATTTGGCTGTGTATGAATTAATAATCAAAGGGCTGATTGGATCAGAATTCTATTAGAAAATTGATAAATCCTTCAAAAAACAGTTCTGATTAATATCATCCAATAAATGAAATAAATATTGAGATCAACACAAGAGGTACCTTCCACTGGTTTAACATCTCCATTAAAAAAATATTACTAATGAACAAATTCAAATAAAGTAAAACTTTAGAATTGAGCTCACTGGAGAGTGATTAAGAACTAAATTTACCATGGATCCAAATGATTGGCCTGATTAAAATGTTTAAAAAATCAACTTAACTCTAAAATAAATAAAGCAAAAACTCTCAATTTTCTATTTCAGATGGAAATATTGGAGAGGATCTATAATTATTTACTCTTCTCCATTTTTTGGTGAATCAAGGATAAACAAGGAAAAAAGATTGCAACAGTTTCAGCTTGGAAAATATCAGTGGCCCCAAAAATGGATTCAGGAACTAGCTTGAGACTTAGTGGTTTGAATAATTTGGTGAGTGGAATGATATTATTTGCATGCTTGTATAATTTGAAGCTGTTGATGCATCAAAAAAAAATCAATGATAAATAATTGATGTTCTTGAAAAATCCAAATTTTATTTGTGAAAGCAGTCCCAAAGGTGGTGATGAGAATTTTGTTAAACTTTGCATCATCTCAAATCAAAGATTTTATTTTTGATTAATAAAAATAATTATGAGTCCTCCAAATTTGATTATCACCAGATGGATCGATCCCAATCCTTAACTTATGCACTTAATGTATTTTTTTTAATACTGAATTCCTATTAAGTTCCTCCAGAACTTTGGCAAAAGTTCAGTGGGGCACAAATTTCCATTTTGTAAAAATGTTTGAGCACAAATTCATTAAAATATTTTTTTAAAACAACCAGCAAGAGCCAAGACCCATACAGTCAGAATGGATGAATCCATTGAAACCAGGTTGCAGTTATACTTTGAAGGGTCTGCAACTGAATCAACCCAAATTTGAGTACATTGAACCTGTGAAAACTCCTTTTTAGTGGAAAGATTGTAATAATTTTCTTTGAATTATTTACACATTATAATCATTTAAGGGAAAATTCAAAAAATATTCTAGTTCAATAATCAACAACTATCTTTTGCCAACAAATTATTCTAGAAACTTAAGAATTTTGAAAAGCATTTTGAAGGGCTTAGTTAAGGTTAGGAGACAGGGTACCCAGAGTATTGAAGGGTGAGATGTTTTATTTGAGGAATTTGACAGTTTCATATTTAGAAAAAACCATTTGAAGTAAATTTTTAAATTTATTTCTTCAAAAGTAGTTGGTGAGGTTTTTCATACAAAATTAAGATCAGAATCCACTTTACAATAACTAAATATCACACCTAGGAAGCTCTTTGGAATTTAGGCCAGGAATTGATTGATTCAATCCATTAAACTATCATACTATAGGAATGTGCTCCAATGGTATCACCACACTGTAATATAATCTAGGAAAATCAAAATTGGAAAATATTTCAAGCTGGTTTTTATTTAATGAATCCCTGATTATTTTTCTGCACTTCTCTTTCTGTTTCTGTGATTCTCATGATTTTGCTTCCTATAGTAAAAAAAAGTGAAAAATGTCCAAATTATTTTGGCAAATCTCAAAAATATTCTTCTCTTTTAAAAATTCATGCCAAAGATCAAATTTGGGATTTCAATCAATATATGGTTTTATGGTCCAATCTTCTTAAGATTTTTTGTCACCAGTCCTAGAAATTATATTCAATGAGAATTGAGCGCCATGTTTTGATTCAATCTCACAGAAAATAATTCCTCTCAATCCCCTTGAAAATTGCCAAGATTTGATAAATCCTCTTTCATCCAAAAAGAATGGTTGAATAATCTCTAGAGATTTTTTTTGTTGAAAAGAATACATAGTTATAAATTATACCAACACTTGAATTAATTCAGTAAATAATTTCAGAATTATTATATATATATATATATATATATATATATATAGAAGGATTAATTTTCATACTGTCCAGTCTTCATCATTATAATGATTTATGGAGCCAATCAACCCACAGTAAGTACTGAATGACTTTTTTGAATAAATAAGAATTCAGCTGAAGTTTTGATGTTTTCAAGATGGTAATTTACCAATTTTAAGCAGTTGGAATCTCCCAAGATGGATCATTGGATCAAAACTTCCCAGCTTTTTAGATGATACTGAATATTTGTTTTTTTCAAAATCAAGTTATTCATAGAAAAAACCTGTTTAGCTTATATGACACCAATTTCTGATCATATATCACTAGAACATAAAAAATATTTTTAGGCAAGTTTGGGTTATAGTTAGCATTCATTTCAAGCATGATGCCATTTTGAAAGATTGGTTATAGCCTTTATCAACAAAAGTTTTGTTTTGGTCATTTTTTAGTTATTGGGGTGTATTAAGACAGATTTACAACCCAGTTTTAACCTATTTGAAACATTCTTACAGGAAGGCACATGCTAGAATGTATTTCCATTTTTCCTCAGGTGTCAGGTGATTCTTATCTACATCCTCAACCATCCATCAATACCCCATGCACTATCTTAATCACCCACCCTGACACTCATCAAGTCAGATTGAAGTTCCTTTTTTTAAATTTATTTACTTTATATTGTTCCCTTCTTTCAATCTCTCAACCCATGCTCAGTCAAAAAAATTGATCATCAACTGATAATCATCTTGCCCTTTGGAATTTTAGATCAAAAAAAAATCAAAAAGGCTGGATGAATTGGCTCCAACCTCTCTCTATGTTACTCATCTTCTACAGAAATAATCTTCAAGATCCTTGGTCAACTCCTGAACTCATCTTCTTTGGGATGAGTTGATCATTGGTGCCCCAAAACATTTTTCTGAGGTCCCTCTTCTCAAAAACATGCCAAACCAATCAATCATATTCTTCATCTCTCTGCTTGGGCCACCCTCTGTCATCCTCCAATCTCATCAAACTAACCACAGTCCACTCATACCAGTCTGACCAATAAATCTCATCCTCCACCCTCATCAAACCCACCTCCAGTTCATCAGATTTGCCACTCCATCCACCAAAAACCAATTTTGAATCCAAGAATTCCATCACTAAGAACTCACCCATCACATCATCATCATCATCATCCAACTAATCCTGTTCAAACTCCAATTAGTAAATTAAACTTTTAAAGCTCATGCCACTGTCCTTTTTTATTTTATTTTTTTTTTTTAAAAAAAAGACTACTATTTGAATCTGCTTGGTTTCTGCTACACTGTGCTTGGGTTTGGTCAATTTTGTTTTTTGTTTTTTCTTCAAAAATACCTACTGGTAAAATTTGGCTTGAAGGCTGATAATCATTTTTTTATTTTTATTTTTTGTCCTTTTGGGATGTTTTTTTGGTGAAAATATTCTCATCTGCTTTTTTTTTGTTTTCTGAATTTGGTAAACTACTTATTCAAACCTGAAAAAAAAATGAAATGAACCCAATCAAAGAATTTGAATGGGACAATTCATGATGGATAGTATGGTGAATCCAGTGAGTTGGGTTGGGTGTTCAACTCTCACTCATGATGTGACAAGCCATGGTTGATGGCAGGACCAAATGGGTTGATGGGGCAATAGCCAAGGGGGGCCCATCTTGTTGGGTCATCAAGCCAACTTTGCCATTGATCAACTCAGATCAACAAGAAGTTATATTTCTGTTGTTGTGATCCACCTGACCATTACAGCCAATGGGACGGCCTCCCATTGACGCCAAACTCTTTGTGGCCTCAGTTGAAAGCGGCCACAGCCAAGTTGATGGCCCATACCCATTGGTTGACTAACCACCATGTGGCTTTGAGCACCTGCCAACCCTGGTTTGAAAAAAAACCACTAAGTCAACAACCCAACCAAACTTGGTGGACACACCATAAAATATGAAAAAAGGTAAAAAAAAACATAAAAATATAAATGATATAAATGAATGAATAAATGAATAAATGAAAATGAAAATATAAATGATATAAATGAAGTAATAAATGAATAAATAAATAAATAAAAAAATAAATAAAAAAAAAAATAAAATAAAAAATAAATCAATAAATCAATAAATAAACAAAAAATAAATAAATAAATAAAAAACAAAAAAATAAATAAACAAAAAATAAAAAAACAAAAAAATAAATAAATAAATAAACAAATAATTAAATAAATAGAATATATTGAAAATAAAAATAAAAATAAATAAAATGAATTAACAAAAATTAAAACAAAAATTGGCAACCCTAAACCACCCATTCACAACTCAAAACAACCTGTTCCTGTCACAGCTGCCCCTGGCGTGCAAGGGGCTGAAGGCATGGGCACTACTGTTCACAGAACTCAGGATAGAGATAAAGAGATTGATTGCATATGAAGAAGAGATGTAGAGTAAGGACAATGATGAGGAGAAGAATCCAGGAGTAAGGCTCTGAAGGATTGTGATGAGGGAATCCTGTAAGAGTAACACCAGAGGGATAGGTGAGATGAGTAAGGTAGGCTGGTTGGTTTTTCTTGTGCTGAGATGACACCTATTGGATGAGGGACTAACCAATAAGAAGTAGTATACTAATTCCTTGGGGGAATTAGTCCAAGAGGAGAAGAGAGGCCAGTATATGTGAGAGCTGAGAGGAGGCCTGGAGGATTGGATGACTGGTGCTGGACTGGGAGGCCCATGGCATTACATGTGGACCAATTGGGTTGAAGGTTGCAGATTGACAGGTTGAGTAATGGGCCTGTCCAGGAAGGTCATGTACTGAACTGGAGTATGGGTTGTCCAGCCAGGAGTATGTACTATGGGTTTACTGTATGTACTTCTCATGCTAGATAGAGTTGAAGGAGAGATGAGGATGCACCAAGCCATAGAGAGGTAGAGGGTATGCCTGGGAGATTACCTAAAGGCTGCAGGACATGCAGGGGGATACTTCAGGATATTCAGCAGTAGAGTGTGAGTGAGCTGGACTGAGATTGGCTGAGGGCTGAGTGAGGCTGAGGAGACTTAGTCAAACTGTGGTTATGACAGTTCCCAACTCAAAACAGGTTTTGTGGCATGGTTTGCAACCCATGGGGGTGTGAACAGCTGTTCATGCCTCAGATGGGTTGCAAACAGCTGTTTATGCCTCAGATGGCCGCACCACACAACCCATTTTGAGTTGTGAATGGGTTGTGTAGGGTTGCAAATTTATCAGTGCCCATAAAAAAAATAATAAAAATAAAAAAATACTACCAGCAATAAACTTAAGGGTAACTCAAGAAGGTTAAGTATATAGTCAATACTCTTCACCACTTTAGCCATGGCAAATCTATTGCTCTCAATAATAATTCTGATGAATGATAGATCATTTCTGGAATTTGTTTTAACCCTTTGGATCAACTATCAACTTCTGAGAACAAGGATATCCACTTTTTCACCACTTAGCTACACCAGTCAAAGAAGTTTTTTAACCCAATCCAACCTTTCAGAATTTGGATTGGAAGAATATGGTGAAAGTGGATGACATCAATGTATGAAATATTTATAATCTATTGGAAAATACATCAAACAATATGATGTCTTCTCCTCACCCCAGTCATACCAATTCATGAATCTAAAAGCCAACAAAGGCTCAAGCATGTTAGGTTAAATTTCTTGATGAATATCTAGGATCCCATTCAAATCAAGGCAGGAAACCATGAATCAAAAAAAAAACCCTTTTTTTTGGGTAATGTTAAGTTCACAACTCTTTGAGTTGTGTGCACAACTCTGTACATGACTCTTTGAGTTGTGGACACAACTAAATGGGTCGTGTAACACCCTACACAACTCAAATGAGCCATGTGGACTGCTTCACAACTCAAATGGGCCGTGTGGCACACTAAACAACTAAAATCAAGTTATGTAGCCTCCACTAAATAATAAATAATGAATAATAAATAATAAATAATAAATAATAAAGTATAAATTATAAATCATAAATTATAAATTATAAATTATAAATTATAAATTATAAATTATAATAAATAATAAATAATAACAAATAATAAATAATAATGAATAATGAGTAATGAATAATGAATAATAAATAATAAATAATAAATAATAAATAATAAATAATAAATAATAGATAATAAATAATAAATAGTAAATAATAAATAATAAATAATAAGTAATAAATAATAAATAATAAATAATAAATAATAAATAATAAATAATAAATAATAAATAATAAATAATAAATAATAAATAATAAATAATAAATAATAAATAATAAATAATAAATAATAAATAATAAATAATAAATAATAAATAATAAATAATAAATAATAAATAATAAATAATAAATAATAAATAATAAATAAATAATAAATAAATAATAAATAATAAATAATAAATAATAAATAATAAATAATAAATAATAAATAATAAATAATAAATAATAAATAATAAATAATAAATAATAAATAATAAATAATAAATAATAAATAATAAATAATAAATAATAAATAATAAATAATAAATAATAAATAATAAATAATAAATAATAAATAATAAATAATAAATAATAAATAATAAATAATAAATAATAAATAATAAATAATAAATAATAAATAATAAATAATAAATAATAAATAATAAATAATAAATAATAAATAATAAATAATAAATAATAAATAATAAATAATAAATAATAAATAATAAATAATAAATAATAAATAATAAATAATAAATAATAAATAATAAATAATAAATAATAAATAATAAATAATAAATAATAAATAATAAATAATAAATAATAAATAATAAATAATAAATAATAAATAATAAATAATAAATAATAAATAATAAATAATAAATAATAAATAATAAATAATAAATAATAAATAATAAATAATAAATAATAAATAATAAATAATAAATAATAAATAATAAATAATAAATAATAAATAATAAATAATAAATAATAAATAATAAATAAAATAATAAATAATAAATCATAAATTATAAATTATAAATTATAAATTATAAATTATAAATTATAATAAATGATAAATAATAAATAATAAATAATCAATAATCAATAATAAATAATAAATAATAAATAATAAACAATAAATAATAAACAATAAATAATAAATAATAAATAATAAATAATAAATAATAAATAATAAATAATAAATAATAAATAATAAATAATAAATAATAAATAATAAATAATAAATAATAAATAATAAATAATAAATAATAAATAATAAATAATAAATAATAAATAATAAATAATAAACAATAAACAATAAATAATAAATAATAAATAATAAATAATAAATAATAAATAATAAATAATAAATAATAAATAATAAATAATAAATAATAAATAATAAATAATAAATAATAAATCATAAATAATAAATAATAAATAATAAATAATAAATAATAAATAATAAATAATAAATAATAAATAATAAATAATAAATAATAAATAAGAAATAATAAATAATAAATAAGAAATAATAAATAATAAATAACAAATCATAAATAATAAATCATAAATAGTAAATAATAAATAGTAAATAATAAATAGTAAATAATAAATAATAAATAATATGCTTGTGTACAGGGGTACAAAAATCAAAAATGCCCATTATGGGGGGTATATGGCCCCCCAGGGGTTGCGGGTGTTTAGAACAACTGATTGGAGTAGTGTATGGGCCCTACACAACTCCCACAGGTTGTGTGGGGCCCTACACCACTCTCACACAACTGGAGCTGTGAATTTGACATTACCTTTTTTTTTTTGTTCCTTGGAATTTGGTCATAAGCTCAATGTTTTTTTTGCCTGCTCATCCCACATTGATTTCATACCTCATAGATTCTAAAATCACCCTTAGATAAATCATGGTGACATTTCCTCCTCTTTCTTTCTTCTGATGCTTCCAGAAAAAAAAAAAAAAAAAAAAAAAAACTGATGGAAATTTATCGACCTGCAAAGAGGTATGAGGATTAACACTTTACCTAGTCTTGAATTGGTGAGCCAAAATTGTATGGCAGCGTCAGGATGGATGAATCAAAGAACCAGAAATGACAAGCTAAGGATTTAAAGGAAACAAACAGATTGATTGACTGGAAAAAAAAAATAAGATAGAATAGATTTTTAGATAGGAGGACTTGAAAAATTCTATCAGGCATAGTTGTTTAGAGTAGAAGGAAAGATTGTCTCTCCCTCTCTTTCTTCTCCAAAGAATATGAAGTGATATATTTCAAATCCAAGTAGATGAACCATCCTTTTGAATCCTTAATGGCTAAGGATGACTTGACCTATTTCTTCTCATGAACATCATCCTTCTAATCTGATTTGTCTGATTGAACACCATCCTTATCCTTTTCCTATTCCTGAAACTCAAACACTCTGTTTCTTTGTAATCCTACTTGGCAGGTAGTTTGTTTTGTTGAGGTTCAAGATTTGATTTTTATTCCATCCCCCTCCCTTGAATTGCCATATTGCACTCCTATCCTCTCACCTTTCAAAACTCTTTCTTTTTCTTTCACAATTTGACTAGTAGGGGTTTTTTTTTTTTTTTTTTTATTTCCTAAAAAATGAAATATGGTGAATCCAGTGAGTTTGGGACCAGTTTGGGTGTTCGAAGCTGGGGAAAGTGATGGATGTAGTGTACCGTACTGTACTGTGCTGTGTACATGGTCAAGTTTAATCGAACTACACTAGTCAAGATAAAAATCGAAATTCCAATCGAAATTCCAATCGAAATTCCAATCGAAATTCCAATCGAAATTCCAATCGAAATTCCAATCGAAATTCCAATCGAAATTCCAATCGAAATTCCAATCGAAATTCCAATCGAAATTGGGGGAGACCGATGAAAGAGGGAGAGTAGGAAGACGAAGGAGAACTGAAGATGATACTTAGCATCCAACGACGAAGTTGATGATGATGATGATGATGATGATGATAATGTGGACTGCTGAAGAAGAAGTTTGAGGAGAAGGGACCAGAAAGTAGTTTTGTCAAGTTGCAAGATGAGCATAGAGCAAGCAGTACGAATGCCCATCCCAATGCCCTACATCACCATCCAAGCCGACTTGGCCCAAGTAATCGAGGAGATTAGAGTCAGTCCTCCTACTCCAAACTCCCAAGATTCATCATCCATCCCACTCCCAAGATTCATCATCCATCGATCCCACTCACTGAACTCATCATCCAACTCACTCAGGATCAGATCTGCTTGACCGAACAGATTTGGATATCCTGTTATCGACCATCGATCAAGCCTTCCTCATCCCAACTCCAACCTCGATCTACCAGCAGTCTACACGCCAAACTCACCCTAAGCCATCCTCAGATCAGCTCGACCAGCCTCCCCAACGAAATCGATCGAGACCGTCTACCGGATCTATCAGCTTTTCCTAGCGATCAGATCGATTGCCAATGGGCTCATCATGCAACCTACTCCGTAAGTCCATCTCTACCCCAAAACCTGCCCTCCGACAAGCCTCCCTCACTCTCGATCCTTGCCTCCCTCCTGATCGACTACCAGCAACCCTCGCTCATCGTCTCCTGTCCATCACTCTCGATCCCTCCCACCCTCGTCAGATTTCCTTCCAAGACTCGCGTTCGAATCCAACCCGATGGTGGGATCGATTGTATGGACCTCACCTCCCAATGGATCCTCACCGGCGCTCGCAAGGGTCATCTCAGGATCGATCCTTGGTCATCATCCCCCCAACTCGACTCAAGCACTCCAGAGTATCGTCTCGGTCGTGGTCATGTCTCCGATCTCACCAGTTGCCAATTCGTAAGTCTCCATCACTCTCCTCCAACAACAGACCCACCCGACGATGATCGTCCAAACAGGTTGACGTCAAGCCCATCCTTCGTACTTATTCTTTTCAGTTCCCCAGTGGTGAGGTCATCCTGACCACTTCGATCGACATGTCGGCCAGAATATTCTCCATCCATCCTGATCCAGCCCAACCGACTCCGAACCATTCGGGTCCGGTGCTATTATTCAACCCTCGTACGCTGGCTGCACCACATCGAAGAGCCGTGACGAGTGCTGTGATCATCGGCCAAGGAAAAGAGATCCTCACAGCCTGTCGTGATGGCAAGTTGAGGCTCTGGAACGTCGCTCGATCCGAGGTGATCGGCGAACGAACCTTGTCGGACGTAGACTCGGCAGTGGAAGTCTTGGCGATGAAGATTGGAAGGAAAAAGTATTTGGATCGATTAGGGGATGAGCTATCCAACGATCACGATCCCTCGAACCCCGAGCCTGGCCAGTTCGTCCTACTGGCCCTATCCTCTGGAGCGTTTCAGATCCTCAACCTCCCAAGCCTTAGACCTATCGATCTATCCTGGCCAGAGTTTTGTCACTCATCCACGATCGACTGTATCGCCATCTCACCATCCTCTGATCTGATGGCCTATGGTACCCGATTCGGGATCGTTTGCCTGGTGACTTTGAATTGGTTACCCTCAAGTTCATCAGACGATCGGGGTACAGAAAGTGATGAAATCCTCTCGTGTTCAACCTTAGCAAGCTGGCAGCGTACGACGGCTGGTGTCAGTTCACTCGAATTCACCCCCAACGGAACTTCCTTACTCGTAGCCGGATCGGATGGACTACCTTATCGAATCAGTGTTGGTTCTCAACCGGTCGTTCAAGAGGAACTCGCTGGTTACGATTGTGATCCTGTGACATCGATTCGCTCTTCATCAGACTTACTTAAAGTCGTCTCCGCTGGAAAGGATGGTTGTCTTAGGATATACGACGCACCATACCTTGGATCGTAGATATCCATACCAAAGGTCCTCATAGGGAATGTTTTTTTTCCCTCTCGGAAGTCAAACGGGTTCGATCGCCTGCTCGATTCCATCCCCTCCCGCCGGGATGATCGACCTGGCGCGGTATCTTGACACCAGTCCCGACGCCCTTCCAAACTCGATCACAGTGCTAGTCGATCGAACCATATCCACCATCATTCGAAGGATTGAAACTCGAGTGATGAGTAAGCAAACATGACATTCCCAAAGATCCCCCCCCCCCCTCAAAAAAAAAAAAAAAAAAAAAAGTGAAATAATCATCATCATCATCGTACTAGGCTCTGGGAGTCGGTTCTATGATGGAATGATCATATGTCTTTCTTGCACTTCAAGATAGACGCTTTTCTTCCCCCCTCCCTCACAAACTCACAGATGCCTGGGTGGGTTTAGAGTGGGTTATTTAGAGGATGGAGAGTGGGCGATCAGATTTATTCGATCAGTGCATCAACAGCTCAACTCAAGAATTTCGAACCTGGCGGGGATTTTTTTTTTCTTCTTGTGGGGGATAACTCCAGATTGATGCATTTTACCTTAACCATGACAAAGAGAAAAAAAAACCCGCGCTAGGGGCTTTTTTTTTTTTTTGGATCTGATGGTTTCGGAAGTCCTAACTTTGAGGATGCACACTGAAGTAGAAAGGAGTAAGAGGGCAGGCTTGAGGAAGCAAGTAGATGGTTTTGAGGGATCTCGAGGAAGTGGGGGGTGGGGGAATGAATGTCGATGGGACATGGTCAGTCGGAGAGTCTGGAACTGAGCTCGAACGATCGACGGGGTAAAAAAAAGAGGGAAAACTTTTGAAGTCTATGGACGTTCAAAAGGATCAGTCAAGGGTTGAGGTCGGCCAGACTTTCAAAAGTGCAGGGTTTGGAGTACTTGATTCTATGAGGATCAAGGGTTGGGAAAGCAAGAGCAGGACTTGCTCTCCCTCTCTCTCTCTTTTTTTTTTTCTTTTAGTCAAACGATGATGATGATCGTGGGAAGATCAAAGGAAGGATAGAGTTGAGGGCAGGGAAAAGCTGAGATCAGAAGAGTGTGACTGATCATGGGAACAGTCCCAAAGATGTGTACATACAATCAAGCTGTACTTATGATCTAGGTGTGACTCAAGGGATGATGTGATACGGCGACTAGTCCCCAAAGGGGAGTCGCTAGACTTTACATATGTACTAGAGTATTGCCCCCAAATCTGGGGCCTGATTGGGATTTTACTTGTTTAATAGATCATGTTAATCAAGTGGGAGATCCTGGGGAATCCATCAAAAAAAAAAAAAAAAAAAAAAAAAAACACAACAACAACAACAACAACGAAATGAACGATTTCTCAAGTATTTCAACAGATCAGCCATTGGAACAAATCTTACATCGTCGAGATTTCAGTAATTGATTTCAGCAATGGATGGCATTCAAAACCTCATGATAGAGAATGTTGCCAGGTTTCAAATGAAATCTTGGTTCCAGGTTCGAAACGCATCCTATGTAAAATCTCTGGATCTAAAGCTTGAAGATTCAGACTATAACTACCGATGGGTGGATACTGGAACTTGATGATGATGACCGACGTTCGAAATCGTATAAGCTTGCGATTTGTTGATTTTCGATGAGACATTCCAACTCGAATGTGAACCGTTTTCAAATCGATTGAAAAGTCAGAGGAGATTGATCTGTCTGGCTCAGAAGTCAAGGTCACAGATGGTTTGGCCATCACTCTTCCTAAGGAATCCATCACCTCTCGCTATCTTGGCAAATATCACCCCAGTTCCCAATCCGATCACGATCAAGTTCGATTTCAAAGGTCAAATTTACAAACCACATTCCTCGAAGTGATCATAGGGGTAACCACTTTCAGATTTAAGCGATTATTGTATACTGAGGTATTTTTGAAACTTAGAATAACAAAATCAATTAGGTGACTGGTACCAAGGTAGTCGTCTTGTAACTTTTGGAAGATGAGATCGATTTAATGTTTCGAAAAGGATGATCTTCCTGATTTTCTTGAAGAATGGTGGACTGAGGGAGAAACATTCTTTTTGAAGCTTGTATAATGATGAGAGGATCCCCAACAGAATTCAAACGATTTTGAATAGATCAGTATCACCTGTCACACACCAATTTGAAGTAAGCTGAAAGGTTTGGAAAGATGGACTGGGATTCAGAATTTACCAAAGTTGCACCAACCGTTTGAGGATGTGTCAATTTTTTTTTTTTTTTTTTTTTTTTTTTTTAAAAAAAAAAAAAAAGAGAGAGAAACCTTTGCTAAATTAATTAATTCACACGACCAAGAACCATTAATTTCCCCCCCTCCTCAAAAAAAAAAAAAAGGTATTTATTAAAATCCTTTAGATGTTGAAGTAGTCTTTCAAGCAACCAAAGAGCATCCATATGAGTCATAGCATAGGTTCTTCATCACAGATGATCAAAGAAGCTTTTTTGAGATATTGATCCTCTTTGGAATACAATAAGATTTTTTCAAAACATAGTGTTGATCTCCAAGGGAATCCAAAGGGTGAGATGAATTGTCCTTCCCTTTGGTAGATTTGTGGCTTCTATTCCATTTCAAGCGCATACCATAGACATTCTACCTCTTTATCCAATAGAAGCCAGAAATCATTCTTACAAAAATTGGTTTTTCCTGACCCACCAGGCCACAAATAAAGAATGAGGAGGGTTGCAAGTAATGGCATGCATGGACTATGAGGTCAAATGTATGCTTCTGCTGACTGTTAAAAACATCAATTTTTTTTTTTTTTTTTTTTTTTTGCAAATCTCTGATCCATTTATAGTAAGGATTCTGTTCTTCATCAAAGATCAAGTTTGTGTTGAATCTTTTAAACTCTGTTTTTTTGATTGAATTTTGAACATTGATTTAGGGAATTGGTAATTTTCTAAAAGCTGAGGATTTTAAGGAACAACCCAGGACTTACCGATGAGGAAGTTTGTATGATCCCACCTCAGTAAAATCATAGTTTTCCATCCTGGTGTTTTTAAGTAAATATGGGATAATTACTTTAACCTAACCCTCAATCATCAAAAGACTGTAGAAAATTTGGTATCACAAAGTAAGGGGATCATGAAGTTCTTCTATGGGATGAATTTGGGAAGTGACAGAGCCTTATGAAATTTATAAGTGAAAAAAAAAAGAAAAAAAAAAAAAAAAAAAAACTGAAGGGTCTTCATTTATGGGTTCAAAGGGAAGTCCATCAAATTAGGCTGGGATGGAAGTGGGTTTATACAAATGTTTGATGTTCCAAAAAAGGCTTGAACCAAGCAAGTAATTGGTGTTCATTACACATGTTCTCAATCTCCTGTGGTACAGTCCTTGTTACATGTGTTATCCTTGGTGACATGTGTTCTCCTTGGTAACATGAGTTGACCTTGGTGACATGTGTTATCCTTGTTTCATGCGCTTAAATTTTCAATTTTTTTTTTTTTTTTTTTTTTTTAAAAAAAAAAGAAGCTTGAACCAAGTGAGGAATTAGTGTTGACTACCTGTATTTTCCTTGGTAACAAGTGTTGTCCTTGTCACAAAACCCTTTTAACTGCCCTAGATCCTATAACCAACCTATTCAATGATTCCAAAGGACTTTTTTAATCC
>CM062615.1:12520582-12700582 GCA_025617555.3 Puccinia polysora | reverse complement strand
CTGCTCCTAGATGTGGAGCCAGGAGCATGGGGGGATGTTGGAGTAAAGAAGGCAAGCAATGGTGCATCACCGCACCAGCAAAAGACTAAGAGCAAAGGGTGAACCAGAAATGGTAAGCTTAAATCCAGCTCTTCTTTTAGACAGACTCTCAGACCAGCCAAGCTGACCCACATGCAACCCTGATATAAACAAACCACAGAAGCAGGAAAATACCAGGAAAAGAGAATCAAAGAACCTGCTACAACCACTCTGTTGTGAGGAGATTTGAAGGTTACCCCAGGAGGGAGGTGTACCACCATGGTCAACCACAATTTCACGGAATGTTTCAGTTCCATCTACTCCCCAATTATTACCATGCTCAATCCATCCAAAAATGGCAGAAATGCTGACACTACCTGCAGGAAACCCATAATCAAGACATGTCTATTAATAGCCACCTCTCTGCTCAATCAGTTGTTTTCCTCCATCACTTTTCAATTGGTTAATCCTTTCCCCAACTTCACCCATATTTTTAAATAGAAAGACCCAGAAAAAGTGGCTTAGCCTTGAGACATTTTAATAAAATCCATAAGCAATTAAAAAAATCACAAATTGAGCCATGGGATAAAATCAGCTCTGTCTCACTTAAGCTCAAAATCTATAAATAATAAGTCCATCTATGAAAAGTCTCTAAGGAAACTGGTTGTCTCTTAATCTCCATTTGCTTTGATGAAAAGTTGTTATCAAACTGATCCAAGCCAGCTTGACTCAGGATCAAGTTGCCATAGATGTTGATCAAATAACCAAGTGAGATGATTATTGCACCCAAACTGGAAATTTCAATCAAGGAGGACTGGGAATGATGATTGGTAAGATTTTTTTTGATGATAATCAACCTCATCATGAAATTCATTGATGGCTGAATTCCCAAATCCCCAAGCTTATTGCTTGGTAAAATATTTGGAACCTACAGTCCTAGCTGCTTGAACAAGTAAACCAATGAGTTCTAATGTATTCTTGATGGTGAATGGATGAATATTAGGTTGGAGTTGGAACCATGACTCCTAATGATGGATTTTCATTGATTGTAATCCAGCTTGAAAGACCCATGTCCTTTTTCTCTAATATAAAGTTGGTGAAGCACTGGCTCAGCTTTGAAAGTCTTGTTTGAAGTTGGTTTTATTGTACACTTAGTGACCATCAAATCACCTATAATTCAAGAGTCATCCCAAAGATTTGATCAGTTCAAAATTGAATCTAAGGATGATGTTTCTTTCCACTTGAGAGGTGAAGGGGTGTGCACAGGGTGGATGATTAAGGATAGAGATAGGAAAAGATAAGGATTTTATTGAATTGAAAGGGTAAACCCCTAACCAAGACCACCCACCTCCAAACTTTTTTCCAGAATCCTTCAAAAAACTCTTGAATGCTTTGGGTGAATTGATCTTTTGCATCAATCCTCTGGATAAAAAAATCCCAGAACCACCAAAGGCTATTCTACCAAAAGCACTATTTTCCTGTAAAGACTTACTTAATCCAAAAATTAGATGTGGTTCAATTGGATTATATCATGATAGGATTTGATTGAGTGAGTCAAGATAGAGGAAGTAGGTATCATCATCCCCATCATGTTAATTGCAAGTCATGATGCGTTTGAATCAGCTTCAGAGGCTCAAAACAGGATTCTTATATTTCAATGAATGAATGAGAGTTTGAAAAATGATAGAAACACTCATGCCATGATAAACCAGTCCATCCAAAGATGACCTGTAGCTTCCCTTTAAATAGCTTCAGGACACATATGTATACCCTACTAATTTCAAGTATCATAGCTTGTACCTCTTTTCTGGTACATATTTGATGATCAAGGGAAACTTAAGACTATTGGAAATCATCTTGAGGTTCCAACTTTGGTCAGGGGCATCATGCTTGGGATATTTTGAGACCATCAACATCTTGATTTCAATAAAATTTGTTGTATCAAGCCAATTTTACAAGCATGGAAGGTACTTGAGTAATATAAACTAAGAGTTTTCAAATCATAACATACAGGTTTTGAACCAGATGAAGATGAAGAAGGTGATGCCAATGCTTAATTTGATTTGAGGTTGAACTTAAGTAGGAAGTTTGAATCCTGCTAAGATGAACTGAGAAAATAGAATGGAAAGAGGGAGGGAAAAGAAAGAGAGGTACCTTTATATACTTTAATTTGAAAAAAAACACTTGTTTTCAGTTAAATTCAACACATCTGATGTGAAATAAGGGAATTTTTTGATTTTGAATGGCATGTTTGAAATTGGGGTATTTTTCTGAAACCTGCCGTTAAAAAAATGGTGGGTTTGATAACTCTGATACAGCCTATTGATTGCTTGAAATTTATCTTCAAACCTTGAATTTCAAATTTAAATATGATCTCATCACCTGTAGAAGAACTTTCAATCTATTTCAATTTATCAAAACTTTTAAAAATCATCATTAGTCTGAAGTCAATATTTGAGAATCACTTGCATTTCCTTGAATCACCAAAAATGGAACCAAAAACTGATTAATAAACTTGATTTCTTTGAATATAATTTTTCAAACTCATTCCTGGTCAACTTTTAAAAGTTATTTTTCAACTTTCTTGTTGCCTAGATCATCAAATCATTTAAAAGAATAGTCCTTTTATAACCATGGGCCAATTCCTATCCACTATTAACCCACATTTATTCTTACCCTTGTTTTGCCCATTTCAATTGTTTTTGATGTTCATTTTACTGAATTTTCTACTGGTCTCTACTGTCAATATTCTTTTATCTTGCAGCTGGACTGCACTTGAATGATGGAATTTGTTCTCACCTTGAATTTACTGGTAAATGTTTTATACAAATTTAAGCTTCTGACTTAGATTGGAAATTCCTCAATTTTTATCTCAACTATAGAATAGGTTTTAGATTAAATTCAAAGAACCAAGAATTTCCCTTGTAGATTCTTTCCTCAGTTATTCAATTTTTTTTTTAAAAAAAAATTGAATTTTTTGAAAACTAAAAGTTACATCAAGCTTGAGTCAGTTTTACTATCAAGAAAATTCACTAAAAATACCACTATAATTTGGAGAATCAGCTTCCAAATTTGAAGATATATTCCCTAAATTAAAGATTTATTTTAGAATTAATCTATTCAATTTTTTCCATATCCACCTAGTCTGATTTCCCCTTGAAAATACATGGGGTGGTTGTTTGAAAGAAAAAATTCTGAATGATAATATATGTGTGAATCAATTAAGGAATTTTTTTTTTCATTTTTAAATTTTCAAACAATTCATAATCTGGAAATACAGAGGTTAATTATGAAGGAAATTATAATTTTGAATTTGGTTTGGAAACATTTGAAATGTTTGAGGATCAAAAGTACTGGTTTTCATAGTATTTTAGGAATTTTAAGAATGGGAAAGAATACAGGGAAACCATCAGCTAATTGATGGATGAAGATTTTCAGTTTTTATTTTAATTTATTTTTTTTTTGGGTGGGGGGGAGAATTCCAATTCTAACAAAGAATTCCTGGTCCTGAAAGGCAAACTAAATAAAAATTGGAAAAAAAAGATAGCTCAGTTTATGTTGAATTTGAAAAAACTCAGCATCTTTACAACATTTTAATCTATGTTTCCAATATTGTTTATGGGAAACCAAGTAATTCACTATCCTCTCAAAAATCCTCTTACTCATCGTGAAACCACTTAGAAACATATTTCAAGGGAATTTTGAATCTTAATCAAATCAGTCCTCAATTATCTTATTTTTTCCTTTGAAACTGTCAAATTCAATTCTAGCTCTTGTGTAATTTTCTTTATTTCTGTTTTAAATTGGTTTAAAGATTATTTTAGCTCATGGAAAATTCATTGTGGAATGGGGCTTGATTTCCCACACAATTGACTGCTCTTGTGGAATTTAAGGGGGAAAACTATTTTGCTGTGGTTTATGTTTTACGGAATGGAAGGGAAGCTTTATTATTGATGATGTTAATTTCTAGAAGTTTCATTTGGAAATTTTGGTGGATTTTTTTTGTTACTTAATTCAATCTGGAATTCAATAAGTATTAGAATTTTGTTCTTTTTTGAAATTGAATTTGACCAGATTCAGGTTTATTTCACATCCAATGATCAAATTTTTACCTTTAATCTTGTGGTATTATCCCACACCATTCCATGTCTTGAATACTTTGATAATTTTATTTCCCATAATCCCAACCATTGTAAATTATTCTTGATCCTCCTTTCAATTCATTCCCATAATTATCTCTGAATATTTTAAATAACTAATTTCTGATATCAATTAAAAAATACCATTCTCTTTCTAGTCAATCAGGGCTAAACTGGATTCTAGTGCCACTGCAACTTTGCTCATTACAAATCCATTTCTTCCTTTTATCCAGGAAATTGAAATCCTCTTGAACTTTCCTTTAATTAAAATATCTATTTTTATGCCAGGAATTCCCACTATGATGAATTAGTATTTTTGTTATAAGCTATAGATATCTTGTCATCACACCCATTCTCTTGTTATAGGTATTATTCATCCCTGAAAATTGCTTCCATGCCTTTAAATCTTACTCATAAAGCTTCTGTGATCTATTTCTTATTCATCTTATCCTCAAATAATCCCTGCTCAACTTTATCACACTTAAAATTCAAAATTCTTCCCAACTATCTGCTTTTCAAAACACCTTCCTCTATCCTTTTGATTATTTAATCAAACTTTTGGATTGAAAGATCCTTCCAAAAAACATTTCTGTATTTCAACTAGGAATTTCCACTGAAATCCTAAATTTATTACATTGGAGCTCTGGTTATTTTACTCTAATCTAATACTGGCCCTTCCTAAAAATTTAATAACCTCCTACTCAGTAGAAAGGCATATAAGCTCATCATTCAACATTTAGATGTTTATAAAATCTCCTCTGTGGCATAGAAATTTCCTTTTAACAAAAAAAATTATTGAAGAGCCTTTTGGAAACTCCTCAAGAGTTTTTATTCTTTCACCAAAATTTTCAAGCAGGTCACAGATTTCACCTCCTTCAATTTGATCAAGTTCTCAAATTTTTTAAGAAGAATTCCCCATTGATGATTAGTTTCAATGGGCTGTAAAATTGAAGCTTTGGAATTTTTAGCTAGCTGGCACACAAGTTGAAAATTTAAATTTTGGTTTGAACTTTCCAATTCCCTTTTTTTATATTTATTTTTTCCAGAAAGGGCTTAGCTAGAAAAATCTTACTTGATGAAATTAAAGATTCTCAAAAAGTAGAATTGTATGGAAGTGGAATGGTAAGGGAAGAGTATTATGTCAAGTATCAACTAGTTGGTGGTAGATTAAGTCATGAGAGAGTAATATCCCCATAATATTTGAATTTAAAACTGATTTTAGGATTGAACCATTCAATGAATGGATATAGGAAAATATTCAAGTATCATTTGCTAGAGTTCCACTGGAGCGCTCTCAAAATGATGCTCAGTTTCACATCCATCATTTCATAGCCTCTCAATTTGAATCCATCCACCCAGTCATCCATTTCCTTTTCAATTTTGGATTTGGATAAGAAAAGAAAAATTTTAACCATCAAGAGATCTTCTGGGTGACATAAACACAGTTGTGATCTTGATTAAAGTGTTTGGAAATTGAGTTTTTTTATATGAATAGTTTATAATTCTGTCTGTGAAGATTTTTGTATTCCATAGGTTTGAGTTGGGGAAGTGCCAATAGTTAAATAGATAGGGGAAGCTAGATTTCAACTTGTATATGTGAAAAAATTGTTTGAAAACTGATAATTCTCAAAATCAACTTTGATACTTGGTGTCACACAAACACCCCACATACTATAGGGAAATATAAGATGACTGTGAGCGCAAAGGAAGAGACTGAGCGCAAGGGCAAGTGTGAGGTAGCAAAGCTAACTGCAAAGTGCAAACTTATGGTTGGGTAACTTGAAACACAGTTAGAGGGATTAATTTTTCCAATGGAAAGGAAACTAAAGCCAAGCCCAATTTGATTACTGGATTTAGCAAAATGCAAGAAATTATGAAATTAACTAACTGAGGAGACAATCTTCAGGCAAGCGGAACAGCCTTTATAAGGTAATCCAAAGTGACTAGATAAAACCTGATGGATGGCCAACTACAGTTAAGAGGCAATGAGGCAATGAATGAAATGAACAGATTGGGAAATGAAATAAAAGTATAGATTTTTCCAAGTTCATAACTTAGATGCAAGGCAATAGAGTCTGAGCATACAAGGGCGTAACAGATGAGATAGGAAGGAGTGAAGTGAGAGACAATGCAAATATGAGGATGTAATTTATGCAGGGTAAGGGACTAGTCCAATTGCAAACTATACAGTTGGTGTGGCTGACTAGCATGAGTGCAAGCTAGCAAGAGTGCTTGACTGGGAATGGGAACAAAAGGGCTATTGATACCCAGGGTGGAAGAGCAGAGCTTGAATGGATGGTCAACTGGAGTATAGTTAACTGCAAGGTTTTCAAGTAGGTTCTGAGTCATTTGCCAAGAATGGAAGGTTTTTATGCAAGCCAGAGTTTATGAGTGGAAGGCACCATTGATGTTGTGCTTCTATTTGTGTCACACGTATGGACTGAGGAAGATGGTACTGAGGAAAGGATATGTCAAAGTGAGGGAGAAAGTAATCCTTAAGCTTGAAGCCTGACACTTGGGTGCTCTAGATAAAGGTTTTTTTATCACAGGGTAGCTTGAAATCCTCCAAATAATTAAAAAACCTTTTAGGATGGAGCTCAGGATTTTTTCTGATCATCCTAAGGGGTATATTTGATTTCTATCAATGGATGTTTAAGAATTCATGGAGCCTTAAAATTATGATAATAATGATAATAAAACAAAAACTAGAATAAAAATCAAATCATAAGAATAACAACCCATGTTTTAATAGAGAGAAGAGAATTTACTAGATTTATTAGGCTTCAATTTCTGAATTTCATCAAACTCCAATATGCATTCTGGGTCAGAAAGTTAAATTCCTGGTTGTCAAAATGAACAATGTTTCCCTAGTACTGCCGCAAGAGGTCTCCAAGGAAAATGCAAGAAATGTTGTTGGTGCAAGGTTGCTTGCACTTTTCCTATAAATAGCAAACCAATAGTGGATACCCCTGTAGCACCTAGGAGTGAGATGCAAAGCCAAAGGTCTGCTCTGCGAGTGAACTATCATATACCACCAGTGTTGGAGATAGAATTCTTAGGCATCCAAAACTCTGGTAAGTTTAAGGCTTAGAGACTAACAATAAATAAAAAATAAAAAGAAATGGAACTAATATAATTTTTGTTCTTGATAGTACTACCACAATTCAGAAGGTACACTACTAATACGCCTCCGCTGCCGCCACCGTATATTGCATTTTCATCCAAATTCAAGGTGAATCAGATGAATCCCAAGGTGCAAGGCAAAGTGAAAGCTGAGGAATTGGCGGTAGTCAAAGAACAAAGGGAGGAAGGGATAATGGCTGAAGGAGAGGGTGATACAGAACGGAGGAAAGGAAATGAAGAAGAAGAGGAAGGGATGGAATGGAACAAGACATAGAGGAACAGGGTGGAATGGAAGGGAATGAAATGGAAGGCCAAGATGGAGGGAACCCAACTAGTGCAAGTCAAAGCCCCCATCAAAACTGATGAAAGACAATTAACTGGCAATGTTGGAGAAGGTTTGTAAAGGGGCCAAAGGAAGAGAGCATATGAGGAGCTCTTGGAGGAAGGTGGATGGAATGCCCGGCCAAAGAGGGCTTGGACTGCAAGGTGCAAGTAAATCTTTGAAAGGCACCTGGTGACCCAAGTGATGGTGTTGCAAAGGATGTCTTCTCTGATAAACAACAAGGATTTGGATGAATTTAGGTTGATGGTAGGGGAATTGACCAAAAATTGGGAGGAAGCAGAAAGAGAAGTAAAGGAAAATTTGTAAAAATGTATTTTATTTATAATCCTATTTTATTATAGTATATATAGGTTATTTTATTATTATATATATATATATATATATATATTATTTGAAATAAAAAAACATGAAAGAATAAAAGATTGTGAAAAGAAAATGGATAATTTTTAGGAACTGAAAAGGAGATAAATTAAGGAAATGGGATGAGATTGATGGGATGGAATGAGATGGAAGTGCAGAATGAAATTGGAGTCATGATTGGAAAGGTTTGCAAGGGTAACTTCCATTAAAGTCTTGAATGAAATTGGGAGAGTTTCAAAGGTGATGGGCTGGCTCCCACAATGTGAAATCTTTGTTGGACTGGAATCCATTCCATTCAACAAGGTATTGAATTTTTCCTTTTCCTAACCTGGAATCCAGAATACAACTTACTTCCCACTCTAACTGATCTTGGACATTGACTTGTTCAGGAGGGGGATCAGTCTTGCCCGGGTATAAGACTCAAGCTGGCTCTAGGAGAGACACATGAAAGACTGGGTGGATACCTTTCCATTTTGCAGGTAAGGTGAGTTTAAAAGTTTTAGGGGAAATTACTGATTTGACTTTGAAGGGGCCAAGTTTTCTTTCAGAGAGTTTTTGGGTTTGGCAAGTACTGAAAATATTGCAAGCATCAAGCCATACCTGATCTCCTACTGCAAAGGTTGGGCCAAAGTGCAAAGTTGGTCTGCTTTTTCCTTGTAGCGCTGGTTTGCCGCTTCAAGGTTGGTTTGAAGTTGTGTTTGAAGAGAATGAATGTGATTAAGGTAATTGGTAGCAGGTTGAGAAGGTGCTATGTGAATAGAAGAGAAAGTTGGGTTTCTACCATAAAGAGTCTGGAAGGGCAACTGTTTGGTGGAGGAATGAGTGGACTTGTTGTAGCCAAACTCTGCTAATGGGAGCCATTGCAACCATTTGTCCTGTTGGTAGGCAACATACATTCAAAGGTACTGTTTGAGAATATGATTGACTTGCTTGGTTTTCCCATCCATTTCCGGGTGGTAAGCCATTGATAAATTGTGAGTGATCTTCAAATTTTGGCAAAGTGAGTTCCAGAAGCTAGAGACAAACAAAGATCCACAATCACTAATTATGTTATCAGGGAGACCATTTTTCAAGAATACATATTCTATGAATAAATTAGCTAAGTCTTCTGAGGAGGCTGTCATATTACTGCAAAGGATTAAAGCCATCTTTGAGAAGCAATCTAATACTAATAAAATAGCATCATTACCACTAGAAATAGGTAATTGCAAAATGAACTCCATAGACAGCAAGTGCCAAGGAATAGGTGGAAACAGAAGTAGCTGGAGAAGCCCATACTTCTGGTGTTTTGAGGACTTGTTACGATTAAAATCATAGCATGTGTTAACATAGTCTTTTACTTCCTTGTTCATACCAGGCCAGTAGAAGTCTTTTGCAATCAATTGGTAGTTTTTATCCTGCCCATGATGACCAGCAAGTGGGGAATCATGCCTTGACTCAAAGAAATCTAACTTAATGCAAGGATTATCTGGTACTACTATACCTTCCTTATAAACTAAATAACCATTTTTGTCAATACTGTAACCACTATCTAATAGATTTGCACTCTTGCAAAGTTTGGTACCCTTGGGATCATCAAGTTGAGCTTGTTGTAGTTTGGAAGCTGTATCTCAAAGGTGAGTGATGATTGAACTGAGTTGGGCATATTGGGTTGAGAAGAGTGTCCTAACATTTTCAGGGTTGTTGTCAGCAAAGGTTCTCCCCACCCCTGGGTAAATGTTTTCCCAACATGATAAAGCATCAGGGACTACTGCTTGTTTGCCAGGAACGTATGTTATTGTAAAGTTGAACTCAGAGAGGTATTTTGCCCATTGTTCCTGTCTGTGTGTAAGAACTTTTGAGCTCATGTAATATTTTAAAGAATTGTGATCAGTTAGGACCTCAAAGGGTTCCATAAGACTCAAAAAGTATGAACACCTTTTTTTCAAGCAAAAAAAAATTGCAAGAAATTCCTTGCCGTGGATCTTGTAATTAAGCTCTTCAGCAAGAAATTTGCAAGACTCAAAAGCCATGGAATGAAAGAGGGAAGAGGAGGAGGAAAACTGCAAGGTTACTCCTGAAACCGCGTAGTTGCTTGCATCCATTTCTACAATAGTGCCAGATAGCTTGTTAAAGTGAGCAAGTATTGGAGCAGTAGTGAATTCTTTCTTCAGAGCTTCAAACTCTAAAGCAGCTTGTTCTGTAAATACAAAACAAGTATCTTTTTGAAGAAGGTTAGTAAGGTTTACAGTTTTCTTGGCATAATGCTCAATAAACCTCCTGTAAAAATTACTGAAACCAAGGAAAACTTGAAGGGATTTGAAAGAAGAAGGTGGGGGACAGTCCAATATTCATTGGCTCTTGGCTGGATCCATTGATAGTCCTTGGTGCAAGAATATGAAACCAAGAAACTGAAGAGAAGGAGTATGGAATTTGCACTTAGAGGCTTTTTCAAACAGGTCATTATTGCAAAGTTGCTGTAGCACCTCTTGCACATGTGCAATGTGATCCTCAAGATTTTTTGAGTAGACTAATATATCATCAAGATAAACCACAAGGTATCTCTCTACAAGGTCAGAAAAAATTTTGTTGACAAAGTGTTGAAAAGTGGAAGGAGCATTGCAGAGGCCAAAAGGCATGATGGTATACTCATAACTTCCAAATTGTGTTCTCATTGCGGTCAAATATTCATGACCTCTTGCCATGTGAACTAGGTTATAGGTGCCTCAAAGGTCTAACTTTGAGAAATAAGCAGCTCCATGGAAGAGAGTGAGGAGGTGCAGCATAGGAGGTACTGGATAGGCATTCTTCCAGGTTACCTGGTTCAGTTTCCTGCAGTTGAAACACAGTCAAAGTACGCCATCTTTCTTTGGAAAAAATAGGAAAGGTGAACCGGTATTCAAATTGCTTGGTTGAAGGAATACTTTTGATACATTTTCTGCAATTTATTCTTGAAGCACGGTTGATTCTTGCTTTGAGAGAGAGTAGACTGGTCTGGGTGCCGGAGGTGGGCCAGTAAGTTTGATCCTGTGATCATAAGAAGGGGATGATGTCAGCAAAGTCATGATAAACTGGAGGTAAAGACTCTTGAATGATTTCTAGATCTTCAATCTTGTCATCTTTGAGCATGGGTTTTGAAGTGCTTGCATGATTCAAGAGGATTAAGGAGCTCAAGATAAACCGTTTGGTTGGTGCCTGTTTCTCTTCAAAGAAACAAGGAAGGGGTAAGTTGGACAAACAAGCAATAACTACTAAATCTGAAGAGGGAACTTGGGAATGGAGGTCAGGATGTTGCAAATCTCCTGGAGGAAAAGTGTCATCCAACTCAATGAAAGTGTCAGTTAGGTTGTTTAATTCCTGTTTGACGGAAGGATTAGTTTCCTGGGGTTGCAAGGTTTAAATTTTAATTACTCCTTCTTGCCAATTCACATCTGGATTCCAGTGAACTAGGAATTTGTGTCCTAGAATGGTATCATCCATTCTGGGAATATCCAAGACAAATAAGTCCCATTCAAATCTGGGGAAATTGGAGAATGCAAAGGTCCATTTTTCCTTTTGAGAAACCCAATGAGACAGCTTGGTCCCACTACTTACTAAATAGATGGGAAATGTATCTATCTCAGAACGTGTAAGATTTTTGGAAGTGGAAAAAGATTTACTTATAAATAAAACATTAGCACTTAAATTGAGCAAAAATTGATAAGGGGAGTTGTTTGAATGAAAAAGGACAAATCTCAAACTTGGAGCACCTAGTGACTTGCAAGTGCAAAGATTGACTTGCTGTAATTTAGATAATGTGTAGTTCTCCTTGCAAGTATTAGAAAAACTAAAAGCTAATTTTTTGACTGTCTAGCCGCTTTGCACAACTATCAACATCATGTTTTCCTCCAAAATACATACATAACCCATTCTTTTCCCTCCTGAGCCATTCCTTGTTCCTGAGCATCCCAGTTTCTTTGTCCAGGAACTTTGGAGTTTTGGCAATGGCCTTCCCTTTTGGGTTGGAGTGCAAGTTTGTATTGTTTTGGATTCTTTGAGGATTGTTTTGAGGAGTTGTCTGCCTTTGGAGCCAAGGTTGACGGTCCATGGTTGTTTTGTCAAGATCAGTTCTTTTTGTGATAGCCATTATCAAGCTCAATCACCCAGTCAATTAACTGCTGAAGGGAGGTTTTCTTATGTCCCCCAACTGCAAGTTGCTCAATTAGGCGTGCCAGTAAACCTTTTAAAAAGTGAAATATGAGAGCTGCCTTGTTCCATTGGATGCAAGACTTCAAAGTTTGGAAATTGGAGATATAAATGGAAACTCTCCTATTCTACTTCATGACTAAGTTATTAAGTTTTTATTCTGCATTTTGGACTTCATTAGGGTTGCCAAAAAGGGTGAAAAACTGCTGCTTGAAATTTTCCCAGTTGTTGAGGATACAAGTGGGGCTAGTGTTATCTAATAGTTTGGGGTAAGGTTTGAACCACTGCAAGGCTTTTCCACCAAGGAAGGAAGATGCATACATAACTCTGTGTCTATCAGTAGGAAAATTTTGAGGATCATTTGAGAAAATGATTTTACAGGACTTTAAGTAGGCTCTAAGTTTATGGGGTTGTTCCCCAGTAAAATGATCAGGCTTCTTCATTCCCGGAGTACAAAAGCTAGGGCTATTTGGACCAGATTGCGAGGCATTTTGGTTAAGAGCCTGGATCAGGGTCAAAAGCAAGGTTGAAGCATTGGGTTTGGGAGCATTAGTGCGAACCCTTGATCTACCACAAGTTGAGTTTTCATTGGAAGGGTGGTTGGAGTCTTTTATTTCTTTGAGGGGATCCACCACTTCCCAAGGAGGAGAAAGGGGATCATCAAGAGGTTCAAACAAAGGGGATTTGGAAGAAGGAACAGGGTCTAAAGGTTTTCTGGCTCAAGAAGCACTGGATCTCCCTAACCAATGAATATCATCATTTTAATGGGTGAGGGAAGCGTTCCCAGTTGAGCAAGTGTGTGACATTGTAAAAGAAATCTATTATAGGTTGGAAAACTACAATAGATGAGTTGAACTAGTTAATTTACTGTCACACAACCACCCCACCTACTATAGGGCAATCTTAGATGACTGTGAGCGCAAAGGAAGAGACTGAGCGCAAGGGCAAGTGTGAGGTAGAAAAGCTAACTGAAAAGTGCAAACTTATGGTTGGGTAACTTGAAACACAGTTAGAGGGATTAATTTTTCCAATGGAAAGGAAACTAAAGCCAAGCCCAATTTGATTACTGGATTTAGCAAAATGCAAGAAATTATGAAATTAACTAACTGAGGAGACAATCTTCAGGCAAGCGGAACAGCCTTTATAAGGTAATCCAAAGTGACTAGATAAAACCTGATGGATGGCCAACTACAGTTAAGAGGCAATGAGGCAATGAATGAAATGAACAGATTGGGAAATGAAATAAAAGTATAGATTTTTCCAAGGTCATAACTTAGATGCAAGGCAATAGAGTCTGAGCATACAAGGGCGTAACAGATGAGATAGGAAGGAGTGAAGTGAGAGACAATGCAAATATGAGGATGTAATACATGCAGGGTAAGGGACTAGTCCAATTGCAAACTATACAGTTGGTGTGGCTGACTAGCATGAGTGCAAGCTAGCAAGAGTGCTTGACTGGGAATGGGAACAAAAGGGCTATTGATACCCAGGGTGGAAGAGCAGAGCTTGAATGGATGGTCAACTGGAGTATAGTTGACTGCAAGGTTTTCAAGTAGGTGCTGAGTCAGTTGCCAAGAATGGAATGTTTTTATGCAAGCCAGAGTTGATGAGCGGAAGGAACCATTGATTTTGTGCTTCTATTTGTGTCACACGTATGGACTGAGGTAGATGGTAATGAGGAAAGGATATGTCAAAGTGAGGGAGAAAGTAATCCTTAAGCTTGAAGCCTGACACTTGGGTGCTCTAGATAAAGGTTTTTGCATCACAGGGTAGCTTGAAATCCTCCAAATAATTCAAAAACCTTTTAGGATGGAGCTCAGGATTTTTTATGATCATCCAAAGGGGTATATTTTATTTCTATCAATGGATGTTTAAGAATTCATGGAGCCTTAAAATGATGATAATAATGATAATAAAACAAACACTAGAATAAAAATCAAATCATAAGAATCATAACCCATGTTTTAATAGAGAGAGGAGAATTCACTAGATTTATTAGGCTTGAATTTCTGACTTTCATCAAACTCCAATATGCATTCTGGGTCAGAAAGTTAAATTTCTGGGTTTTATATCAGAAATTGATCTTCATTAGGGAGTGTTAGAATAGGCAAGGTATCCACAGTGGAAAGAGAATAATCCTTCACATTGATCAAGTGATGCCTATCTCAATAAAAAGGCCCTGAGAATTTGAGAAGGTCTGTCTCTGCCTTTGGTGTCCAATTGAGTAAGCTTTGAGAAATCTCTGAGAACTCTCATATCACTTTAGAATATGATTTTATCTGGAGCATGAGAAAGGTGTGGATGAATTTGTTTTTTTTTTAAAAAATTAATTCTGGCTTTCTAAGAAAAAAAATTGAGATCTTGATCCACAAGATAGAAGAGGAAGAGAGTGGGGTGGATTTGGGTGAGCAAGATGATTTGAGCCCCAGTAAGGGTAGTGTATGCTTCATGACAAGGCACAAGTGTTTCAAAGTGTCTAAGACTGGGATCAAACCCAACACTTGAGCCCAAGACAATCAGACAGGGATCCAAAACCCACCAATCTGAGCACCAAATGTGTTGGGTACAAGTTTTTCAGTCATTTTTAAAAAGTATATCTTTTACATGGCTGGCATTAAATCTCAGGTTCATGTTTTGAATATAGGCTGTATGCCACACTTTGGCTGCATGTATGCAATCAACTTTCAATTTATTTATTTATTTATTTATTTTAGTCACACATGCAGCTCTGCTCAGGAATTTTGAAACAAACCTCAATCATGGAATAGAGATCCCAAAAGTATATAGGACACCTCAGGGTTTGACTTGAAGAACGTACACAAATTTTGTGATGAGTTATAAGTTTATGATTTGATTTTTTTTTAATAAGAGAGTTTGAGTGAATAGGACTCATACCAAGATGGGGGATCCTTGAGGGTGGTAAAAGTGGGTGACTAAAGCTAAAGATTGTTAACCCAGATCCATTCCTCCAATAATGTTGTTAAGATTTATCACTCCTCCATCTATTGTTTCAGTCCAATTTTCAGTTTTTTACCTTACGTTTTCACTTAGATCCATTGACTATATGCAGCTCCCTCTGCTACAATAGGAATCTGACAGACTTGAAACTCAATTCTCAGACATGCACTTCTTTCCAGGGTAAAACATTATGAACCTTACAATTGAATTGATATGTTTCAGTAGTGTGATTGTATGGATGCATCTGGGCTCTACGTTTCCAGGAAAGTATAGTGATACAAGGTGATTTTTCTGGTTTCATTAAGATCAAACCAGTGGAGCCAATGAGGGTGTAGGTCTAAGCTTGAAGGATGATAAGGGCCTATATGGCACCTTGGTATGCATCTTGTTCTCTTTTTGAGTAAGTTTTACCAAAAAGGAGATGAGCCACCAATGGATTGATGCTCTCTGGATTCTGTGATCTATGCCATTCCGTGCCTTGCAGGATATTGAGGGGTGGATGGGGAGTTGTCAGAAGATCTGAAAAGGTCATCATCCATTCCTGGCCAGCTGATTTGACTTCTGAGGGTGGTTCTTTATTTTTTAGTAGCCAAAAAAGGCTCTGAGGGCTTTTATGATTTGTGGATGGGAGTGTTTTGGTATGGTAGGTAAGAGTGATGGTTGTCAGATAGAAAGATAATCACTCTGGTGATGTGACGACAGCTTTGGAGGGCCATCATGGATATCCAATAGGTTCCTCATTCTCAAAATTCCTAGATTGAAGATTTGCAGGGCACCTGATCTGGATTGATGCAATTTTATCTTTTGGCCAACAGAATTGCAAGGAGAGGTTGTGGATTTTAAGATGTGCCCTGATGGAAATATTCAAGGCGGCAATCTTAGCTCTTGCTAGATTGGACCGCTTCTAAGTGATGAACACATCTGATGGAAATAGTTAAGGTGGCAATCTTAGCTCTTGCTAGATCAGACCGCTTCTAAGTGATGAACACCTGTAATAGTGGTTCCACCAATCAATGAGTTAGAAGCAATTATATTTCAGTCATGAGGACGTATTACACTAACACCTGATTGAAATAGTTAAGGAAGCAATCTTAGCTCTTGCTAGATTGGACTTCTTCTAAGTGATGAACACCTGTCTATATAACCAAATTAGAAATAAAGGAAACAGTAATGAAACCTTTAGATGTGGCTTTATGGTGTGATCATGTATAAGATACTCACAATAGTGGTTCCCCCAATCAATGAGTTAGAAGCAATGGGGGAACCAGCTATTGATTTTAAATTCAAGCCCTTTTATATGAGTGAGAAATTAAAACACAACGCGCACACAAAAAGAAAATGATAATAATGGAAAAAGTCCTGCGCATTATTGTGACATCATAGATAGTGACATCATTCTGGATTTCAATAGTGACATCACCAGGTTTTGATTTAATGAAGTTGAATAGGGCTTGCTCATTTATGATTCTGACACCCCCCTTCAACTAATTAAATCAATTACCTTTTTTAAGCCTATGGAATTGCATAGATTTTTGAATTTTTTTTTGTTAAGAGTCTTGGTTAGGATGTTGACCACCATTTGCTTGGTGGGGCAGTAATCTATAGTAACCTTCATAGCTTCAACTAATTCCCAGATCCAGTGATGGTGGATCTCAATGTGTTTTGTTCTAGCATGAAAAATTGACTTTGATGTGAGTTGGATGGCACTTAGGTTATTGCAATGGAGGATGATTGGAGTATTGCATGGGATCTGAAGGAACTTGAGAGATTTGATAATCCATACAGCTTCTTTTCCAGCTTTGGAAGTTGACTTGTATTTGGCTTCTGTGGAGGAAAGAGAGATTGTGTGTTGGAGTTTTGATCTCCAATTTATTGGGTCATGCATGAATGTGAATACGTATCCTGTGGTGGACTGTTGGGTTCCCTTGTCCCCGGCCCAGTCTGCGTCAGCATGGCCATGAGGAATAAAGTAACTCTGGTCTGCCTTTACCAGATCATCATTTCTAGTGTACTCAATCCCAAAATCAATTTTTCCGTGTAGTTAGCGCAGTACATGACACAGGCCCCTTTAGTGTTTTAGTGATGGCCTGTCCATGAACCGTGCAAGCATTCTGACTGAATGGCTGAGATCTGGTCAAGTGCACTGAGCCAGATAGAGGAGTGAGCAAACCCAACTTTGATATGGTAGACTTAGCTTGTCAAAATTGAGGAATTCATCATTGGTGGCTGGGAGGTAAGTGCCTGTAACCAGTAGTGGAGTGGAGGTGATCTTTTGGTTGTTTTGTTCAGTGTTAAATGTTTTGAGTAGTTGTTGGGTCATGTTGTGTTGGTTTAACAAGTATCCTGTAGGTGTTTGTTTCAGTTGGATGCTGACAATGCTTTCAGCTAGTCCCAAATCCTCCATTTCCCATTTCTTACTTATTTTGTTTTTGACTTCTTCTATATTGTTTCCTGTAATAATCATGTCATTGATGTGTACATAAAGGATACTGTATTTGGTATCATTGATTTTTAGGTAGAGACACGCATTGCAAGGCAATTGGGTGAAGCCAATGGAAATCAGAAATGAGTTTAAATCTTTTTTCCACAGTTTTGGAGATTTTTTTAGGCCATAAATAGCCTTGTTAATGTGCCAAAATTTTTTTATTCCTTCAACAGATCCGTCAGGTTGTTCAAGATAAATTTCTTCATCTATGGGAGCATTTAGGAAGGCTGTTACCACATCCATTTGGTGTATTTCCCATTGGTTCTTTGTGGCTATGGCTATTAACAATCTCAACAAGGTCAGCTTGCCTGTGGGAGAAAATGTTTCATGATAGTCTATACCCTCAATTTTTGAGCATCCTTTTGCCACATAGCGTGATTTCCTTTTTATGAATTTCCCGTTTGTGTTTTGTTTTGTTTTACAGAGACATTTCCCTTTGATTACCTTTTTTTGGGTAGGTCTATCAACCAATGTGAATACTCCACAAGTTTTCATGGAATCAATTTACTTTCCAAAAGCCTTGAACCAGTTGGGAGCATCCAGTCAACGGGTGTCATCAAAATACCAAGTTGGGTCAGGGGTTTTGATGATCAGAGACATGATGTTTGTTAGGTTACAGAAGTTTTCAGATAGGTGTATGAGGTGATTGTGATTGATTCTTGGAATGTTTCAAAGGTTTTAGGGATTAGGGTGTGTGACTTGAGGTTAATCAGATGGATTGGTGTTGGATGGGAGGTTTTCTGGTGAGTTTGGTGGTACTGGTGGTGGTCCCAGGTTTAGAGTAAGTCATTGCGGTGGTTTTGGGAGTGTTTCAGCAGGTTGGAGAGGGTCTTCAGTTTGGTTGGTTGGAAAACTGGCAAAAACTACCTCTGGTTGGGAAGTAGGTTTAATTTCTTTAAAGGGAAATAGTTTTTCTTCAAACCTGAAATTGCATGAAATTTTAGTTAAGTTTTGGTCAGGAAGATAGATTATATAGTTTTTGTTTTCAACAGTGAATCCTAATAGTATGCCCTCTTTGGCTACTTGGGAAAATTTTTTTTCTCTCAGTGGCTTTCTAATTAGGACGTGAGCTTTTCAGCCAAAGACTTGGGTGTGATCAACTGATGGTTCATACTTAAACCAAAGCTCAAATGGGGTCACACTTTGGATGGGAGTGGAAATTGAATAGTTTTGATTGGTCAGGTATATGGAGGTGTGTACAGCATTCAACCAGAATTTTGAAGGTGTTCTGCTGTGAATTATTAACGCTCTTGCCTTCTCAATTATGGTTTGATTGCTTATTTCTGCTACACCGTTTTGTTCTGGCCTCTAGGGGGCAGTAACCTGGGTAGTGATTCCCAGATTTTGTAGTTAGCTCATTACCTTGGAGTTATTGAATTCTGTTCCTCCGTCTATGTTAGATTGATAACCTGACATCTGGTTTGGCGCTCTGGTTTAGCTATAAATGTTTTAATTGCGTCTAGAACATCAAAATTTGATTTTGAGACCAACAGCAAACCTGATCTGTAACAAGTGTAGTTGTTGGTGAAGAGTGCATAATAAGAGAATATGGAATCTGTACGGATGATTCCACTTAAGTATAAGTGTACATTTTCTAGTGGGCAGGTACTGCATCTTCTTTCATGGTTGTGTGAGATCCTATGATTTTTGGCTAATTTACAGGTATCACAGTAGAAAGGTTGTATGGGAGTGGTTTTAAGAACTCCAGCTGAAGTCATTTGGTTCTGGCATTCTGTTTTCAGGTGAGAAAATTGGTTATGTATGGCTTCAGCGTTTCATGTAGGGTGAGTCTGGAGTGTGCGGTTGCTCACCTTATGTGTTATTCTAAACTGCATCAGTTTATTACTAAATTTTCCTTGTAGGATGGTGGTGTCTTGGTCCTTGAGTTCGAAAATTGCCCCTGACTTGACTATATTAATATTGTCTTGCAGGAGTATGCAACCAGCAATTAGGTTCTTTGATAGCTGAGGCATGTATAGAGTGTTTTCAAAAACTATCTTGTGGTTGTTATGTCCTTTGATAACAGCTTTTCCAATTCCCTGTACCGGTAAGGAAATGTATCCACAAGCCAATTTGAGTTTTAGACCAATATTGTCGCTTAAAAGTGTTTCAGGTTCAAAGTAGTGAAGGCTATTGAAAATGTGTTGCATTGCCCCAGTGTCAAAAATAATTGTGTCTTCCTTTGTTCCAGTTTGGCAAAAATAAAAAATAGGACTAGAGTTTTTTGGACATCCTAGGATGGTGGCTAGACTAGCTTGGGACAAGGACTTGTTTTTATACCATTCTGGCAGATCCCCTGGCCATTGTCCCTGGGCTATCTTCTTTTCTATCCATGCCCTTCTGCTTGTTTTTTTTTTGGCATGACATAGGTTGGAAGGATGCGGACCAAAGCACTGGTCCTTTGTGCATTTAGTGCCATTTTTTGATTGGATTGAATTGGCTTCTTCTGGAGCAGAGTTATTCATGAAGAGAGAAAACTTGTGGGTCTCAAGGCATTCTTCAAAGACTTGGTCATAGGTAAGGGGACATACAAATTGAGTGATGGATTGTTTGTTGGTGTTGTACCTAGGATGTATTGATTCTAATAGGGCATACACCAATCCTGAGTCTTTATCTGTTATTCCACTGGCTTTTTGCATTTGAGATTTAATTAATTCAAATTTATCAAGGTGTTCTTGTATGGAGGTAGTGGGCCCCTGTTTTAAAGAGTTAAGTTGTCTATTAAGGTCAAATATGTTTTGACTAGAGTCTTTGGCGTGGGATTCCCTCAGTGTTGTCCAAATAATTGCTGGGTTTTTGCAAGAGGCTAGTTTGGGTGATGATAATGATTTTGCATTGAGACGGGCAACATTGTTTGAATCCAATTGGCCAAAAAGCCAGGAACTCAAGAGGTGTTTGATAGCACTGTGGTAGAGCGGAGAGAATATCTCTGAGTGTGGAGTGTCTGATACCAAGTATTTGTCAAGATCAATTGATCTCAGTGAAATAGTCATGGCTTGTGACCATGATAGGTAATTGTGGTCAGTGAGCTTGTTAGAGATGTTGATCTTTGAAAGGAGATTTAATATTTCCTGATTGGCTTGGAGTCTTTGTTTTGTGTACTCGGGGTCTGGCACGGATGATTCTGTGGTGGTTTTGCGATGGAATGGTTGGGTGATGAAGGCTGGCTGGGCTGGGCTAGTGGACTAAATTGGCGATGGGACGGAGGTTGGGGCAGGACTGGATACGGGTGAGCAATTTACTGGAGACATGATGTGGGATCGTTCTTTTCTCTTGCTACCATGTGGATTTTAAGATGTGCCCTGATGGAAATAGTTAAGGCGGCAATCTTAGCTCTTGCTAGATTGGACCGCTTCTAAGTGATGAACACCTGTCTATAGAACCAAATTAGAAATGAAGGAAACAGTAATGAAACCTTTAGATGTGGCTTTATGGTGTGATCATGTATAAGATACTCACAATAGTGGTTCCCCCAATCAATGAGTTAGAAGCAATGGGGGAACCAGCTATTGATGTTAAACGCAAGCCCTTTTATATGAGTGAGAAATGAAAACACAACGCGCACACAAAAAGAAAATGATAATAATGGAAAAAGTCCTGCGCATTATTGTGACATCATAGATAGTGACGTCAGTCTGGATTTCCGTAGTGACCTCACCAGGTTTTGATTTAATGACGTTGGATAGGACTCGCTCATTTATGATTCTGACAGAGGTGATCTTGCCATTTTCCTTTAGCCCCCCCCCCCCCTCCCAAAAGGTTTCATGCATCGTGATCATAAAATGGAAAGTCTGATTTCCAATCTAACAAAAAAAAAACAGGGTTGAGTTGAGTACATTGATTGGCCTTATCAGCTTTGGTGATCCCAAGTCCACTTTAGATCAACATGACCTGTTTTTTTTTTCCTGGTAGCTCTGGGATTTCTGCATCATCATCCGCTACGATGAAAACTCAATCCCAATTTTATTATTTTAGGCTCCTCATTGACTCGACACTGATGAGAGAAGAGCTAAGAAGATGAAGGAGGTCACGACTAGCATCTCGTTTTAATTCCTGACCCAAAGCAAAGAAAAAAAAAAAAAAAAAAAGCATTCTAAAGTTTTCAGGGTGTGTTTTTTTTTTTTTTTTTTTTTTGGAGTCGGTTGACGAGCGTGAGATGATCGTCTCAGTTTCGGTGACGGGCGCCTTTTGGAAGTTGAGATGGCCAAGGAGGATCGGCTGGAGTGGAATCCTGGGTTGACTTTCTACGATCCTCTCGTGGGCAGGTTCTCTCATCTCATCTTATTTCTCTTCGCACCTGGGAGGGAGCTTTTGGAATGGCGTCATCAACCACCGAGAGCTGGTCATCCCCAGGATCTAACAGATGATGGTTGTGGGTGGTATGGATGACGTGCTCCGCTCTCCTGGATGGGGGGGGGGTGGGTTGGTAATTAGTGAATGCCGAAGCTGAGCCAGTGCCGATAAAACAACCGGGATGATGAGTAATCTCATCGGGAGCTGACGAAAGGGTGAACCGATGAACACACAGCAATAACCGTTGGATGGCATGGTTAATGGATATAATCGCGGGCAAGTTTTCCTCCTGTGAATTTGTGGGGAAAACCACAAATCCGCAAAAACCAAAAAAAAAAAAAAAAATACAAATACAAATACAAATAATAATCATGATGATGATGATAGAGGGACCGATTTAAAGCGAGCCAGAGACGGGATGGGAAGGGATGAGGAAGATCAACCCACACGAGAATCAAGAGAGTAAAAAGTACACCAAAACCCATCGAGTCGAGTTTGAGAATTAAGGCAAGAACGAAAGACGCCAGTGTTATGGAAAGGATGAAGCCCGATCCCAAAGACACGAAGGACAAGAAGAAGAAAGAGAGAGAAACTATCGATGATGGCGAGCTGATTTACGTTGAGGTTGCGATCGAGATTGGGTTTTGGATGGAGTCCGAGATGGTGGCTCAGCATCACCCATCGATTGGCTTTCGTTGGAGTAACGATGAGTTCGTTGAGGCCTTCGTTGATCGACCGGCTGGGATTCCATTTGAGACGATAGATCTTCATTCTCATCGTCAAGATCATGATGATTCACAACTCGACTCTCTCCTCTCGGTGCATCCTCCCCAATCTTGATTTCGTAGCTGAACCGACTAGCATACCATATCATCATGAAATCAAGAGTTAGATGTGGGTCAGTTTTTTCTTTTTTCTTTTTTTTTTTTTAAAAAAAAAGTGATGAGCTCCTCGAATGAGGTGGTTGGGTGCTGGTAGAAGATGGCGTAGGGAGCTGCTCGTACCTTTTGCAGGATGGACATGAGTTCGAATGTCTGGATTGGTTCATGGCACAGACTACATGCATCGCTTTGGGGCATTGAGCGTTGGGGCACTTGAATCCCTGGAACAACACACGCGGATCGGCATTTTTTTTTGTGGGGGGGGGCACGAATGCTGAGTCGATCTTGAACAAAAGGGGAGGAGGCGATTGGAAAGATCACGGGAAAAGTCCTACTCAACTCGCATGACTAGTTCTCTACAACTTGCACAAGCCGGTGGTCTATCTTCCTCGGCATAATTCTCCTGAATATAGGACTGTAATTCCAGTTTGGCTCGAATCGACAGAGAAAAATAACCGGTCGAAGATTGCGATAACCAACCTAAAAAAAAAAAAAAAAAAAAAAAAGGTCAACCAAAGATCATCGGGTTGGTGGGATCGATACAATCAGCTTTTTTCTGAGATGGTTTTTGGGGGTCGTCATGAGAAGGAATTCTAGGACGCTTTCGTCGAAACCTTTTTCATTTATTTATTTATTTAAAAGATAAGGATTACCTTTCTTGATGAGTACCTTCAATAATCTTTCGGCGTCGGTTTTTTTGAGAGCCGAGTCCAGGGTGGAAGAAAGTCTCAGGGCGTCGTGATAGGAGATACAGTATCGATAGTTAGCTGAGAGGATGATCTGATCTACGATTTTTTTGTAAAAAGCGATCTCGTTTGGATTGAGGTCGGTGCCAAGTTTGGCAGTATCGTCTGATCGAGTATTGACCTAGATCACGTGAACCGGTTGAATGATCCCATGAGCTGAACTGGATGGATCCCTCATACTTGCATCGATTCGCTTGTATTTACGGATCGAGGGGAAAACGAGAGATGGAGAGAAGGAGGATGAATTACTAGGGCCATCCAGCGTTTGGTTTGAAGGCGTTTGGTGGTGCTTGAATTAGGATTGGATGGTAGTAGATTCATATCGATCGGACCATTACCTTCATCTGAGAGCAAAGCGATCCGAAATCCAAAACTCTCGATTCGATCGTTAATCTGTCCATAGAACTGAGCAAACTCGTTATCGGCAACTCGGACTATAGGAGCACGGATAGAGAGACGAGGAGGATTAGACTTGGTCGGCATTCCTGGACTCTGGTTCTGGTGGTCTATGGGCAAGCAAGCGTGTGTCGGGGCGGGCGAAAAAAAGAGACGCAAGGCTAGAGGACGGTTGACTGACCTCCAATCACCTCGGCCGATTTCATCCAAACTTCCAAGCACTTCTCGTAGGGAGCCAGGCGTCGGAGGAGGAGAGCATGGATGAACAAGTGATGAAGTTCGGAGAGTTCGATCGATGGCATGGTCTCGAGCAAGATTTCCAGTGGCTTGGATTGTGGGGTGTGAGGCAGACAGACAGACAAACAGACAAACTTCTTGGTGCAGTCATCCAGTCCGTCGCGTTCGACCACCGACCGAGGAGCGTTAGGAAGCAGAGACCAGGAGCCAGCAGCTGGTTCGATGGCGGCGAAACCAAAACTGGACGTGCGCGGTGACGCGGACTAGGAGCGCAGATCTCAGGGGGTTCATGGGCCGGGTCGGCCAAACCAATGGGTGACCATACCCGACCGGCCGGTAGGCGGGTCTCGGTGGGTCGGGTCGGCTGTCCTCAAAGCCATACCCAAGCCCGTGACGGGGGGCCTCAGGCGGGTCTTGTCGGGTCTGGGCGGGTCTGGGCGGGTCATGGGGCCACAGGGTTTTTTTTTTTTTTTTTAACTTTGCAAATTGTTGGCATTCATTTCCGCTCCATATGGCTTAAAAAATGAAGAAGAAAAGTAAAAGTAAAGAAAAAACATAAGATAGACAAAGAAAAAGATAGACAAAGAAAAGGAATTCATGTGGAATAGTAATTATAAACATTGATTTCCTGGAGGTTAAACCATTGTTTTGAGCCAATCCTGTCCACATATAAGCCCTTCAATGGTTTCAGGTGCCAAACTGCTGCGGAATCGATCCAGAACACATTCACCATTGGAGAAGGCCTTTAAAAATCAAAATTAAATTAACCAAACAATATTAAAGAGCCCTTAGAATGAAAATGAGAATACTTACAGATTCAGATACAACTGATCTCATAGGAACAAGCAAGATTGTCTTGACTAATTTAGAATGTTTGGGAAATCTTAAACTGTTTGATTTCCACCATTCAAGAATGTTAAATTTATCCCCCTCTAAATCATCTGGGTCATCATATTCAATGAGTGGCTCTTGAAGGTATAGGTCCAGTTCAGCTGTTGGAATATGAAGATTGACTGTGGAAGTGGAGGAGGCCACAAACTTGCAGAAGTTTGCCAGAAGGCTCTGGCTCAATTGAGTTTTAGAACCTGATGTGCTTGCAGTTATATTCTTTGAAGCTTCTTTTTTTACTCTTGGCATGTTATTGGACATAAAATTATTGTAGAGGTTGTATATTGCATCATGAATGGATGATATTTCAGCTTGAGGGTTGAGCATGGTTGGATCTTGTTTAAGGATGAAATCTAAGTAAGTCATCTTGTAACAAGGATCAAATACTAAAGCAATTGCAAGAAATTGAGACATCCCATCCCAATACTTATTGAATTTTGTTGACATGGGTTTGACAAGGTTATTTATGTGTTCATTTCCAAAAATCTTACCAGCTTCTGTCTTGATGTTTAATTCAATGTCCTTCATCAAAATATAAAATAAGTTGAAGGTTGGGTACTTTGTACCACATAGCTTAGTTGTAACAATGTCAAATGTTTTCAAGAAATCCTTCATTATATTAAGTTCCATCCAGTCTGCTTCAGTTGTGCAGTTGGAATATTTTGAATAAATCATTGAAAGATGTTGAAATTCTGACTTGAATGGCAATGCAGATTCAATCATTGTATAGCAGAAGTTCCAGCGGGTTGGAACATCAGGGGAGGGTCTCTTCTTTCCAGGAATATTGAATAATTCTACTGCTTCCTCAAATTTTTGTTTATGTGATTGGCTTGCATTGATGTAATTTATACTACTTCTAAGCTGGTTAATTCCATCTGCAGATATCTTCATTCCATCCTTTACCACCAGATTTATAACATGGGCTGCACATCTGATATGAAAATATTTTCCTTGATTGAGAAGTGAATGATTTGTTTGTTCCAACAACATTTCCTTGAGGCAAGAAATAGAAACATCATTTGAACTGGCATTATCCAATGTGATGAAAGATACCTGAAAAAAGAAAAAGCCAAACAATACTCAGAAAAATATCATTGATGTAATAAGTAATTAAAATAATTATAAAAGTGAAATGATCTAACCTTATCAATAATTTTCCATTCTTGCATTGTTTGAATAAGTCTTTCACAAATTGCTGACCCAGTATCGGGGGAAGGAAGTTGCCTAAATCCAATTTTCTTTTTGACAAGATTCCACTCTTCATCAATGTAATGGCAAGTGACAACCATGTAACCATCATTTTGAGCTGATGTCCAAAGATCAGTAGTCAAAGCCAAAGTTGAAAAGTTTTTGGTTTTTTGTTGAATTTCTAGTTTGAGGTTTTCATAAATTTCCATGCAATTTCATTGCAATGTGGTTCTACCAGGAAGTCTCATGAGAGGCTGAATAGTATGGATAAATTTGATTAATTGACTTTGTTCAACCATACGGAATGGGTATTCATGGATGATTATTAACTTGGCCAGCTCAATCTGTGCTAAATCATCATTAAATTTCTAATTTTCAAGTTTTTTTGTAAATTTTGATTGAGTTATAAGTTTTTGTTTAATTAAATTTCCTTCAGAGCTGGTTAAAAATCTAGAACATTGCTCAATATGACGCCACAGATGTTTTGTACCTGACTTGCTTTTTTCTGAGAGAGACAACCTGCAATATTTACAAGTTGCTTTAAAATTTTCATCTAGAATAAGAAAAACAATTCAATTCAGTAAATCAAAATAGAAAAAAAAAGAAATGGGTTTGATTGACCAGTTCCATCTTGACAAAATTTTCCCACACATTGCTAGTTAACTTGTGTTTTTTTGAAAAAAGTAATGGGGGTGGCGATTCCAAGGAGGACTTGGGTGGCAATGTAGATGCTTGAGTATGGGACAAGGGTGCATCCAATAAGATTTGTAATTTGTCTTTGCTATGATTTTCCATGTTTGTTCAAAATGATTTTATTACAATCCAGAATAGATGAAAGATTTTTCTTGATTGAGTGCTGAAGTTGTGACCAAAGTTGAGTAATTGAAACAAGTTGGAGAGACCCCTTGATTCTCACCTCTATTTCAAATTCATCACCAACACCAACCAGTGACCACCATGGGTCACATCATAAGGCACTGCCTCCTCCCACTCCTCTCCATAATCAAAATTCTCAATCCCCATGTGATGCTGGTGCAAGGGTTCCAAAAATCTCAAACCCTTGGGGCTCTTTGCTGTAGTTATACCAAGGGTTTGCTAGGATTTGCACGCCCTGGAAGTATCAACCAGATACATCCCTCTGGTTATGCCAGCATTGGTGTAAGGGCCTTGCCAACCCAAGTGTCCTCTCCTGGTGATGCCTGATGCCATTTGTTACAAATTAAAATTGGGCACCCCCTCACACATCTCAACCAGGGTCCCAAGACTGATTCCAATAGCAACAGTAGTCCCTAACCAGCATGCAAGCTGCCCTGGGTTGCAGTTATAGAACTGAAACAACCCCAGAAAAGAAAAAGGGGATACCCATGGGTCTACCCACCATCTAAGGGAACCAACCAAACCTGTACCCCCAACTGCGGCAGCTTGAGGCAGGTTGGGTCAAGAAAAGATTTTTTGAAAACCCCTCTACACAAACCCGGATTGGTACCCACCAGTTCTGGGTATTCCGCGGGTTGGCCCAACCCATGAATACCCTGATGCAGATCAACAACTGATTAAAAAGATCAGATGAACTAGTAAAACTAAGAAAATCATCACCAGCTTCAATTCAAACTAACCCAAATCCATCTTACCTGCTCTAATCTCTCAGATCAAGTTATCATTCAAATATATCTCAAAATTTGATCAGATTAGATTGAGATACTCAGAGATGAACCTTTTGAACCATAACACTTGAATGAATCAATCAATAACAGTGGCCAAATTTTTGTTCATTTTTTTTTTCAATATGGTTGGCGTGGATTTTATTGAGGTTTGAGTGATGGTTTGTTGTATGGTTTAATATTCTTAATAATCCTATTTCAACTGTCATGAGACGGTTTAATATTCTTAATAATCCTATTTCAACTATCATGAGAGACTACACATGAATACATGGTTGAATCAATGGGATGATGATGAGATCCATGAAGGAAGTTAGCTGAATAATACCTTATTTGCATAACTTTTATGATCAGGTGGATAAAGTGGATCAGCCTTTGTATCTACCATTGATGCACAGTCTTCTCCCCTTCCTTGAATTTCAAGTCAGCTTTTTATTTCTTGTTTGCTTCCATCTTGGAGCTAGAAATTTGTTGAAATATTGATGATAATGTGCTCCTCCCCAATTCTAAACCTCTACCCTTACCTTCTCACCCTCACCGTACTGACCCTATAGGTCCTATTATCTGTGTGTTTGATCCCTATAGGATCCTTTATCTGTTTCAACCCATAGGTGATTATCATTTTTTTAGCCCCATAGGAATGACTTATTCTTGTCACCAGAGTACCAAGGTTGTTCTATGTATCCATACTCTAGTGCTCAACCCTATAGGTTGTTATCTCTATCCATACTCTATATTATTATTTTGTTATTGCCCCAGTAGGACTCCACCAATGTTATTATTGAATTATTCATTTTTGTCTCTCCATGTTACACCGCTTTCCTGCGCTCTCTAGTTGTCCTTAAAGACTGGTCTCTTTCCTTGATCTTTGAAATCTTAACCACTTGGTTTCCTTCTCATAAATCCTTACCAACCCTTTCAGCCAAGTCCCTTCAGGGCTCCTCCATCCCTGATGCTTTGATCCAGTACCCCTCTTGACCTAAATCCTCATCTTCTCTGGGCCTCTTATTTCAAAAAATTCAAACCTTTTCTTTTTTTCATATTCTCCTTTTCAGCTAAGATTGGTAATTATTGGTGGGATTGATAATATTTATTTATTTTATTCAAGTTGATCATCTGAAGTTGATCCACAAAATTATTATTTATATATTTACATATTGTATTTATGGATTCATTTATTTTTTTGATGTGTTTTTTTTGTTTAATTTCCAGAGTTTTTAATTAAAACATAAAATTTTTTATAACTTGAATAAATACTTTTTGGTTCATTATAACTACTTTTGCTTGCATTTTTAATTTTGGATTTATCAACAGTATCATTACTAGCAATCTTTTTGCAGAAATTAAAATTTCCATTTCTCTGAAATTGATAAACATTTGTAGCAAAAATTTTCATTCAATGAATCATAAAATTATCCTGGCCTAGTCTAAATTCACACCATCAAACTTACTCAAATCACACCTTTTTTGAAAAAGGCATGATTTCTCATAAACCCCCCTTTTTTTCCATCTTGTTTTTTATATTTTATCTTTTGTTTAAAAAAAGAATTGACACTTCAAGGCTTGAATACAGAAGATTTGTTACTGCACCCATGCCATCTTAAATTGTTTACCACACCAAAAAGTGTGAAATATTATATTCAAGTTTTCATGCCATTCTACCGTGTAGGTATTGTGTTTATACCCCTTTGAAACACAAGAGGGGGAGTGTGGATGTGTGTGTGTGTGGGGGGGGGGGGCTTGCCCCGCTGGCAGGAGGTTGAAACAGCCATGCTAAAGCAGTTACAATGGCAACAGGAAGCATCAAACCTGCCACCCCCAGCCAGAGAATCAGCCATGGCAACCTTTCAAAACCACCGCAGCAATTGATTGCCCATCCATCAAAACAGTCCCTTAAATGGTGGCTATTCCCATCAACTCTGCCATTGTAAATAGTTTCTATTTTGATATATTATATTATATTATATTATATTATATTATATTATATTATATTATATTATATTATATTATATTATATTATATTATATTATATTATATTATATTATATTATATTATATTATATTATATTATATTATATTATATTATATTATATTATATTATATTATATTATATTATATTATATTATATTATATTATATTATATTATATTATATTATATTATATTATATTATATTATATTATATTATATTATATTATATTATATTATATTATATTATATTATATTATATTATATTATATTATATTATATTATATTATATTATATTATATTATATTATATTATATTATATTATATTATATTATATTATATTATATTATATTATATTATATGTTACTTTATTTTTTATTTTTTATTTATTTTTTATGGGCAATGTTAAATTCACAACCCCAGGGTAGAAAACAGGCATGAATTTTCCTTCACAACCCATATGCATTGTGGATGGCAAATCATGAATCAATGAGGAGTGACCAAAGTTGCTCACAACTTGCGCATCCCCCAGGTGGTTGAAAATCCCTGATTGCAACTTGAAAAGGGTTGTTAATTCCTGATTGCAATTCAAAAAGGGGCGCAATTTGGGGTTCACAACCCCTTGGGGGATGTGAAAGTTGTAAGTGGGGGTTGCAAATGTTTTCCTGTCTCATTTCACCATTACAAAAATGTCTGCACCTGCTGGCAGGTGTAGCACCTGGGATAGTGAGTGAAACCAGTCTTGAATTTGTATTGGTTTTGGAGTTGAACATCAAATTGATTCCTGGATGGTATCAGAATATTGCTGCACCATATTTATGCAATGCATGAATTGAATCAAAAATTTTTACATAACAGGAAAAATTGTGAATTTATGTATATATTCTTAATGTCATATCTTTTTTAAAAATGTCAAGAAATTTGGTTCAGACCTGGGTTGCATTAAAATTTGGTTGGTTTTTTATCAAACCTCATAAAAAAATGTTATCAATTTTATTGAAAAAAAGCAAATTCAATTCTTATTCATAGACTTACTTTGTTGTTTTTGATTTCTACTTCAAGAATAAATTTTCTGCGTGTGGCTGTATTAATCTAATTTTTGATAAAGAAAAATTCAGAAAATGATTTTCAAAAAATTTCGAAAACATGGGCTGGATTGCCTCAGATTCATAACCAAAATTTGAAAAAAATAACCCAAATTTGAAATAAAATCAATGGAATGAAGAATAATTATACCTTAAATCAAAGTTACTTTTAATTTCAATTTTTTTTTGAATTGAGCTTTTCATCAATACATTAAAATTCAATTTTTTGTTTTTTGTTTCTGTTTCTGTTTATATTTTTATGTTTATTTTGCATTTTGATTTTTTTATTTTTTATTTTTTATTTTTGATTTATCCCTTTTTTATTTTTTTATTCTTTTTTATTCTTTTTTATTCTTTTTTATTCTTTTTTATTCTTTTTTATTCTTTTTTATTCTTTTTTATTCTTTTTTATTCTTTTTTATTCTTTTTTATTCTTTTTTATTCTTTTTTATTCTTTTTTATTCTTTTTTATTCTCTTTTATTCTTTTTTATTCTTTTTTGGTTTTTATTTTTTTCAATGATTTTGATTTTGATTTTCTTTTTGATTTGGAACATCATTTTTTTCAAAACCCTTACCCTTAAATATAAAGATATTATGCATTTCCCTGATTTTCTGCATACAGAAATTTCCTTGGAATCAGGCGTTTGAAGGATTTGTTTTTGTGGAATTTATAACACTGCAGCTTTGTAGATTTGTGTGCAAATCCCTTATAAACAATTTTTAATAATTTCAAAATTATTTTCAGACCTTCAAAAATCTGTCCAAAAAACAAGAAAATAAAAAAAAAATTCTCAATGTTTTTGTGGAACTTTTCCTTTTACTTCTCATTGAATTTTTTTGGTGCTTCAAAGACTTGGATGTTTGAAAATCAATTCAAAAAATATTTTGATATTTTTGTGGTATTTGTTTGATGTATTATAGGCTCCTTAAAATTGGATACAGAATGAAAGGACTTTGAAAATCACATTGTTTTCAATATTTTTTTAAAAATCAGGAATCAAAGTTTATTGCTTTTCAAGTATTTAGGATATCATCAAAAAATTGAAAAACAAAAATGATTTTTCATTTTAATCAAAGATACTAACCTATGAAATATTTATCACCATGAAAATAAGTGCACATAAAAGGGGTGGCAAAAGGGGTGGTCACAGTTTGAAATCATTTTCTTGTTACATTTTGATAAAAAAAAAATTTTTAGGTAAAATATAATTAGTGTTTCATTGAAAATCCTTCCAGGGCTCTATCATACAAATAGATTGGTATTGAAACAGTTTTTATAAATTTTTCTGTCTTATTTTTTTTCTTGGGATTACCAAAAAAAAGAAAAAGAAAAAGCTAGCAGCCCAAGTACCTAAATAGTTTTTTGAAACTGGCCAGGGGGTCTTGAAAAATAAATCCTGTTCTTTTATGCTATTTTTTCTCAATTTATGTTTAACTTATTTTGCTTTTATTTTTGTTTTAGTTCTTAAAATTTCTTTCAATCCTATCTTTTTTTCTTTCAATGTTCATTTTTTTGTAACAACATTTTTTTTATTTTTATTTTTAATGTTTATTTTGGTGAGAGTGAAACATTTTATAGAATTTTGATGTTGCTGCTTAAACACCAGCTTTTCCTCACTACTAACTGTGTTTGTGAAGCATCATCAAACTGTCAATTTGAGGATACTCACTGAACTGGTGTGCAATCCTATATAGTAGGGCATGACCAAACATTTCAGCTGGCAGAACCCAATGTGATCCAGTGGCATTCCCCCTCTAAATTGATTAAACTCACAAAACCAGTATATGTAACCCACGCAGACCAAGGAAATGCCAAGGTGTGCAAAGTGTCATGGGGGCATGAAATAATCATGTGTTTAATAGTAAGTTTCATGAGAAAAATAATGTGCTGTTGATTTTTTTTAATCTTTGATTTATTTGTGATTTTTGAATTTTTGAATTTTATTTTATTGAATTTTTGGATTTTGGTGGGAAACTTAAAAAAATACTTTTATAAGAATGTTCATGTTGCTCCTCAAGCACAATCTCATTGTAACTACAAACCATGTTTGTGAAAAAGCATGAAAAATTAAATTTTTGATATTCAGTGCACTGGTGTGCATTCCCATATAGTAGTGAAGGACCAATAATTCCAGCTCAAAGAACCCAAATGTGTTTCAGGATTTCTTTTTGATTTTTTTGTTTTTTTTTGATTTTTTTGAATATTGTTTTTGGGTAATGTTAAATTCACTACTCATTGAGCCATTCACACAGTTTAAATTGGGCTGTGTGGCACGCCACATGGTCCAATTTGAGCCCTGTACAACCCCCCACGGCTCATGGAGTTGTGCAGCCCACCCAGCCCGGTCCGCCGCCGTGTTGACTTCCACACGACTACATTTGAGCCGTGTGGAGTTGTACATGGCTCAAGTGTAGTTTTGTGGCATCCCACATGGCACCGGACCGCAGTGAGCAAAAAAAAAAAAAAAAAAAAAAAAGGAAAATGAATGAAAGGGTACTAACACAACTGTTAAACTAAATAAACCTTCCAAAAAAACAGAAATCAACCAAAAAATCAAATAATGGGTTAAAAAAAACAAACAAATAAATAAAAAAATAAATAAAAAAAAAAAAGGTACTATCCAATGGAATAGCCCTAAAGTAAAAAGACCCAAAAAAACACAAGTACTGGACTAGCCCTAAATTAAAAACACCAAAAAAAAAGACAATCAACTTGACAAGCCCTAAAGTAAAAACACCAAAAAAAAGACAAGTAACTTGAAAAGCCCTAAAGTAATTTCAACTTGACTAGCCCTAAATAAAAGGGCCAAAAAATTAAAGAAGTCTTTTGACCAGCCCTAAAGTAAAAGTGCCCAAAAAAATACAAGTCTTTTAACCAGCCCTAAAGTAAAAACACCAAAAAAACAAGTTCAACTTGTGTTAAGCTGATCCCATCCCAAGCTTAACATAAGTTAAGCTTGTGATGGAATCAGCACAACACAAGTTGCACTGACTTACCATTATAATATCATTCAAAACACTCAATATAATGATGTTAACTCAAAACACTCAACATAATGATGTTCAAAATGTGATAACCCTTTATAAAAATAGAACTCATTAGCTGCATTAGAATTACAATTTATATGAAACCCAATGATAAAATGAAGTCAAAGTCTATTACAATCTAGAATAAATTTGCAGTTGATATTTGAGATGATCAACCCAACCAGAGGCTTTTTAGAAATCAAGGAACGTGGTTTTGCTATGATGGGCGGGATTGGAATCATTTCTCCCTCAAGTACTAATAGAACCCAGTGGTTATTGTTTACAAAGGAAATGAAATTTGGATCTGATTGATCAGTAACAACATTTTTCATTGGAGTATAAGTATCACATGACTCCAATGAAATGAAACATATAGGTTTGGAATATGTTTCTGCTATAATTCAACCAATGTCTCATTTAGCCAGCTATTTTGAGGAGGGAATTTTTCCATTGATTTCTTCAACATGAATTCTTTTTTTAATCTTTTCAACCTCCTTTGCACCACCACACATCTTAATGTAGCATGCTTTATGTTTCTCTAATGTTTCAATCATTTCCTTCCTAACTTTAAACCAACCATGTTCTTCATAACCAAGAGATTTAGCAATGACTCTAAATCTTCAATTTGCATTTTCAATTGGATCCCAAACCTCACCCAAGAACTTATGGAATTTCTTGGGTATTTGATTGATGTATTTAATGTTTGGTTCCTATCATTAAAACTAACTTAGTATTCATTTCTTTAATTGGATCAATGAAATGAATACTCACCAAAGATGAGCTTCTGGTTGAGCTTTGCTGCATGTTCTCTTCCTCTGAAGAGGATTCTGATTCAAAATTAAGTGATCCTGATTCACTTTTGGTCTCTTCCTCTGAACTATGAAATTCAGATTCAGATTCTTCCAACTTTGACTAACAATTCATCATTAGTTAGTAACTAAGTTCATTCAACCAAAAAAATGAACATATCCCAAAAGAAAAGACTTACAATCTTTTGTCTTTTCTTGTTTGGAGCCCTTCTAGTTCTTTTTCCCCCCTTGATTTTTTTTTCAAAAATCTCAAACTGAGATGGTTCTTGCGGCGTATCTGTCAATTTTTGAATTCCCCTACTTGATTGTAAGAATTTAGGTTCAAGTCTTGGCTTTGATCAATACTTTTTAATCTTCTGAATGATATACTTCAATAGGGCGCTTTGCTCATGAGCTGGAGATTCCAAGATCATTTCATTGAATTTTTCACGTAACTGAGTAATGCTTAGAATTTCATCAACATAGCACTGGAAAAATATAAAAGGATCAACCATTAGTGAATTAGGGTTCATTAATCAAAAAGCATTAACCACATAGTGACTTGAACAATCCAACTTAAGCCAACTTACAGAACAAGAACTGCAAGGGTCATATTACAAACTCCACTGAGGATGAACACCTTTGGGTACCACAGATCCTCTGAATGCTAGAAAGTCACCTATTTGGTGGGAACAGGGCAAACCCATAGTCTTGAAATATGACTTGGTGCAGACTTTGCCATCATGATCACGTTTGAACTTCTTGAATTGTTCCCTAAAAAGATGGATTGCCTCTAAAGACAATTTTGAACCCAATGGTAAAAGTTCAGGTGGAAGAACTGCCCTTAAATTAATTCAAGAGTTATAAATTGATGCATGAACTGTGAGAGTTGCATGGGCCCCTTCAACCCAAGATGTTGTTTTGTTTCCAAAATCTGGGTTTATAAAAGTCTATACTGTTACAAACGTCTCTTTGATAGGTAAAATTTTCTTTTCCATATAATTGAGTATATCCTCATAGTCTTTCAATAAACACTATACAAGTAAAAAGGTCAGAACCCAAAACTAGGAAGAATAAGAAGCAGTGATTTGGACCTACTCTGAGTTCCGCATCATTGACCTCCGCCTCCTCCTTGGTCTTTGAGGCCCCATACTTTTCCCAAAGATTCATAAAGCTTTTCCATCCTTCAATGTCATTAACAAAGCTCACTTTACAGTTTGCTTGTATGTTTTTCAGCAAGTGCCAAGTGCAACATTGTCTTGATGACTCGGGGAAACTAGTTTCAATTGCACAAATCAGAGCTTTTTCATGGTCCGTCACAAAGATTTTTGGAAGTCTCTCAGGATCACAAGCCAACACCTTTAATTAATTTACAGAACAACTGTAGAACTCAAAATTTTCTTTTGTTATAAAAACAAGAGCTTTTGTGAAAGTTTTCCAATTGGCTGTCATTCCTACAACATGCAATAGTGGGGTTTTGTAATTATTTGTTTTATAAGTACAATCCAACATAGAAATATGATGGAATTATTTTGAAAGCTTTACTGCCTCTGGATGTGCTAAGTACAGGGCCTCCAAGTGACCCTCTCCACTGAACTTTGACTGGTAAATCCAACTTGTTTCTTCAAGCTGTTCATAGAGTACCTCCATAACACTTTTTCCCTTTAGTTCTGCAAGCGTTAACTTCTGCTTAGTGTTATAGATTGTTTGGTCATCAACATAATCCCCCCCATTGATCTTGCTCAATTTTCTCTTCAGTTGTAATGTATTGAGCCCATCATTCATGCCTTCTACTAGATTTTCTAAGGCCACCCCCAATATTCTCCTCATTGGAGGATGCACAGAGGGATGTTCAGATGGTTGATGGTTATTTTGGGTTTCTTTGTAGGAGAGGCGCCACAAGGGGTCTGCCTTTGTGCAAATTGCATGGATTAAAAACTTGCAACCAACCTTCCTTGTGTGAGTTTGTCTAAACCATTTTTTAAGAAGATTTCCTGAATAGGAACCATTTCTATCACAGGCTAAATCCACATATTGGTCACGCTTTGAGTTGAAAACTGTTAAAGTGTAAACATGCTTCATTTCCCATTTTTGACAATAGTTTTGTGCCTCTTCCTTAGTAGGAAAAGCTCTCAAGGGAGGTGGGTCAAGTGGATCTGCCATAGTTACATAGTTATATTGATGGAATGCACTCCATCAGTTTCAATCAAATTAAATACTGCAAAGACCAGTGACATAAAATGTTACTCACCACCAGCGGTCATGCCCATTTGTGAATCATTTTGTTCCTCAATTTTAACCCTTGATGAGGATGCAATTGGGTCTTCCAATGTTTCATTACCCAAATCCTTTTTTTCTTTTTCCAAAGCTTTGTTGATGGAACTATCAATGTAGACCTTCCATGCAGCCATGTCAGAAGAAGGAGGGATTTCCACTGTTCCCATGCAAAAAAATGCAATGGTATACTTCACTATTCAATCCAACTTTCAATTGATCAAACAAAGTTTGCTCACTTTTGAGTTGAGAAAGAATTGTTTGCAGATTTTAATATGATTTATGATTTGAGTTTTCACTTTAATTTAAATTGGGTTTCAATTTAATTTCTCTTTGGGATTGCCAGGTGTGGAACAACAGTCCCAAAAATTATGTGTTAATCCCAAATTTGGGTTGACAGAAACCAAGTGTGGTCCAGGGGGTGCCCAAAATTCTGGCACAACTTCTGGGGGGTTGTGCACCCCCAAACACGGCTCATTTAAGCCATGTACGGGCGTACACGGCTCAAATGGGCTGTGTTTGGGGGTTAAACGGCTCCTAAACGACCCCCCCGGGGTTGCGCATGTTTGAAACGGCCCTTTGTAGTCGTCTTGGGGCCCCCACGGCTCATTTGAGCCATGTAGGGCCCTACACAACTACCACACAGTTGGAGCCGTGAATTTAACATCACCCATAGTTTTTTAAATTTAAATTTCAATTTTTTTTCTTCTCTAAATTAACATGGTGGAAAACTTAGGCTAAATCATCCACCTGCCCACAGAAACCCTCATTTTCTTTTGTGAATACTCTTATTGCCAGCAACATGAAAAACCTGGGCAAAATTGTTCATCAAACTGACAACTGTTCATTGCAAGAATGACCCCTGTCTGGCTCCCCCTGCCTGTAAGGGAGGCATGCAGGGAATGCCTGAAGGGCGGTGGAAAACATAGCCTATGTTGTCCACCATGTTGATTAAGAAAAAAAATAAAACTAAAACTAAAGAAACAACATATTCAAAAAAAGCCCCCCAAAAAATCAAACAAATCAAAAAAATCAAAAAACAAAATCAAAAGAAAAAAAAATCAATGCCATCTAGCATGGGGGAAAAATTAGGCTAAGTGTTCTGCTGTTCCAGAACAAAACAAAATAAAAAAAAAATCACTGAAAATTGAAATAAACCCAAAAATCAATAAAATCTAAAAAAAAAGAAAAAAAAAGAAAAAAATCCTGGAGCTAATTTTGGTTCTGCCAGCTGAAATTCTTGGTCCTTCCCTACTATATGAGAGTGCGCACCAGTGCACTGAGTATCAAAAAATGGAATTTTTGATAGTTTTTCACAAACATGGTTTGTAGGGAAGATGAGCTAGTGTTTGAGAAGCAACATCAAAAATTTAAAAAAGGTTTCTTAAGGCATCCACCAAAATCAAAAAAATTAAAATAAATAAACTTTTTTTTGAAAAAAAAGGTGATGATATATTCATGGCTCAAATGAGCTGTGTACAAAACTCATTTGAGCAATGCGGCACGGCTACACAGTTACATTTGAGCCGCGCAGAGCCCCCACAATTTGAGTGTGGTCAGGCTGTACTCCACACAGCACTGGACCGCTATGTGGGTGCCACACAACTACATTCAAGCTGTGTAGAGTCCCCAGGGCTCAAACGTAGTTGTGTTGCCATGCCACACGGCCAGCCCGACCACATTCAAGTTATGTAGGGCTCTACATGGCTCAAATGTAGTCATGTAGCCATGCCACAGGGCTACAAGTCTGGTTGGAAAAAAAATAAAGGGTCTAAAATGAACTAAAATAAAATAAATAAAAATACAAAAAAAAAAAACAGAAATCAACCAAAAGATCAAAAAAGGTTGATTTTTTTGTTAAAAAAAACAAAAAAAGAAGAAATAAAATAAAAATAAGTAAAAATAAGTAAATAAAAATAAAAATAAAAAAACTAAAGAAAAACAACTGGTTGTATTCAGATTCAAGTAAAGCCTTTAAGTTCAACTTGACTAGCCCTAAATTAAAAGGGCCAAAAAATACAAGAAGTTTTTTGACCAGCCCTAAAGTAAAAACACCAAAAAAAAACCAATTTCAACTTGTGTTAAGCTAATCCCATCACAAGTTGAACTAACTTACCATTTAAATCTAATTAAAAACACTCATCATAATAATTTTAACTCAAAACACTCAACATAATGATGTTCAAAATGTTATAACCCTTTATATTAATAGAATTACAATATCAGCATGTTAGACCAAACCCAAATGATTAAATTAATCTTTAATTTAGAATACATTTAAAGTTGATCTTTGAGGTGAGCAACCCAACAAGCTGCTTTTTTAGAAATCATGGAAAGTGGTTTGGAAACTATGGGCAGGATTGGAATCACATCTCCCTTAAGTACAATCTGGACCCAATGTTTATTGTTAAAAAAGCCAATGAACATAGTATCTGATTGTTCTTTTACACCCATTTTCATAGGAGTAAAAGTATAACATGAATCCAATGAAATGAAAAATATTGGTCTTACGTAAGTATCAGATATTATTTGACCCATGTCAAGCTTTGGAAACCATTTTCAAGAGGGAATCTTTTCATTGACATCATTAACATCAAGTCTTTTTTCTATCTTTTCAAAATCTTCACTGCTTCCAAGGATCATAGAATAGCACCCCTTATTTTTCCTCAATGTTTCAAGCATTTCTATCCAAACCTTAAACCATCCATTGTTGTCATACCCAAGTGATTTATCAATGACTCTAAAACCACAATTTCCATCACCAACTGGGTCCCAAACCTCACCCAAGAACTTATGTAAGTTCTCAGGTATTTGATTGAGGTAATTTACTTCCTAAAATCAAAAAGTAGGCAGCCAAAATTATAATCTCATTGAAGGAATTACCACTCACCAATGATGAGCTTCTGTTTGACTCCTCCATTGCGTCTGCTTCATCCTTCAAAAAGGAATCAAATTACAACGGCACTGAAACCAATGAAATTTCAGTCTCTTCCACTGAAATATGAAATTCAGATGAAGAGCCTGACTTGGACTAAAAAATTTCTCAATCAGTTCATTAAACCAAAAAAATGAACCTTTCACAAGATAAAATACTTACAATCATTTGTCTTTTCTTCTTTGGTTCCCTTCTAATTATCTTTGCCTGCTTAAGTTCCTTTTAAATGTGTTCAAATCAAGAAGGATCTTGCCAGGTATTTTTCAACTTTGGATGGCCTCTGCTCAATTGCAAGACTTTAGGTTCAAGTCTTGGCTTTCATTGATAATTGGCTGTCTGCTTCATCAAGTGCTTCAACAGCCTGCAATAATCTTGATCAGGATGATTCAAGATAATTGCATTGAGCTTCTCATGGAAATGAGAATTTTTGAGCAGTTCATCAAAATTGACCTTTAAAAATTCAAGAGGATGAAATATTAGTCAAGGAGGAATCATAATTTTAGTCAAGTAGGAATCATCATTTTAGTCAAGTAGGAATCATCACTCAAAAATAATTTACCAAAAAGCATTAATCACAAAGTGATTTTAACAATCCAATTTAATCCAACTTAAAGAACTAGAACTGCGAGGTTCATAATCCAACCTCCACTGAGGATGAAAATCTTCAGGCACAAAGGAGCCTCTTTATGCTAGTAGGTCAACTATTTGGTGGGAACAGGGAAAACCCATAGTCATTGAGTATGAATTGGTGCACACTTCCCCATCATGGTTCCGCGTTAACCTCTCTAATTGATTCCCAACAAGTTTTATTCATTGTAAAGACACCTTGTATCCCAATGGTAACGGTTCAGTAGGAAGGAATATTCCAATCTTTATTCAAGAGTTGTAAAGGTCAGCCTGAACCAATTTAATTTGATTGGAAACTGTGCCCTCTAGGTTTTGCCAAACATCCAAAATTTTTCCCAATGAGTTTGCAAGGAATTGTTTGAGAGTAGCATGGGCCCCTTCAACCCAAGACTTTTTTTATTTCAAAAGTCAGGGTTTTTGAAAGTCCAAGCCATTACAAATTTCTCTTTGATACAGAAGATATCATGATCCATATACTTGAGTACATCCTCACAGTCTGCCAAAAAAAATTTTATACAATTCATAAGTTAAGCAACCCAAAACTAGGAAGATTAACCATAGTGTCAGCCTGCTACTTAGCACAGAGCAACCTGACAAAGCAGCAACAATAATAATATTAACAAAATAAAGATAAATGAATAAATAAAATTATTATAAAATGAAGGAGTAGGAAATCCATAAATATTATTGCAGAAATGGATTCCCCACCCAAAATAAGGTAGGGTCACTCACTGACCCCACCCTTGAATTCTTACTCCTTATATTTTTTAATTAATTTAATACAAAATGGTAAATGACCACGGCACCAGTATGGCACCTTTTAGCCATTTTAATATTTCACATGATATGTCATGTATAGGTTTCACACCTAAATTTCAGTCGAAATCCAGGTGTTGTGTGTAGTTTAGGAGTTACACGGGAAATTGTGTTTTGTCACAATTCCCGCACGCAGCCCCGCGTCCCTAGCGCTGGTCTCCTGCGTACACAAACTCCCGCACGCAGCCCAGCGTTGGACTCCCGCGTACGCCAACTCCCGCACGCAGCCCCGCGTCCCTAGCGCTGGTCTCCTGCGTACGCAAACTCCTGCACGCAGCCCGCGTTGGACTCCCGCGTACGCCAACTCCCGCACGCATCCCCGCGCCTCCTATGACATCCAGGTACCGCTCAGAGAAGCTACAACATAGTAGGATCCACACTACATATGTAAAGCTAACACACGAGCATAGATTATGTTTCAAAAACCTTAAAAATCAATTGAAATTAGTTAATAACTAATTTTTAGTATTTTTTATTAATTAAATAAAGATCCAGACTCACCACGAAGTAAGTTGATCAGAACCTTCAAAGACCACGAAACTACATAAGGAGTGGTCGTAAAAATTATTAAAAATTACATACAGGATCAGCAGAGGATGGAGAATCAATAAAAATCTACGTCTGCTCACTTTGGACCAGTACTTACTGTACAAATTGAGGATCAGTGCAGGATCAGCAAAATGACTAATCTATTGATTAACAGATCCTGCAGCTAAAAAGGAGCTGTTCCTTGACAGATCTAAGGCCAGCAGGCTAACAGCACCTTGAGGACGTGCCAATCTTTCCCTGATTGCCCCCCTAGCCTCAGCCCATGGCTAGTACCCCTTCTAGAGGTCCTCAAGCACCCAAAAAGGAATATTTAAACAGGCTCTTTTGCCCTTCTGTTTTGAAGAAGTTAATCAGTTATCAGGAATTATTTATTATCAATCAGACACGGTGTCATTGTTAATCAAGTGCTTATATGAAGATAAGAAAGTGATTTATGACTTAGTCTGTAGTAGTATTATTTAACTTTATTAACCAATCAACCATTGAAGTTTAGTCAGGCAATCAACCCCATCTGCTCTGAAACCCTTCCAATTATTCCAGGATTTTCGTGGTCAAGTGCTCAGAGTGAGTGTTTCCCTTCCTTTCTAGGCCACTTGTGCTGTTAAGCCCGGCCATTAGTGGAATAAGTCCTTTCTAAGGCACCCATATTTATTCCAAGGTTCTTAAACTGCCTAAGGAGGCCCCTTGAAGAGAGGTTGCTAGTCTGTAAAGATCCCCAGTAGTATAATACTGTGGCCCCTCTTTATATATTATATTTAAAATATTTATAACCAAACCAAATAAACCTTGTACTTGCTCTTACCATACCATTATTGGAGCTTTAAAGTGTTTATTCTTTGGAATATTATTGCTCCAAGTTCTTTTATCACTCTCTGTAGCTAAAGGACTGCAAGGTTCCTGGTATCAGAGAGCTGACAACTGGGGGTCTGGCCGGGAAATATCCTCAATAATTAATTATTTAATTAATTATCTCCTGGACCAGTTATTTATATAAAAATTATATAAGTAGAAATACTTATTATTTATCTTGATCATTTGATTTTTCCAGTGGATTTAAAAACCAACGGAGAATTGATCAATTATTATTTAAATCTTCTTAAACAGAAAAAAGAAGAAAAATTACGTAACTTTGTGCCCGTTGTTATAACTCCTGAACAGAAACAGGAGAGACTTCTTTATTATAAACAACAAATCTTAAAAGAAAAGGAACAAGAGTTAGAAAGAATTATCAATTTTAACTCCTTGTTAAGATAGCACAAAGAGTGGAAAACCTATCAAAGAAAGCTTTCTGCTTTTAAGAGACGGTATCCAAATTATAAAAGTGAGCTTTGATCTCCTTTTTATTTTTTTTTATAAAAAAAATCACAAAAACTCGAAAATTATAATAAAAATTATTATAAAATAAATAAATATATAACTTATATTTTATCCTTTCTAGTGGACTTTGTCTTTGGTGATCTTATTGACCAAGACCTCTTAGAGGACGTCCCAGACTGTGGACCCTTGGATTTTTCCCAAGATTTAATCGGAACCCACTCAGATCCCGTTGGAATACCCTCCAAGGACGGACCTGACCCCAACAAGGACTTAGTGCCTTTAAACCTTCATATAAGTAAGAAATATTTTTTTTTGATAAAAAAATTACTCGAAAAAAATTATTTTTTTTATAAAAGTTTTGACAAAAACTTATATAATCTTTAAAATGCATCAAAACAGACGCAACACCCGCGCCAGTGGACGCGCCCCGTCATATGGATCTTTGCCCGGAGGAACCCGTGTGCGCAAGGATGCCAGTCGCGAACGCAATGAGGATCGAGCCAGTGATCGCTCCGATCCGAGCGACCGTGACAACGACCGCGGCCGCCAACTCGACCATCTCACCGTTGGAGGGCCGTCCCTTGTTGAACGTGAAATCCCAGGAGGATACCGTTCCACCTACGCCAACCCAGCCGGACTCCTCCAAGGAGGAGAAAATAAAGGTATTGGTGAAAGAACACGTGGGTCATTGGGAACTGTTCAAACAGGCTCAGACCCAGGAAGAACATCAGGGTATGAGAAAAGCCATATATTTGGCAAAGAAGACTCAAATAACCCTCCAAAAATTAATTCCCAAGAAAGAAGTAGAAAGTTACGTGAAGAATTGGAATCCTTGGGACCAATTAGATTCCTTAAGAGGAAACAACAACAACAAGAAGAAGAGATCTCTAGCCCATCAGAAATTAAAGAGTCCCAAAGAGTGGGACAATATAATATCTTTGGCAAGAAAATGGAAGAAAGTTTACCGCAATTAGATGTAGAAACTTTCAACTTGTTTTCCATAAATGTTTCTCATAACTTTGATATCATTGGCAAATGTTTTGATAAAGTATATGAGCAATTGGATAAAGTAAATACCAATTTTGGTAAAGTCATGCAATCCCAATCCAACTTGATCAAAATCAATGAGTTAGAAGTAAAACAAATAAGAGACAGCATTAGTTTGAGTAAAGGAGAACTAATAAATTACCTAGAAAACAATACTTCAGCTATCCAAGAAGAAATTCTTCTATCTATTGAACAAATCAAAGAAGGTATTAATAAAACAGACCACACTTCACCCACTCATATTATTAATAAAATTGATTCATTAAGTAACAAACTTGACCTTGAATTAGGTATGATTAAGAATGATCTCAGAGATCTAAAGATAAACTTATCTCAACCCATTGCAGACTCTGATGAAATCAGACCTTCCAGGTACCACAGTACGCCCCAACTACCTTCTAGACCAAGACTAACAAGGCTTGAATCTTTCAGACCTAGTCCCACTCCTGAAGTAGAACAAGCATTAAAATTACTTCCCCCTATCACTGAGTGGCCTAAATTCTCCGGAGAAGGAGAATACAATCATGTCAGTTTTATTAAGTTTATTGACTATACTCTGGCCTCTTATGAACTTCCTGATAACATAGCCGTAGTAAGACTACCTAGACTATTTGAAGGAGTAGCCCTTGACTGGTTCATCAATAAGAGAGAAGAGGTAGGATCTTTGTCATGGAATTCATGGAAAGATTTGATTAAGGAACAATTTGGTACCAGAATTTGGAAAAGAAAAATGATGAAGACTTTCAAAACTTCTTTGTTTGATCCATCTAAGGACAAACCTCACAAATGGTGCCTTGACCAGAAGAGAAGACTAGACTGCTTCTACCCAAATGCTGATAAAGAAGAAGTCAATGAAAGACTCCTCAACCTATGTCCAGGACAACTTAACCATAGCGTAAGGTGCAGAATGCCCATGAACTCTGACCTTTCCACTCTCATAGGAGTATTAGAAGAAACTATTGACATGAATGGCTTAGACAAAAAGCTTAATAAACCCAGAGAACCAACTACTAGGAATAAGGAAGATTATAATAACAAGAACAAAGAACTTCTACCTAACAACTCAGAAGCCAAGAATACTTTGGTGACCAAAGAAAAGACATGTTGGAATTGCAACCAAACAGGGCATGTAAGACCTGACTGTCCTTTACCCAGGAGAAAGATTAATCCTATTGAAGGAGAAGAGGATGACACTAATCCTGACCCTCAACTAGATGACACTGATGGTTCCATCTCTGAATGTGACCTAATTATCACTAATCCCATTAATGTCATCAAAGGCAACATAGAATCTTCCCTAGATATTAACCCTGTTAATGAAGATAGCAATTTGCCTCAAAAATGGACACCCAACATGAAAATCCAACATGTTTCTGAAGCTAAGACCTTAACCCTTAAACCTTCTATTGGAAAAGGGTACACTGGTGGTAAAACCTGTTATGCCACTGGCTTGATACAAGGTTCCCCCGTAAAATTACTTCTAGACAGTGGAGCCTTCTGCTCTTGTGTTGGAACTGACTACTTAGATAAACAGGATTCCAACTGGAAGAAAAACTTACTACCTGTACCTTGAGCTAAGTTTAGCAGCTGTAACTCACCTCTCAATGCTATTGGAGTATGGCCAACAGAAATCATACTCCCCCACTCTAAAGGATCAATCAAGATAAAGATTGAATTTGTAGTACTTCAAAATGGAGTATGTGATTATTTTATCATAGGAAATGATTCTCTTTGCCTGTACGGGATAGATGTCTTCCAGAGTAAAGGGAGATATTTCACTATAGGAGGAGATTGGAACAAGAAGTTCCAAATATGCCATATCAATGCTAAAGCTACTGATTCCACCTATGAGAGGCACTTAGAAACTTTTAACCAAGAATACTTTTCCCAAGCTGCCTTGAATTCCCAGCTTAGTGAAAACCAGAAAAGAGATATTCTCCAAGCATGCTTTGAGAACCAGAATGCTTTTTGCACTAAAGACCATCCCATTGGTAATATCGAAGGTCATGATATGGTCTTAACTTTGACTATTAAGCCTCCTTACCCTCCTAACCTCAGGAGACCAGCTTACCCTTCTAGTCCAAAATCTAGGACTGCTCTAGAAAGCCACATCCAAGAACTAGTGGACTTACAAGTCTTACGGAAAGTAGGGCATAATGAGCAAGTAGACGTAACTACCCCCGTGATAATAGCCTGGCAAAATGATAAGTCTAGGATGGTTGGAGACTTTAGAATGCTCAACAACTACACCCAAGCTGACTATTATCCTATCCCAAGGATTGACCACGCTCTACATAATCTTTCTAAAGCTAAGTTCATTACTACTATGGACATGTTGAAAGGCTTTCACCAAATACCTATCAGTCCGGATAGTAGGAAATTTATGAGAATTATATGTCATTTAGGCATATATGAGTATCTCAGAATGCCATTTGGTATTAAAAATGCTCCTTCCCATTTCCAAAGAATGATGGATACAGTCTTAGGAATGTTCATCAGACAAGGTTGGATGATGGTATACATAGATGATGTTATCATTTATTCAGACGATTGGGATACTCACATGAATAAAGTAAGGCTAGTACTTAAAACAATTGCCGCAGTAGGATTAAAAGTATCTATGAAAAAGTGCAACTTTGGATACGGAGAACTCAAAGCTCTAGGACACATTGTTTCTGGACTAACCTTAACTGCTGACCAAAGTAAGATAGCAGCAGTAATGAACAGACCTATGCCCCAGAACAAAACGGAACTCTTATCCTTTATAAGCTTCTGCAGCTATTACAGGAAGTACATACCTAAATTTGCTAACCTCACCAAGTGTTTATATGAGATCTGCAACAACAACACTTTGTTCGAAATGACTCATGAAAGATTGAAGAATTATGAGGAACTCAAAGTAGCTATGACTACTGCCCCAGTGTTGATACAACCAGATTATTCTAAACCCTTCAAACTTTACATAGATGCTAGCATGGAAGGATTAGGAGCTGCATTACACCAAGAAGTAATAGAAGAGGATAAACCAGTAGAGAAACCTATACTCTTCATATCTAGACAAGTCAAAGACACTGAAAAGAGATATGGTGCCAGCCAAATGGAATGCCTTGCTCTAGTATGGGCATTAGAAAAACTCCACTATTATTTGGAAGGTACAAACTTCGTGGTAATCACTGATTGCAATGCTGTTAGGACTCTCATGAACATGAAAACTCCTAGCAGGCATATGTTAAGATGGCAGATAGCCATACAACAGTACAGAGGTCAGATGACAATAGTCCACCAAGCTGGAGTTAAACATCAGAATGCTGACAGTCTTAGCAGAAATGCTCTACCAAATGATACTAGCAATCCTGCTCATGACCCAGAAGATCATGATATATTTCCTATACTAAACATTAACCTGTTTAATCTGGAAGCTCCCATCATAGGAATTCACATATGTGAACTAGAGGAATCACTGTTCAGCTCCATCAGAGAAGCATACAACTCTGACATGAAGACTTTGATTAACATCATAGAAAGTACTTCCCCTCCATCTGAACTCATAAACAGTTTACCTGAACCCCTACTGAAGTCCTATAAAGAAGGAAGATTCACACTGTGGGATGGGATATTATATTACCGGCATAAACACTCTAGTGTTATAGTCTTGACCAAAGCAGAGCATATCAAACTTGTTTTAGCTGAATGTCATGATAATTGCTCTTCGGGTCACCTGTCTATTGATAGAACTCTAGATAAAGTAAAACAGACTGCCTGGTGGATCAACTGGAGAGACTCCACTATCAAGTATGTTTCAAGCTGTGAAATCTGTCAGAAGTCCAACAGGACCACTGGGAAAAGGTTTGGACTACTCCAAAGGATAGCTGAGCCCAGGAAAAGATGGGAAGTTATCAACATGGACTTTGTAACAGGACTGCCCCCTGGTGGAGCTTACTCTTACAACTCAGTCCTGGTTATTGTAGACAGATTTTCTAAGAAAGCCAAGTTTCTACCTAACCATAAGGAAGAAACCGCTATGGAAGTAGCCTTACTCTTCTGGAACAGACTAATTGCTGATGTAGGAATTCCTAAGATTATTATCAGTGATAGAGACCCCAAATTCACGTCTGAATTCTGGAGAAACCTCCATGATATGTTAGGAACTACCTTAGCCTTTTCTACAGCTTATCACCCTCAGACAGATGGATTAGCTGAAAGAATGATCCAGACTCTAGAGGATATTCTCAGAAGGTTCTGTTGCTTTGGGATGGAGTACAAAAATACAGACGGATATTGCCATGACTGGGTTAGCCTTTTACCTGCACTAGAAATGGCCTATAACAGTAGTAAACACTCTACTACCAAAGAAGCTCCTTACATACTGGAAAGAGGATGGATCCCCAAATTGCCCAAAGATAACCTCAATCAGGAGTTGACTAATATCCATCCAACATCACTGGACTTCAAAAACATGATAGATATGGCAAACAAGCACGCTGCTAAGTGTGTACAAGATGCTGTTGAATACAACCAACAGAGGTGGGATAAAACTCACAAAGAACCTGATTTCAGAATAGGAGATCAAGTTCTAATTTCAACCGCCAATTTCAACAATTTGGCTGGAAACAGAAAACTCAGACCAGCCTTTGTGGGGCCTTTCACTATCAAGAAACTCCATGGGAAAAATGCCGTAGAAGTCATCCTCAGTAATGAACTCTCTAGGAAACACCCAGTCTTCCCAGTTAGCCTTGTCAAACACTACCATCCCAGAGAAGGAGAAAAGACCCCTTCACTTAAAATACCAGTCTTAGATGAGCCTGAGAAGGACAAAGGAAAAGTTAGTAAAATCCTTAAAGATAAAAAAGAAAGGATCCAAGGAAAAGATGTTAGACTTTACTTAGTCAGATACAAAGGAGAATCAGCTGATAAAGATGAATGGCTACCTGAAAACAACATTCCAGATGGACCTATACACCTGAGAAACTACAGAGCCAGTAAAAGACACTGAACCCCAAAAATTTTTTCAGATATAGTCATATCTTGGAGTGGGGGAATGTCAGCCTGCTACTTAGCACAGAGCAACCTGACAAAGCAGCAACAATAATAATATTAACAAAATAAAGATAAATGAATAAATAAAATTATTATAAAATGAAGGAGTAGGAAATCCATAAATATTATTGCAGAAATGGATTCCCCACCCAAAATAAGGTAGGGTCACTCACTGACCCCACCCTTGAATTCTTACTCCTTATATTTTTTAATTAATTTAATACAAAATGGTAAATGACCACGGCACCAGTATGGCACCTTTTAGCCATTTTAATATTTCACATGATATGTCATGTATAGGTTTCACACCTAAATTTCAGTTGAAATCCAGGTGTTGTGTGTAGTTTAGGAGTTACACGGGAAATTGTGTTTTGTCACAATTCCCGCACGCAGCCCCGCGTCCCTAGCGCTGGTCTCCTGCGTACACAAACTCCCGCACGCAGCCCAGCGTTGGACTCCCGCGTACGCCAACTCCCGCACGCAGCCCCGCGTTCCTAGCGCTGGTCTCCTGCGTACGCAAACTCCCGCACGCAGCCCGCGTTGGACTCCCGCGTACGCCAACTCCCGCACGCATCCCCGCGCCTCCTATGACATCCAGGTACCGCTCAGAGAAGCTACAACATAGTAGGATCCACACTACATATGTAAAGCTAACACACGAGCATAGATTATGTTTCAAAAACCTTAAAAATCAATTGAAATTAGTTAATAACTAATTTTTAGTATTTTTTATTAATTAAATAAAGATCCAGACTCACCACGAAGTAAGTTGATCAGAACCTTCAAAGACCACGAAACTACATAAGGAGTGGTCGTAAAAATTATTAAAAATTACATACAGGATCAGCAGAGGATGGAAAATCAATAAAAATCTACGTCTGCTCACTTTGGACCAGTACTTACTGTACAAATTGAGGATCAGTGCAGGATCAGCAAAATGACTAATCTATTGATTAACAGATCCTGCAGCTAAAAAGGAGCTGTTCCTTGACAGATCTAAGGCCAGCAGGCTAACAGCACCTTGAGGACGTGCCAATCTTTCCCTGATTGCCCCCCTAGCCTCAGCCCATGGCTAGTACCCCTTCTAGAGGTCCTCAAGCACCCAAAAAGGAATATTTAAACAGGCTCTTTTGCCCTTCTGTTTTGAAGAAGTTAATCAGTTATCAGGAATTATTTATTATCAATCAGACACGGTGTCATTGTTAATCAAGTGCTTATATGAAGATAAGCAAGTGATTTATGACTTAGTCTGTAGTAGTATTATTTACCTTTATTAACCAATCAACCATTGAAGTTTAGTCAGGCAATCAACCCCATCTTCTCTGAAACCCTTCCAATTATTCCAGGATTTTCGTGGTCAAGTGCTCAGAGTGAGTGTTTCCCTTCCTGTCTAGGCCACTTGTGCTGTTAAGCCCGGCCATTAGTGGAATAAGTCCTTTCTAAGGCACCCATATTTATTCCAAGGTTCTTAAACTGCCTAAGGAGGCCCCTTGAAGAGAGGTTGCTAGTCTGTAAAGATCCCCAGTAGTATAATACTGTGGCCTCTCTTTATATATTATATTTAAAATATTTATAACCAAACCAAATAAACCTTGCACTTGCTCTTACCATACCATTATTGGAGCTTTAAAGTGTTTATTCTTTGGAATATTATTGCTCCAAGTTCTTTTATCACTCTCTGTAGCTAAAGGACTGCAAGGTTCCTGGTATCAGAGAGCTGACACATAGAGGCAGTGATTTGGCACTTACTCTAAGTTCTGCATCATTGACCTCTGCCTCCTCCTTGATTTTTGAGGCCCCATACTTAGCCCACAGAAACATAAAGCTTTGCCGCCCTTAAAAGTCATTGTTGAAAAAAACTTTACAGTTTGGTTTTATGTTTTTAGACAAGTGCCATTGGCAGCACTGTCTTGTTGAATCAGGGAATATTTTTTCTAGATCAAGGATCAAAGATTTTTCATGGTCCTTCACAAAGACTTTGGGAAGTCTCTCAGGATCATAAGCCAACTCCTTTAGCACATTTACAGACCAACTATCAACTCAAAAATTTCTCTTGTTATAAAAACAAGAGCTTTTGTGAAATTTTTCTGGTTTGAAGTACATTCTACAACTTGCAATAGGGGAATGTTGTACTTATTTGTCTTATAAGTACAATCTATCATAGCTATATGATGGAATTGCTTGAAAAGCTTCAATTACTTGGGGTGATCCAAGAATAGGGCCTCCAAGCAACCCTCTCCACTGAATTTTTCTTGATGAACCAACCTCAATCACCAAGTTGTTAAAAGAGGACCTCCATAACACTTTTCACCTTTAGTTCTGCTAGCTATACCTTATGCTTAGTGTTATAGATTGTTCAGTCATTGACATATTTTCCACCATTGATTTTTCTCAATTTTCTTTTGAGTTGAAGTGTATTGAGACAATCATTCAAGCCTTCTTTTAGATTGTCTAAGGCTATCCCAGAGATTCTTCTCAGGTGAGGATTCACTGAGGGGTGTGGGTGTGGTTCATGGTTATGTTGATCATTCTTGTAGGAGATTTGCCACAAGGGATATGCCTTCTTGTGACTAGCATGGACTAAAAACTTGCACCCAACCTTCCTTGTGTGAGTTTGCCTTGAACATTTAGTGAGAAATTTCCCAGAGTAGGAACCATGTCTATCACAGGCTATATCCACATATTTATAACACTTTGAGTTGAAAAATGTCAAAGCATAACCATGCATCATTGAACATGTTTTAAAATACGTTTTTGCCTCTTCCCTAGTAGGAAAAGCTCTCACAGAAGGTGGGGCAAGTGGATCTGTCTCAGTCAAATATTAATAGTTACAGTTTCATGGTTATATTAATGGCATGCACTCCATCAGTTTCAATCAAATTAAATACAGAAAAGACCAGTAACATAAATTGTGACTCACCAGCAGAGGTCATGTTTATTTGTGAATTTTTTTTCCTCAATTGTCACCCTTGATGAGGATGCAATTGGGGCTTCCAATGATTCATTACCAAAATCCTTCTTTTCCGCAGCTTTTTTCATTGCACTAATGAAGTCCTTGATGCGGCCATGTTAAAAGGAGGTCTTGCCACTGTTCCCATAATGCAAAAAAATGCAATGCTACTTCAGTATTCAATCCAACTTTCAATTGAACAACTACAAAGTTTGCTCACTTTCAAGTTGAGAAAGATCCATTTTGTGGGATGTTTTATTTGCATTTTCCTATAGTGTGACTTTAATTTCACTTGATTTCACTTTAATTATACTTTAGTGTCACTTTATGATTGCTAGATGTGGAACAAAAGTCCCACATAGTAAGTGTTTATCCCAAATTTGGGTTGATGGATCCCAAATGTGGTCCATGGGGTCCCAAAAATTTTGGCACTACCCCCAAGGGGCTTTGTACCCCCAAACATGGCTCAAATCCACTGTGTAAGGGGGTACACAACCCAAATACCCATGTACGAGGGGTATACAGCCCCCCGGGGGTTGCGTGTAGACGCGTGTTTTTGCCCGCACACACGTTTTGGACGCGTGGATGGGCCCCCACGCGCCCATTTGGTTGTGTAGGGCCCTACACAGCTCCCACACAACTGAAGTCATGAGTTTATCATCACCCTTATGTTTTTTTAATTTTTTTAATTCTTTTAATTTTTTTAATTTTTTTCAATTTTTTCAATTTTTTTGTTTTTTTTAATTTTTTTAATTTTTTTAATTTTTTTAATTTTTTTAATTTTTTTAATTTTTTTAATTTTTTTAATTTTTTTAGTTTTTCTAATTTTTTTAATTTTTTTAATTTTTTTAATTTTTTTAATTTTTTTAATTTTTTTAATTTTTTTAATTTTTTTAATTTTTTTAATTTTTTTAATTTTTCAAATTTTCAATTTTTTTTAATTTTTTTTAATTTTTTTTTAATTTTTTTAATTTTTTTAATTTTTTTAATTTTTTTAATTTTTTTAATTTTTTTTAATTTTTTTAATTTTTTTAATTTTTTTAATTTTTTTAATTTTTTTGATTTTTTTAATTTTTTTAATTTTTTTAATTTTTTTAATTTTTTTAATTTTTTTAATTTTTTTAATTTTTTTAATTTTTTTAATTTTTTTAATTTTTTTAATTTTTTAATTTTTTAAATTTTTAATTTTTTTTTTAATTTTTTAATTTTTTCAATTTTTTCAATTTTTTTTAATTTTTTTAATTTTTTTAATTTTTTTGATTTTTTTAATTTTTTTAATTTTTTTAATTTTTTTAATTTTTTTAATTTTTTTAATTTTTTTAATTTTATTAACTTTTTTAATTTTTTTAATTTTTTTTAATTTTTTTAATTTTTTTTGATTTTTTTGATTTTTTTGATTTTTTTGATTTTTTTAATTTTTTAATTTTTTTAATTTTTTTAATTTTTTTAATTTTTTCAATTTTTTTAATTTTTTTTAATTTTTTTAATTTTTTTAATTTTTTCAATTTTTTTAATTTTTTTAATTTTTTTTATTTTTAATTTTTTAATTTTTTAATTTTTTATTTTTTTTATTTTTTTTATTTTTTTTATTTTTTTTATTTTTTTTATTTTTTTTATTTTTTTTATTTTTTTTATTTTTTTTTATTTTTTTTATTTTTTTTATTTTTTTTATTTTTTTTTATTTTTTTTATTTTTTTTATTTTTTTTATTTTTTTTATTTTTTTTATTTTTTTTATTTTTTTTATTTTTTTTATTTTTTTTATTTTTTTTATTTTTTTTATTTTTTTTATTTTTTTTATTTTTTTTATTTTTTTTATTTTTTTTATTTTTTTTATTTTTTTTATTTTTTTTATTTTTTTTATTTTTTTTATTTTTTTTAATTCTTTCAATTCTTTTTAATTTTTTTAATTTTTTCAATTTTTTATTTTTTTTTTAATTTTTTTGATTTTTTTAATTTTTTTAACTTTTTAACTTTTTTATTTTTTTAATTTTTTTTAATTTTAAATTTTTTTAATTCTTTTAATTTCTTTAATTTTTTTAATTTTTTAATTTTTTTTCATTTTTTTCATTCTTTTTATTTTTTCATTTTTTTCATTTTTCATTTTTTCATTTTTTTTATTTTGTATTTTTATCTTTTTGGTGTTTTTGTTTTATTTGTTCATATTTTATTTTATTTTATTTTATTTTATTTTATTTTATTTTATTTTATTTTATTTTATTTTATTTTATTTTATTTTATTTTATTTTATTTTATTTTATTTTATTTTATTTTATTTTATTTTATTTTATTTTATTTTATTTTATTTTATTTTATTTTATTTTATTTTATTTTATTTTATTTTATTTTATTTTATTTTATTTTATTTTATTTTATTTTATTTTATTTTATTTTATTTTATTTTATTTTATTTTATTTTATTTTATTTTATTTTATTTTATTTTATTTTATTTTATTTTATTTTATTTTATTTTATTTTATTTTATTTTATTTTATTTTATTTTATTTTATTTTATTTTATTTTATTTTATTTTATTTTATTTTATTTTATTTTATTTTATTTTATTTTATTTATTTTTAATTTATTTTTAATTTATTTTTAACTTATTTTTCTTTGTTTTTTGCTCACAACAAATGGGTGGTGAGCGGCTGTCCACAACTAAAATGGGTCAGGGGATGCTGTTCACAACTAAATTTAGTTGCAAACCGCACCACAAAACCCAATTTGGGTCCTGAACAAGACGTGTAGGGTTGCAAGTTTAACATTGCCCTTTTTTTATTTTATTTTATTGTTTCTTCTATTTTATTTTATTTTTTATTTAATTTTTTATTTCATTTGGGAATTGATTTTCTCACAGGCCAAATCCTTTAAATCATGGGTGTTCTACATCTGCATGACATAACTCTTTCACCAACAAATCCTTTATTGCACGGTTTGTCAAGAATTCATGTTATTGGTAAATTTGATGCTTCAGCCCTGTAGCAAGGTGTCTGAAACCCTTATAAGGAATATTTGGTAATTTTTGAAGCATTATAACACCTTCAAAATTTCATTCAAAAAATAAAATTTCACATTGCCTTTTTAATTAATTTATTTTTGGTGATTTAAGCTTTGAGAGTTTTTTAAAAAAATGAAAGATATCTATATTATTATTTTAGGGTATTTTAGATTTGATATTACACCTTAAATCATTCCCTTAAAAAATAAAAAAGTCAATAATCAAATAAATAAAATCAAAAATTCCACAAAAAAATCAAATTTCTCATTGTATTTTTGGCTCCTTTCCTTTGAATTTTAAATTAATTTTTTTTTGGGTGAAATAAGCCCTCAGAAATTTAATTAAATATTCACAGAGCTTGATATCACTTATTTGGGATTTTTCGGATCTATTCCTACACCTTAAAAAATTCATCCAAAAAATAAATAAAAATCAAATTTCTCATTGCATTTTTTGATCCTTTTGTTTGCCTTTTCAATTATTTTCTTTTGATGATTCAAGATTAAAGAAATTTATAAAAAAAAGCAAAGTGCTTTGCAAAATTTCTTTGGGATTTTTTGGAGGTATCCTTTTCCTCCAAAAATTGAGTCCAATGTTAAAAAACTTTAAAATAACACATCCATTTCAATTTTTTTTTAAATCTGGCATCAAAGGATCCCTCAATTTTTTTAAAAAGAAAATTAGAAAAGAACCCAAAGATAAAACAAAAAATTATTTTGACTGCTTCATTTTTTGGTTTAAAAAATGTGGCAAGAAGTCAGGATATTGATTAGTAGCATTTTTGGATGCTTTTCTAAAGATCTTTGAAAAAAGAATTTAGGGAAATTTTGGTGCCAGATGTGATAAAAAACATTGAAATGGATGGGTTATTTTGCATTATTTTTATTTTGGATTCAATTTTTGGAGGTCAAGAATACATGCAAGAAATACAAAATAAAATTTGAAAGATCTTTGATCTTTTGTTCAAATTTTTGAGAGCTTTAATCAAAAAAAAAATTAATTAAAAAGGCAAAGAAAAGGATCCAACAAATCAATGGGAAATTGAGTTTTGTTTGATGTGGTGAATGAATTTTTAAGGTGTTCAAATGCTTGCAAAATTACAAAATATTATTTTTAAGTATTTTAGACACCCAGCTACAGGGCTTCGGCATCAAATTATCAAAATAATATATACATTTTTGAAAACTTGTGAATTAAAGAAGTTTCCCATGTGGGAGGGACGTTGCAAAGACATAAAAATTTATGATCTAAAGGATTGCGCCAATGGGAAAACTAATAACCTTTTGTTTCACAGTTCAATTTATATTTCATTATATAATTTTTTTAATTTTATTCTATTTACATACATATACTAGTGTATATTACCCTTGATTAGGCAACCAAGCCTTTTGACAAGTGAAAAAGCTTGAGTGAAGTAGATGCATGGCCCACATCCAAATTATGGCTAAGATTCCAGAGAACAATGCCAGCTACTGAATGTTTTTGAAAGGAGGTAAATATTGGTATTTTGCAACCCTCAAAAAAGAAATCTTCTTATATTTATAGATATATGCTTATTTTTTTATAACTTTTTGATTTTTTAGAGATTTTTTTAATTTTTTTGATGCTATTTATTTTTATTTTTATTATTTGTGATTCTTATCATTATTTTTGTATTTTTTTCCACATCTCTCCCATATTTTGGCTTTATTTGTTATTTTGGGAATTGTTTTTTTCAGGCCCCCAACACTTATTTTTGCGCAGTTTTGACATCACCATAATGGGCCACAAATTCCCCAATGTGTGCAGTTTTCCTTAAAATTTCATGGTTTGGCAGAGTGGTTAAAAAAAACCAGTGCGTAGAGAGGCATCTAAAAGAATTATTTTGAGATTTTTTGGCCAATTTCTAGGCCTTCAAAATTACAATCAAAAGATTGAAAAAATAACATCATGTCTCAAATTAATTTGGGAAATGTTAAAATTGCAACCCAAGGCTTGCAAATGGGCGTGAAAGGCTGTTCATGACCCATATGAGTCGTGAAAAGAGGTTCACAACTGAACAAGTTTCAAACAAAAATAAATAAAATAACAAATAAGTAAATTGAAAATAAAACAATAAACAAATTAAAAATAAACAAATAAATTGATAAATAAATAAAGGGCATGAAATTTTTCATGCCCCCAAAACTGGGTTTCACAAAGTTTTGAAATTTCCACAATGTCCCCAAATGTCCCCAATACAAGTGGTAATCCTGGAAAATAAGAATTTTTTAAGGATTTTCAAAAAAAAAAAAAAATAGGAGATAGAAAGGCATCTGAAATCCCTGTAATATATTTATGACAAATTTTGGCCATTTTCAAGGCCTTCAAAATTGCCCTCAAAAAACTGAAAAGAAAACACACTTCACATCTCAAATCTTTTCAAATTTTTAATTCTTCTTTCTCGACTATTTTTGATAATATGCAGAGAAATTTTTTTTCTAAATATGCCGGGCCATTCAATTATAATTTTTTTCAGAATTTTAGTACTTCATTTTCCTGTTAGAAAATGTGATTTACATAAAAAATAATTCATTATTTGCAATTTTTTTGCCCTCATTTTTACATGAGATTTTCAAAATTTAAGATTTTTTTATTTTAGTGGGAAATTAAAAGGGACCAAAATAATTTTTTGGGGGATTTTTAGGATCAATCATTTACCTCAATAATTCATGCATCTCCAAAAATAATGGGAAGTGTCTGTTTTTTTGAAGCCATTTCTGATACCATTTTGATTCTGTTTATTGAAAAACTGGGTTTAAATTTTAGAAATGTACTTCAAATGAAAAAAAAATCTTTTTCATACTTTTTGGACCTTGTTTTAGCCCTCAAATGCCTAGCCTCAAAATACCATGTTTGAACCCCTTTTTGGGGTAGGAATGCATTTTTGGGCTCTTATATATGAATAATCTGATATTCAATATGATTTTGAATGATACCCTGCATCCTCCCCACCTCTTGGGGCGGTCTAATCCTCTCCTTAACCACAAAATCACCTTTAAAAATCCAGAATCCACTCCACACCACACCAATCATCACCACCACCACCAATCATCAAAAATCAACACCAATCAACCAATCACACATCACTACTCAACACAACTCAACCAATCCAATTCAAAACTCCACCCCCACTAAATCAACCCTTTTGAATCCAAAAACTTAATAAAAAATAAAAAAATCAAGTATTCATAAGAAAAACCCATCTCAAAATCTGAATCCCAAACAAAAAATGTCTGAACAAAACATCAAACCAATTTTACTATCTGCCTCTGCCTCTTCTCCTTATACTGATTCAACTGATTTATATCACCCCCATGATTCTATCCCTTTGGCTCCTCCACCTGAATTATCACATAATTCAAAGGGGGAACTTGTGGATGCTGTTCAAGAGTGGGCTAAATCCCATGGATATGCAATTTCCACCAAATTTTGCAATACTAAGGAGAAAAGATATACTTACCAATGTGCAAAATCTGGGGAATATAAACCCAATTTGGATAGAAAAAGACTTTCATCAACTAGAAAAACAAACTGTCCCTTCAAATTCTCTGGAAAACTTTAAAAGAGGTATGGTCTTTTGGAAATAAAACTCCAATTCCCTGATCACAATAATCCACAATCAACTGATCCATGCACCCATCCAGTTCATAAAAGGATTCAGGGGTATCAACAGGATATTGTGAATTCCGCAACCTAAGCTGGGGTTCCTCCACTCAAAATTCTTCATTCCTGAATGCATTCCTCTAATTCTCCTGTTCGAAAAATCCTTAGTACAATCTATGACAAAAGAAAAAAAATAAAAACTGGAAGGAAAATCACCCATAGAAGCTTTAATAATGGAATTAAGAAACTCTTCTTTTAAATATAAAATCAATAATAAAAATGGTCATATTAGTTCTTTATTCATTTCTCACTCATATTCTATCAACCTAATCATAATATTTCCATCAGTATCAATGATGGACTGTAAATATTAAATCAAAAAATTTTCCATGCCTCTTCTTTTCATTGTTGGGGTCAAAAATTGTGCCAGAAAATTCTTTTTTGGTTTCTGTTTTTGCTCCCAATAAAGAAAGGAAGATTATAAATGGGCTCTCAATCAACTTCATAAAATATTAGAACATGAAGAACCCAAATTCATTGTGACTTACAAGGAGCAATCCCTGATTCATTCCATTGAAACTTTATTTCCCAACTATCATCATTTACTCTGTGTCTGGAATATCTTCAAAAAATACAAACACCTTGTAGAAAAAACTTTAAATCTGAAAAAAGATGGATGATATTAAGAAAACACTGGAATATTCTGGTCAAATCAAAATCTGAAAATTCTTATGAAGAAAAATTTACCAAACTGACTGTAGTCTGGAATATTCCTAATTTTGACTACCTTCTTGACAACTGGCTTCCTCTGAAAAGAAAATTTGTTCCATATGCTGCAAGCAAGCACCTGCATTTTTGGAAATACCAGCACATCTAGAATAGAAGGGCTTCACTCTCATGCCAAAAGATTTATCACAACTTCTTCTGGTTCCTTTTCTGATGTATTTCACCAAATATATCATTCAATTTCAATTCAAATCCATGAAAATGCAATTCAAAATTCTCAGCAACACTTCAAGAACTTGATTGGTCTCCCATGTTGTTTTGAACAATTCTCAGGAAAAATCAACCACTAGGCTCTCAAGATTGTGCATTCCTTTCAAATTCAAGCAGAAAATCAACCAACTGTTCTGATTGTGATTATTCTTCTTTTATGGGAATTCCTTGTGTACACCAAGTGAAGAAGGCCAATCTCAAGAAGCAACAATTTTTGGTTGATTATTTTCATCCCCAGTGGCATGTCAAACCTCCTATTGCAGTATTTTTTCTTTTCTTGGAGAAGAAAATAGTTCTAAAATTGATTTCTGAATTTTTTTTGTTTATTTTGGAATTATTCATAGCTTGCTGAGAAGGGAAAATGCCAACCTTCTCAATCATCTCATGAATCACCTTCCCAATCAACCAACATACAGCGGTTTCGGAATGAACTCTTTGAATAACTTGTTAAATTGCGCCCAGGAGAACAACATTTTTACCTTGGAGAAATGATGAAATTTTCGAAAGGGAATTATCAACCAACTGCCATACAAGAACCCTTATCAAAGAAAGAAAGGAAAATTTCTGGAGGACCCAAAGGATCCCCCAATAAAAGCAAATGATTTTCTCAGAATTAATCTAAGAGGGATCCATCTGGGTTTGAATATGTTGAATTACCTAAGAGAAGAGGAAGAGCAAGGAAACACCAAGAGGTTAATTAAATGGTTAGCTTTTTCTTTTTCTGGTTTATTTATCTCTTCCTATTGGATTGATTTTAACATCATATGGTTGTAAATTGGTTTTCTCTAATTTCAGACTCTGAGGAAAAGGAAAGGAAAGGAAGACCATGAAAAGGCAAAGGCAAAAAAGAAACAGGAATCAGAGGAAGAGGTTTTTTTTTGTAATTAGGCCAACATTTCACTGTGAGTAGGATTAGTTTATAAAAGAAGAGGAATTGAATGGAGAAGAACTCAAAGATCTTAAAGAATTGGATATAAGAAAGACAGTTATTAATTCTTTTTTTTGGGGGGGGGATCAGGATAGTTTTTCTAGTTTCCATTAATTTTTGTATTTAAATTTGTCACTCAGAGGTCAGGAACCATAATCAATGAGATGGTTGCTTCACAGAATTTTATTCCCGGGACTTTGAAGAGGATCAAGAAAATAAAACAAGAAAATGAAGAATCAGATGCTTATAGGCCTCCAGGGAATCCAATCTTTGCTCCCACAGCTACAGCCTCTGAAACTAAAAAGGTGAATAAATTTCTGAATTAATCTTGCTTTATGGTTCATTTATTAAACTTTCCTTTTTTTGGGGGGGAAATATTCAAGGTCACAAAATTTTCTTTTTCATCTTCTAATAATTTTCAAGTGGTGACTATTGACAAAGTAAGTATGGATTTTTTTTCATTTCATATTGAATAATACTCATCTTTTTTTCCTTAGTATCCATACAAAAATTCAATTTTCCCAAAGATGGCCATACCACAAATTTCAAATGTTCAAGATGTGATGGGTGATGGGAACTGTGGTTTTAGATCAGTGGCAGTTAATTTGGGCTGAAAATCTGAAGATTGGAGTTCAATAACTCAGGAAATGATCAAGTAAATGGAATCAAACTCTCTCTTCAAGGATGAAAACTTTATGGATCAAGTCTGGGATGAAAATTATGACAAAGAAATTAAAAATCTCTAACACACTTCTTGACCTTCCCCTCAAAGTTACTGGATGAAATTGCCTTGCCATGTTTTCCTGCTTGCAGATACATACAAAAGGCCACTGGTGCTTTTATCCAAGTTGATGCCATAAGTTTATTTGCCCCTCAACCCCCCTCTAACTGCCATTTCTCAAAAATCTCCCATATTTTAAAACATTTTGGAAAATTTTAAGCACAAATTTATTTACACTATAATTCTGGACTGTGGCCAGCTCCCCAATTTGATCCCCTTTGGAAGGCTTTTTATAGCAAGGAATAACATAAATGGGAAGATTTGATTCAAAATAAATTGGAACTTGGTTTGAAGATTTTGTTTCCTGGAAGTACCAATAATAAATTAGTACAAATTGATTTTGATTGGATTATTTGTTTGTTTTTTTCTCAGTTTTTCTTTTTCTTTTCTATTTATTATTGAATCATTGATTTAGAGCAAAAAACACCACTTTTGTGTTTTCAGTTATGAGTTCTTTGGGAAAGGATAAGCTACAAGAAAATCACCAAATAATTTTTTGGGCCCTTTTCAGTGCCCACTAAAAGACTGCACACCCAAAATTTGAAAATCTCACAGAAAAATAAGGGGAAAAAATTGAAAATAATGTTATATTTTTTGATGTAAATCCCATTTTATGGCGGGAAAATGAAGTACTAAAAGTCTGAAAAAAATTATAATTGAATGGCCTGTAATATTTGGAAACTGTTTTCTTTCCAGATTTTCCAAAATAATCAGGAAAAATAAAATGTGAAAGGATTTGAGACATGAAGCTTTTTTTTCAGTGTTTTTAGGGCAATTTTGAATGCCTTTAAAATTGCCAAAATTTTTCATAAAAATTTTACAGGGTTTGTGATGACTGCCTATCCCCTAGTATTTCTGTTTTTTTTTTTTTGAAAACACAGAAAAACCGTGTTTTTTCCAAGATTACTGCATTTATTGGGGACCTTGGGGGAAGTTGTGGTAACCTCAAAACTGCATGAAAACCAGGTTTGGGGGCATGAAAAATTTAATTCCCTAAAAAAATTAATAAAAGAAAAAAAAATCCAATGGAGTTTAGTATCTTTCTTTTTTCCTTTTTAATGTTTCTTTTTTTTTGGTGATTCCAGCTCTCATTAAGTTTAAAAACCAATCAAAGAGCTTTCCAATGTTTGTTTGAGATTTTTTTCATTTATTCTTTTACCTTAAAAGATCCATTCAAAAAATAAAAAAAAAAAATTTATCTTGGACTTTTTCATCCTTTTATTTGCATTTTTAATCCATTTTTTTTTTGGTATTTCAAGCTCTCAGTAATTAATTAAAACAATCAAATAATTTTTCGCCCATTTTTTTATGTTGTTTCTTTATTTTACCTTAAACAATTCATTGAAAAAATCAAAAAAATCAAAAAAACCAAATTTCTCATTGGACTTTTGGGTCTTTTTATCTGCCTTTTTTTCTTTTTGATTATTCAAGATCTCAGGAAGTGAAATGAAAAATTAAAGATATTTTTGATATGTTTTGGAGATTTTTTGGTTGCATTATTTTTCCTAAAACAAATCATTCAAAAACAAAATCTCATTGCAGTTTTGGATCCTTATTTTTGCCTTTTGGATTAGTTTTTTTTGGTGATTCAAGCTGTTAGTTTATTTTCATTTATTTTGGGTTAATTTAATTTAATTTATTTTTTGTTTAATTTATTTTTAATTTTTTGCTGACAATCCTGGAGTCTTGAAAAAGTTTTGAACAGCCGTTCACACCTCAGATGGGTTGCAAACGGCTGTTCATGGATTAGATGGGCCATGAACCGCACCACAAGACCCATTTTGAGTTTTGAGCAGTTTTTCACAACTCAGATGGGTTGCAAATGGCTGTTTGCAACTCAGATGGGCTGCAAAAAGCCATTCACAACTCAGTTGGGTTTCAAAAAGCTGTTCACAACCCAGATGGGTTGCAAACCGCACCACACAACCCATTCTGAGTTGTAAATGGGTTTTCTTGGGTTTCAAATTTCACATGGACCTTCTATTTTCCAGAATCTGTAATCAAAAGTAATTCTATTTACTTAGATGTGTTTGTTTAATTCTAGCTCACATTGGACCATATTTCTATCTCCTGCTCTTGCTTTCTGTTTGACAGGGGTTAGAAGATTTTACTTGGCAGTTAAATATTTTTGGATATTCTAATCTATTTCTATTTCAAGGAGTTTCAGATATTAAGTAATCAATCTGGAATTCTATTCTGATTCCTCAATGAAATGGATTTCCAAGATTTTCAAAAATAGTTTGGGAGACTAGGGCTTCAAAATTGGCGCAAATGTGAATAGGATTCAAGTTTTCTTTGAATTTGTGAATATATAGGGGTAGTGGAGGTTAGTATGAGTATCTTTTCTTGGAAAAATAGAACTTTTTTACTTAAATTCATGTTTTGAATTTCTTAATATCTTTGATATTTTAATGTTATTTCACAAAGAGAGCCTTTTGAGTTATCTTTTTTTCATGAGGTTGCTCTGTCAAATTAGTGGTAGGATGAATTTTTCCAAGAGATCCAGGTTGGTAAGTCTCCTTTGAATTTATCGTTTGGGATTTTTTGTTGAAAATAATGTATCCTTCCATTTTATTCTTTTGGATTTTGGATAATTTTATCAGAGCTACTATGCAATTGGCTTAGGGGTATTGAAAGTTTGATTTATTTTGAAAGTTATTTCTTGTGACAAGATTATAATTCTTGGGATGAGTTATTCAAGACTAAATTATGAATTTTTTTATATGATGTGGTTGAAGTTTTGGTAGGTTTCAAGATAAATGCTTTGAAAATTTCTTTTGAGGTACAAAACTTTCTTCTCAGCCAGACCCCTGTTTTGAAGATCTAGGATGCCAAGTTGAAGTCACACAGTGGTATGTGACACCATAATAACTGCAAAGTGGACTGGTCTTCATCCATTCTCATAGCCTTTTGGTTAGGCCTTGCCTCTCAGTTGGTTTGCAGTTGTGCAAGGTATGAAAGTATACTGGAAAACCCTGTTGCAGGTTCAATTTGCAATCAGGACAGATTTTCTGGCAAGGCTTGTTCTTTTACAATTTTTGGGTTTTCTTCCTGTCAAAAGCAGGACTCCTGAGTCTTGGTGACTCCTTATGGTATTCAGGAGTGTGTCTTAATATGGCTCTGTGTTGCCAGTAACATGGGTTAGTACCACCAGCCATACACACTTTGGGACAAAGTGCCCTGAAACCTGGGTTACTGTCACACAGTGGTATGTGACACCATAATAAATGCAAATTGGAATTTTGCTTATCCAGTCTCATAGCCTTTTGGTTAGGACTTGCCTCTCAGTTGGTTTGTGGTTGAGCAAGTTATGACAGTTGAGTAAAGTTTTTGGATACTCAGGCTGATGGGTGATGGAATATAATGGATTTTTCTATTTCAAGTTTTTCTTTATTTTTAATATTTTTTTTTTTTTTTTTTTTTTTAAAAAAAAAATAAATTTAGGAAGGGTAAAAAGATGCAACAGGGTCTTTTAGTTACACAAATAATATTTTTCAGATACGTGGAAAAGAGAGTCAAAAAGTAATTTGAGTGATCTCTTTTCTTTTAATTAATTTTTTCAAGTCAAGATGCCTTCTTTACCAAATTTACTCTTCCTCAGAAGAGGAATTTTTCAATAGTATTTGCTTGAAGCTCTTGAAAAGATAGGTAATTTCTTGTATCTACAATTTTAATAACTCCTTAATAATTATAATATCTTTATTTTTGACTGATTGTTCCTAAAGCTATGGCTTTTACCTTCTTTTCTTTGAATCTTTGTCTGATATATTTTGTAGTATTATTATTTTTAGGGGCCTTCTGGGCGTTTGCAAGGTATGGGAGGATTCTTGGGTCTTGTGGCCATGATGTGAGATTTGGAAGTTGCAACATAGTTTTGGGGCGGAATAAATTCTGATTCTTCTTCCTTTGAAGTTTTTTGGGGAACTGGAGCCTTCTGTCATGCAACGTTTTGGGTATAATATTATTTATCTCACTTCCAAATTATTTTTTACTTTTATATAGTTTCCTTGGCTTTATTTTTTGATTTTCACGTTGATGGTTATTGTATCTCCTAATTCCAACTAATTCTGATTATCTTTGGACTTCTAATTCTCTGGTTAACCTTGAGTGAATGGGAAGATTATGTGTAGTTTGTATAGTGGTTAGGAGTGGGGGCTGAAGGATTTTGGTCCTGCAAGTATTGGTTTTTGTTGGAATTTTAACTGAATGCTCTGGTATAAATATAAAGGAAGGAAGCAATTGAATTCTTATGTTTCCAAGAGGAGTAGATACATGGATTCAATGGGTCACAAAAGTTTGTTATTAGCCAGAATGGATGAAGATTGATTGGCTGGACTAGATCAAAGTTTAAATAGTCTAGATAAAAGATATTTGTCAAAGACCAACTTGTGGTTCTATTAACAAGAAGTTTAATGAATAATGAATGAAAAAATAACCAAAGAGCTTTTACACATTCAGTAAAAAAAAGTATTCAACAAGTCAGAGAAATAAAAAGCCATAATGCATGAAATAAAAGCTGTCAAAAGAAGAGCTTCAACACAATACAATTGAGGTGTTAATTCAACTGATTTGGCTACTTAACAAAATCAAAAAAATCAACAAGAAAAGGGACAACTGATTAGAGATATGAGAGATAATCTTTATTTATAACATACTACTTTTATGAGGCCCATAGTACTGGAAGATAAATTAGATTCAAAATAATTTCATATACTTTTCAAGTCAAAAAAAAGAAGGGCAATAGTTGCCATAATTCCAACAGTTTTAACTCCTACTTGTGGAGTTTTTTACTTGGAACCTATTTACTGGTTTTTAAGTGTTTTTTGAAATATTTTTGTGCGGTTTCAGCCAAGTTGTGTTTTTATTATTTTCTTTTCTTTAAATGAGAAATCTTACGTTTTATTTTAGTTTTGTTATTTGCAAAAGTTTTTCTGCTAAATTTGCAAGCTGAAAGGATGGAAATATAATCCAGAAAAAAATTTGATCTGGGCCAGAATACTGGTTGAGTTTCTCCTTGCTTCTTCAAAACGTTCACCACAAATTTAATGCACTGATTTTGGTTCCTTGAAGATGGGTTGAAACCAAGTTATTTGATCATCTCATTCTTTCCATTTACTACAAAATATTTTCCATGAGATATATGTGGAATAGAAGTTTCAGAGGAAAGGAATTCTTTGTATTGAAACTGAAAGAAAAAATAAGAATTACTTTTGGAATATTCCACTCACTTTTTAAATTTCAAAACTAAAAAAAATTCTGGATAAGAACAGGATAATTTAAATGAAATCTAATTATTAACATAAAACAAAGGAATCAGAAAAAATGAAAGATTCAGAAATTGAGAAATTTACACACTTTCTTACTTGAAGTTGTTACTGTTTGTGAAAATACATCTTTTCCAAGAGTATTTTAAGGAGCTTCATTATCTTCATTTTCTTGTTTTATTCCATGGATTATTGTCCCAGGATTTTAATCCAGAAAAATTCAACCAAATTCAAATCTTATCAGAAATGGTTCCAGACCTACAAAAAAAAGATTGAATCAAAACATTAATAAATAAGATAAAATAAAAAATGAAAACTTAAAAAATGAAACGTGATTTCTTAATACAATCTAAATCTGGGAGCTCTTCATATTTTTTTTAAAAAAAATGCTGTCACAAAACCATCCTATGATAAAAGGGGTAAAAACTTTATTACAGAAATCATTTCATATTCAGAGAAAAATTTGGATATGTGTATATGAATTAAAATCTTAATGTTTTTTCCCCTTCTTTTTTGCCTTTCCCTTTTCATTTTTTACCTTTCTCAAAACCCAGATAAATACACAAAAATGATCAATTTTGGAACCTTATCAATCATTTTTTTAAATATAAATTACTGAAAATAGAGATTCCCACAAATTTCTCCCTTGGACTTCCTCTCCTCTTTGGTCCTTCTAAAAATCAAAAAAAGAGAGAGAGAGATGGATCTCTTTTTAATTGATTATTGAGGAATTTAAATATTGGCTTCTCCTTTTGGTATTCCTGTTATTTTAGATCTTTGAGTAGGAGCTGGCTTGTGAATGTGAAAAATTTGATACTTCCCTCTGAACAGCTTCATTTCACCAAGAAAATACTTTTTTTCACCAGGGAGAAATTTCTGGAAGTCTTCAAACATTTCATGTAGTCATATATTTTCAATTGTTGATTTTGTAGGAAATTGAGGATTTTGGGAATCTTTTTTAGAAGAATTGTAAAAATTTCCAATTAATCTGACAGAGATTCTTTTCTTTTTTTCTGGTGACCAATTCTTTCCATCATAATTGGTTTTTCATTCCCCAGATTTATCACACTTGTACATGTAGCATTTTTTTCTTTGAATTTGAGACTTTTCCTTGACCAGCTCCCCTTTTAAATCATACAATATCCAGGAGGAGGGATCAGAAGAGTGGAATAAAAAACAGTTTGATTAGGGGAGGAAATGGAGGATTGAAACAGAGAAACATTGCCAAAAATTAGGTGGATGTTTTTTTGAGACATTTCTAGTTTTTTTTTTGAAATGAGTTGAAGATTGGAGTAAATATTTGCAATGGGATGGAATGAGATAAAATGAGAATTTAGATAGACATTCAGGAGAAATAAAGTTAAAAAATGGATTCAGATACTTCATATAGGATTTTTTTTTCTTTGAAGGTTCTATCTCCATGAAAGATCTGGCGTAACTTTCTATAAAATAATGAAATATCTAGTTTACGCACTCTAAAATATATATTTGAAGCTATCTAAATTATTTGACCAATTTTTTGGTGCAGTCACTGTTCACAATACATTGACTGTGCAGTGGGGCTTGGTTAAAGCTTGACCTGAGCTTGGTTAGAGCCTGACCTGAGCTTGGTCATAGATTGGTACTGAGCTCCTTTATTTCACTTGCTAGCAAGGGCTATCAGAATTTTTGTGGTGTATTGAGCTGTAAGAATTGGATTCAGTAGGTTTTATTTGTTATTCTTGGAGTGTTTAGTTGTTTTTATTGAGAGGTGGTAGAGTGATGATGAGTGGTGTGTTGTGTGGTGATTGATTATGAGTGGCATGTTGTGTGATGAGGGTGGTGAGTGGGGTTTAAAGGTGATGTTTAGGTTGAGGAGAGTTTTAAAGTGCTCCAAAATATGAGGAGGGACCTGGAAATAATTCAGAATGATTTTATTGAATACAGTATTAATTTTTCAGAGGATTCAAAAAAGTGACCCCCATCCTAAAAGGGGTTTATATCCCTTGCTTTTTTTTTGTGCTTTTATTTTTGAGACACAATTAATTCCTCAAAAATTACCAAAAAAAAAGGAGATCTTTGGAAGTCTATCTTTAAACAAAAAAGCCTCAAGTATTTCAAGATTTTTTTTCAATTTTTTTTTTTTTCATAAAAACAGATTCAAAAATGCAGAACCCCCCATCCTCAATTTTTTTTTAAAATTATTTTGATTGGGACCAATATTTAGGGGGTGAAACTGGTAAGTGAAACTTTGAATGATTTTTATTCTACTCATTTACTGATTTTATAAAGGCAATGTTAAATTTTCAACCCTAAAAAACTTGTTCAGGACAAAAATTGGGTTGTATGGTGCAACTCACAACCACATTCAGGCGCAAACCGCTGCTCCTGACCCATCTCAGTCATGAAGGGCTGCTTGCAACCCATCTTAGCTGTGAAAAGCTGCCCACAACCCCCAGTTGGGGTGTGAGTGGCAATTCATTACCCATTCTTGGTGTGCAAAAAAAAAGACACTGAAAAGAGAATAAATTAAAAAAATTAAAATCCATAAAAAAAGGGAATCATCTTTCTCATGCATCAAAACATTTATTTCACACATTTTGATGTTGTTGCGCAGTTTCACCTCTTTAGTATTTCATGCAAAAATTCTTTATTTCACACAAGTTTCAAGAATCCATTTTTTTTCAATTCTGACTCCTCAGCTCTGTAGCAGGGGTTCTTAAACCCCTAATCAAAATCTTTGGTAATTTTGGAGGCATTAGAACCCCTTCAAAAATTAATCAAAAAATGAAAAAATTCCATAAAAACAAATTTTAGCATGGGTTTTTGGATCCTTATTTTGGCTATTTTAATTGTTTTTTTTTTTGAGTTATTTCAGCTGCCATAAATTTTTGCCAACATTCAAAGAGTTTTCAAATATTTCTTTCATATTTTTTTGGATGTATGCTTTCAGTTTAAAAAACTCCTTTGAGAAACACAAAATTTCAAAAAACGAACAAATTTCTCTTTGGACATTTGAATCCTTTTATTTTCCGGGTGGTGATAAATTAACAACTCAAATGAGTTGTGTAAAAAACTCATTTGAGCTTTCTGGCATGCCACACAACTACATTCAAGCCTTGTAGCCTGCACACTACTTGAGTGTAGTTGTGCGGCCCCCAAAAAGCGGTCTGGTGCCCTGTAGCCTACAGCCTGACCACATTTGGGTCATGTGGGGCTCTATACAACCTGAATATATTTGTGTTTCCATGTCACACAACTACAAGTCTTAATAATAATAATAATAATAATAATAGTAATAGTAATAGTAATAATAATAATAATAATAATAATAATAATAATAATAATAATAATAATAATAATAATAATAATAATAATAATAATAATAATAATAATAATAACAATAATAATAATAATAATAATAATAATAATAATAATAATAATAATAATAATAATAATAATAATAATAATAATAATAATAATAATAATAATAATAATAATAATAATAATAATAATAATAATAATAATAATAATAATAATAATAATAATAAAAGAAATAATAATGAGTGCCAAAAAATACAAGTTTCTTGGCCAGCCCTAAAGTAAAAACACAAAAAAAACAAGCCCAAATTTTTTAATAAAATGTGATTCAAAACACTCATCATAATGATTTTAACTCAAAACATCCAACATAATGATGTTCAAAATGTGATAACCCTTTATATTAATAGAATTACAAGATCATCATCAGAACCCAAACCCAAATGATGAAATTAATTTATAAGTTAGAATACAACTCAAGTTGATCTTTGAGGTGATCAATCCAATGAGAAACTTTTTTAGATATCATGGAGAATGGTTTGGAAACTATGGGCAGGATTGGAATCACATCTGCCTTAAGTACAAACTGAACCCAATGCTTATTGTTAACAAAGCAAATGAAAATAGTATCTGATTTTTCTTTTACACCCATTTTCATAGGAGTATAAGTACAACATGAATCCAATGAAATGAAACATATTGGTCTTCCCTAAGTATCAGCTATCATTTGACCCATTTCCAACTTTGAAAGCCATTATGAAGATGGAATATTTTCATGGATGTCATTAACATCAAGTATTTTTTCAATTTTTTCAATATCTTTAATTCCACCAAGATCTTAGAATAGCAACCCACATTTTTCCTCAATGCTTCAAGCATTTTTTTCCAAACTTTAAACCATCCATTCTCATCCTACCCAATAAATTCAGCAATGACTTGAAATCCACAATTTACATCACCAACTGGATCCCAAACCTCCCCCAAGAACTCACGTTAGTTGGCAGGTATTTGATTGAGGTAATTCACTTCCTACAAACAAACATTAGCTAGACACAATTCTAACCTCATCAAAGGAATCAACACCCACCAAAAATTATATTCTGTTTGACTCCTCCATTTCTTTTTCTTCATGCTTTGAAAAGGAATCTGATTCCAACGCCACGGATGCCAATGAACTTTCAGTCTCTTCCTTTGAAATATGAAATTCTCATGAAGAGCATCACTTGAACTATAACCCTTTCTCCATCAGTTCATTAAACCAAAAAAATGAACCTTTCAAAAATGAAAAGACTTAAAATCCTTTGTCTTTTCTTCTTTGGTGACCTTCTAATTATCTTTTCCCACTTAAGTTAATTTTCAACATGTTCAAATCAAGAAGGATTTTGCCGTGTATCTGTCAATTTTGGACGGCCTCTGATTGATTGCAAGACTTTAGGTTCAAGTCTTGGGTTTGATTGATCATTTGCCATCTCCTTCATCAAGTGCTTCAACAGCCTGCAATAATCTTGTTCAGGATGAGCCAAGATCATTGAATTGAGCTTCTCATGTAACTGAGAATTGTTGAGAATTTCATCAACATCAAACTTTAAAAATTCACAAGGATCAAATATGAGTCAAGTAGGAATCATCATTCAAAAATCATTCATCAAAAAGCATTTATCAAAAAGCATTTATCAAAAATAATTTATCAAAAAGAATTAATCACAAAGTGATTTGAACAATCCAACAATGCAACTTAAACAAACTTACAGAACTAGAACTGCAAGGGTAATAATCCAACCTTCACCAAGGATGAATATCCTCAGTCACAACAGATCCTCTTGAAACCGGTAGGTCACCTATTTAGTGGGAATAGCTCAAACCCATTGTCATTGAGTATGACTTGGTGCACTCTTCCGCATCATGGCTCTGCTTCAATCTCTCTAATTGATCCACAACAAGTTTTATTGCCTGTAAAGAAACCTTTTATCCCAAGGGTAACAGTTCAGTAGGAAGAAATATTTGAATCTTTATTCAAGAGTTGTAAAGGGCAGCCTGAACCAATTTAATTTGATTTGAAAATGTTCCCTATAGGTTTTTCCAAACATAAAACATGTTTCCAAAAGAATTTGAAAGGAATCCTTTGAGATTAGAATGGGCCCCTTCCACCCAAGATGTGATTTTATTGCTCAATTCAGGGGTTTTGCAAGTCCAAGCTGTTACAAATTTCTCTTTGATAAGGAAGATGTTATGATCCATATACTCAAGAAAATCCTCACTGTCTGCAAAGAAACACTTTATACAATTCATAATGTAAGCAACTTAAAAATGGGAAGATTGACAGAAGAAGCAGTGATTTGTCCCTTACTCTAAGTTCCGCATCATTGATCTCTGCCTCCTCCTTGGTTTTCAAGGCCCAATACTTAGCCCACAGAGAAATAAAGCTTTTACAACTTCAAAGTCTTTATTAAAGCTCACTTTATAGTTTGCTTGCATGTTTTTAGAAAAGTGCCATTGACAACACTGTCTTGTAGACTCAGGGAAACTTTTTTCTAGAGCATGGATCAAAGCTTTTTAACAGTCCATCACAAAGACTTTGGGAAGTCTCTCAGGATCATAAGCCAACTCCATTATTGCATTGACAGGCCAAACGTAGAACTGAAACATTTCACTTTTTATAAAAACAAGATCTTTTATGAAATTTTTCTGGTTGGCTGTAATTCCTACAACATGAAATAGGGGGATGTTATACTTATTTGTTTTATAAGTACAATCCATCATAGCTATATGATGGAATTGTTTGCAAAGGTTCAATGACTTGGGGTGAGCCAAGAATAGGGCCTCCAAGTGACCCTCTCCACTGAATTTTTCTCAATGAACCCAACATGAATGACCAAGTTGTTCAAAGAGGACCTCCATAAAACTTTTCCCCTTTAGTTCTGCTAGTGTTACCTTACGCTTAGGGCTATAGATTGTTTGGTCATCAATGTATTTGGCACCATTTATTTTGCTCAATTTTCTTTTAAGCTGAAGTGTATTGAGCCCATCATTCATGCCTTCTTTTAGATTGTCTAGGGATACCCCAGATATTCTCCTCAGGTGAGGATGAACTGAGGGGTGTGGAGATGGTTCATGGGTATGTTGATCATTTCTGTGGGAGATTTGCCACAAGGGGTCTGCCTTTGTGTGACTTGCATGCATTAAAAACTTGAACCCAACCTTCCTTGTGTGAGTTTGCCTTGACCGTTTGGTGAGAAATCTCCCAGAGTAGGAACCATGTCTATCACAGGCTAAATCCACACCTTTATCACATTTTGAGTTGAAAAATTTTGAAGCATAACCATGCTTCATTGCTCATGTTTGACAATAGTCTTGTGCCTCTTCCCTAGTAGGAAAAGCTCTCACAGGAGGTAGGGCAAGTGGGTCTGTCATAGGTATGCAATCCATATTTAAATCATCATAGTTCAGTTTCCATCAAATTAAATCAGCCAAAGACCAGAGTAACATGAAGTGTTACTCACCACCAGAGGTCATGTCTATTTGTGAAACATTTTGTTCCCCAATTGTCACCCTCAATGAGGATGCAATTGAGACTTCCAATGTTTCATTATTCAAATGCTTTTTTCCGCAGCTTTTTTCATGGCACTATCAATGTAGTCCTTCAACAAGGCCGTGTTACAAAAAGGAGGGCTTACCACTGTTCCCATACTGCAAAAAAAATGCAATCCTAATTCATTATTCAATCCAAATTTCAATTGAACAAATACCAAGTTTGCTCACTTTAAATTTGAGAAAGATCAATTTTATCAGATGTTTGTTTGCATTTTCCCTGTAGTTTCAATGATTTGGTTCACAGATTCACTTTATTTCACTTTAGATTCACTTTGGTGTCACTTTGGGATTGCAAGATGTGGTACAACAGTCCCACATAGTATGTGTTGATCCCAAATTTGGGTTGATGCAACCAAAATATGTTCCAGGTGGTGCCAAAAATTTTGGCACAACCCCCAGGGGGTTGTATAATCCCAGCCACACGTGAAAGCCGCCGTGAACGGGGGTAAACAACCCAAAAAAGCTGTTTATGGGGGTATACAACCCCCTGGGGGTCGCATGTGTTTGATACAACTCCTTGGATGGGTTTTGATGCCTATAAACATGTCCACGCGCACTTTGGACGCGTTAATGGGCACTCATGCGTACATTGGGCAGTTTAGGGCCCTATCGAAAATTTAAAACAACAGTCAAGGAGCATTCAAATATTCTTTCCAGATTTTTTGGATGTATTATTTTACCTTAAGAAATTCCTTTAAAAAAGCAAAAAATTTGAAAAATTCAATTTTCTCATTGGAATTTTGGATCTTTTTTTTGCCTTTTTGGGTGTTTCAAGATTTTATAAATTTAAAAAAACTATTAGAAAGCTTTTTTAAAAAAAATTCAGAGTTTTTGGATGTCATTTTTTACCTTTAAATTTTCCATCAAAAAACAAAACAATTTGAAAAATTCACTTTTCTCACTGGATTTTTGAATCCTTTTGTGGGCCTTTATAATTGATTTTTTTTGGGTGATTCAAGCTTTCAGGGGTTTTTTTTTCAAAAAAAAGTTCATTAATACTTTTTAAAGATCATCTGCATTCTTGCATACACCTTACAAACTTCATTCAAAAAATCAAAAATCAAGAACAAATATGGATAAAAATATTAAAATTTATTCAACTATAAATGGTTTTATTTTTCTACTTGATTTTTTTGTGTGGAACAAAAAATAATTACCAAGATCCAAATTTCTATGAAAAATGGTTTACCAAGATTTGGAATGCTTTGTCACAAAGCTTTTCCAAAGTGGATCCAACCTGGGAGATGGACAATGATCAGACTTGAACTTCAATGAGACTATATGTTTGTATTCTTCTAAAAGAATTAAGCAAATAGGAGAAGTTTTGGGGATTTGGAGAATGAGGGGAATTCAGAGGAAGATAAGTGCAATGCATTAAAGAAGAAAACAGAACCACTGGACATTTATATGCTTCAGCCAGAAGGAAACCATGACTTAAAATTTCATCCACATATTTATGGGAGCTGGGCCATAAAGGTGGTTCAGTTGCATTTTTGCTTTGGGGAAAGTTTCACCCCAGATATCATGCAGCAATTTTGTTTCCTTGAAGATTGGTTTTGAATCAAGCTCTTTCACCATTTCTTTCCTGAATTCAATCCATTCTTCTGAGTTCCTCCAAAAAAACATTGCTGCTCCTCTAAAGCAACAGTTCCCATCCCCTATGAAATTTGAAATGTGAGATATGTGGAACGGCTGTTTTTTGGGAAATGAAATCTTTGTATTGGAACTAAAACCAAAAATGAGTTTTTTTTTATAAAATGAAATATGGAATATGGATAAAACTGAATTCTTCAATTTATACTTGGTCAAAGATTCCAGAAGAAGAATAAGATAATGTGCAGGAAACCTAGAGGAAAAACCCAAAAGAAATAAGAAAAAAATTAAAAAATGAGAAAATACCAAATTTACTCACTTTCTAACTGATTGTTGGGGCTGCTAATACCTGCCTGCCAGGAGTATTTTAAGGAGTATATCCATCTTCATTGGATACTTTTGGTTTTTTGATTCTTATTCCCACATTTTATTGAGGAGAACCAACCTGCTTATTCACAATGGTTCTAGACCTCTGATAAACTTTTGAATTAAAGAATTAATGAAAAATAATATCCAAAAAATTAGCCAAAAATAAAAGAAAATGAAATATCACCATCTTAATTACATCCAAATCTGGCAGGTATTCATCTGCTGAATCTTCCTTTTCATCTAAATCTGGCCCACGTCATCATCTTCTGAATATCCCTCTTCACTCCAAAATTCACTCTATGTTAAAAAAATGACAAGGACTCATTAAAAAAAACAACCCATTGCAGAAAAAATAAGTATAGTTATAGAATTATCTCTGCCTCTGATTCCTCCTTCTTTTTTCTCTTCCCCTTCCCTTGGATGGCCTTACACCTTCTTCAAACATGAATATATTAGAAAAAGAATTAATTATGAAAAGGTTGATGATAAATTCATGACTCCAGTCGCGTGGGAGTCGTGTAGGGCCCCACACGACCTGTTGGAGTTGTGTAGGGCCCCTCAACGTGTGGGGGCCCATACACTACTCCAAAGTGTTTTTCTAAACACGCACAAACCCTGGGGGGGCATATACCCTCCATAATGGGAATTTTTGATTTTTGTACCCCTGTATACAACCATATTATTTATTATTTATTATTTATTATTTATTATTTATTATTTATTATTTATTATTTATTATTTATTATTTATTATTTATTATTTATTATTTATTATTTATTATTTATTATTTATTATTTATTATTTATTATTTATTATTTATTATTTATTATTTATTATTTATTATTTATTATTTATTATTTATTATTTATTATTTATTATTTATTATTTATTATTTATTATTTATTATTTATTATTTATTATTTATTATTTATTATTTATTATTTATTATTTATTATTTATTATTTATTATTTATTATTTATTATTTATTATTTATTATTTATTATTTATTATTTATTATTTATTATTTATTATTTATTATTTATTATTTATTATTTATTATTTATTATTTATTATTTATTATTTATTATTTATTATTTATTATTTATTATTTATTATTTATTATTTATTATTTATTATTTATTATTTATTATTTATTATTTATTATTTATTATTTATTATTTATTATTTATTATTTATTATTTATTATTTATTATTTATTATTTATTATTTATTATTTATTATTTATTATTTATTATTTATTATTTATTATTTATTATTTATTATTTATTATTTATTATTTATTATTTATTATTTATTATTTATTATTTATTATTTATTATTTATTATTTATTATTTATTATTTATTATTTATTATTTATTATTTATTATTTATTATTTATTATTTATTATTTATTATTTATTATTTATTATTTATTATTTATTATTTATTATTTATTATTTATTATTTATTATTTATTATTTATTATTTATTATTTATTATTTATTATTTATTATTTATTATTTATTATTTATTATTTATTATTTATTATTTATTATTTATTATTTATTATTTATTATTTATTATTTATTATTTATTATTTATTATTTATTATTTATTATTTATTATTTATTATTTATTATTTATTATTTATTATTTATTATTTATTATTTATTATTTATTATTTATTATTTATTATTTATTATTTATTATTTATTATTTATTATTTATTATTTATTATTTATTATTTATTATTTATTATTTATTATTTATTATTTATTATTTATTATTTATTATTTATTATTTATTATTTATTATTTATTATTTATTATTTATTATTTATTATTTATTATTTATTATTTATTATTTATTATTTATTATTTATTATTTATTATTTATTATTTATTATTTATTATTTATTATTTATTATTTATTATTTATTATTTATTATTTATTATTTATTATTTATTATTTATTATTTATTATTTATTATTTATTATTTATTATTTATTATTTATTATTTATTATTTATTATTTATTATTTATTATTTATTATTTATTATTTATTATTTATTATTTATTATTTATTATTTATTATTTATTATTTATTATTTATTATTTATTATTTATTATTTATTATTTATTATTTATTATTTATTATTTATTATTTATTATTTATTATTTATTATTTATTATTTATTATTTATTATTTATTATTTATTATTTATTATTTATTATTTATTATTTATTATTTATTATTTATTATTTATTATTTATTATTTATTATTTATTATTTATTATTTATTATTTATTATTTATTATTTATTATTTATTATTTATTATTTATTATTCATTATTTATTATTTATTGTTTATTGTTTATTGTTTATTATTTATTATTTATTATTCATTATTTATTGTGAATTCAACATTACCCTTATGAAAATTCATAGATTTTTTTCCAAAAAAAATGGTGACTGACATTTGAATTTGCTATGAAATTCTTATTTGGCCTTCCTCTCCTCTTGGGTTCTTCTAAATATTCAAAACCAGATGGATCTCTTTTGCTTGAGGACTGAGAAATATTGTTTAAATTTTTGGCTTCTCCTTTGGGTCTTCCTCTTACCTTGGATCTTGGAGTGGAATTTGGCTCTTCAATAAGCATAAGTTGATATCTGCCACTGTACACCTTCATGCTTTCACCCAGATAATAAAGCTGTTCTCCAGGTGGCAACTTGCTGAATTATTCAAACATTTTAGTGAAATATAGTTTTTCATTACTGTCTTTGGTTGGAACTTCAAGTTCTTATGAATATTCATTTGATGCAGGGTTCACAGTAAACTGGAGAAAGGACAATCAAAATCAATCAGGAAATTATTCATTTGAGCTTGAATCCAAAAATAAAAACAAGAGAAAAATTTAATGAGATGGGAGCTTTGAAATTCCATTGAGGATTAAAATCATCAAGTTGGAAGAGTTCACCCTTTCTGATGGCCAATTTGACTTTGTGAACACATGGTATACCCATGTAAGAAGATTAATCACAGTTGTTGCAATTGATCAAAGAATCAGTAACTTGATGAAATGAATGAATGATCTTGAGGTCAAAGTGACTGATCTTTCCAGAAAGATGATCCACACAGTGATTCAAACCAATGAGATGCTTGAATTCTTTTTTAGAGGCTTCAATGGCTCTCTCATGGGTTTTGATGGTAATTGAACTGGAAATGTTTTGAACTACATTATAGAAAGAGCCAATAGAATAATTGATGGATATTTTGATGTAGAAGTGAGGACCTTCTATTCTTGATGTATTTGTTTTTCCAAAGTGAAAGTATTTTTTTGCCAAACAGGAGAAAAATTTTCTTTTTAGAGGAATCCAGTTTTCAAGAAGGTAGTCAGAAGTGGGAAAATTCCAGACCATAGAAAGTTTTTTGAAGCTTTCCTGATAGCTTGATTTACATTTTGAATAGACAAACTGATGCCATTGTTTCTGGAATAACTTCCATTCATCTTCAGATTTAAAGTGCTTCCTGCAATGAGTTTTAATATTTGTGAATAATGTGCCAAACACAGAGAAGATGATGAGAGGAAGGCAAAAATGATTCAATTAAACTAATAAGTGCTTTTTCCTAGTCTGTCACAATCACACTAGGCTCTTTATATTCAAAGATTTCCTGAAGTTGAGTCAGGGCCCAATCATAGTTCTGTTTTTCCTCTTGCAATAAAAATCAGAAGGAAACCCACAAGCTTCTAGGAGAATTTTTTACCCCAAGAATATGAAGAAGGGTCATTCAAAATTTTTTGGTTTTATATGTGCAGTCCATCATAATGAGAGTAGGGAAAAGTTTGAGAATTTTCATGGAATCAGAGTATGAAATAAATAATGAAGTAATTTGACCATCCAAATTTTTCATTTTGTAGTAAAAAGAAAAATTCTGGAGTTCCATTTTGAGTGCTCCCACAGGAGTTTTGCCTTCAAGGGAATTTTTTTTTGTAATTTGGATCTTTTGTTGTAAATTTTAGGCAGATTTGTATGGATAGGTGATGATGAGTTTTATATAAGAGATTTGAGAATTTTTAAAGAGGGAACTCCAGCTTTGGACAAATTTCAACCACCTCCTTTTTCTCCCCTTGGATTCTTTTGTGGATGGGATGAGTGGAAGGATCAATGGAAGGTGGATGTTTGTGCTCCGGAAATATAATCTTCTCCACCCAAACACCCAATCTTTTTGAAAAATTCCCTGATAACCTGAAAAGAAAATTGGTCTTTCTTGATTTTTTTGATTTGGTGGTATCTTTGCTGGGTTTATATTCCCCAGATTTATCAAATTGATAAGTGTAGGCCTAATTCTTGCAATTTGATACTCTGGTAGATATGTCATATCCATGGGAATTTGCCCATGATTGGATAGCCTCAACCAGCTCCTCCTTTTGATTATATGATAGCTCAGGAGGAGGGGCCAGAGGGGTTGAATAAAGAGTTTGAGTATATGAAGAAGGAGAAAGAGGATTTGAATCAATAGTTTGATTAGATGAGATAATTGAGGATGGGTCTGGTGAAACATTTGAAACAGTTCTGAAAAGTGGGTTGATGTTTTCTGGAGCCATTGGGAAAAGATATTTTCTTGTTTGAAAGTATCTGGAGTGTTGAGTTGTTTTGATGAGTGGTTAGTGGTGTGGTGTGGCTTGAGGAGGTGTGGTGTGGTGTGGTTTGGTTTGTTGTGGTGTGGTGTGGTGTGGTGTGGTGTGGTGTGGTGTGGTGTGGTGTGGTGTGGTGTGGTTTGGTTTGGTGTGGTGTGGTGTGGTGTGGTGTGGTGTGGTGTGGTGTGGTGTGGTGTGGTGTGGTGTGGTGTGGTGTGGTGTGGTGTGGTGTGGTGTGGTGTGGTGTGGTGTGGTGTGGTGTGGTGTGGTGTGGTGTGGTGTGGTGTGGTGTGGTGTGGTGTGGTGTGGTGTGGTGTGGTGTGGTGTGGTGTGGTGTGGTGTGGTGTGGTGGGGTGGGGTGGGGTGTGCTGTGGTGTGCTGTGGTGTGCTGTGGTAGTGGTGTGCTGTGGTAGTGGTGGGGGGTAATGGGAGGGTAGAACAGGTCAAGGGGGTGGTTTGTAAGATAATTGGAGCACTCCAAGATGGGTGATGGTCCTAGGAAAAAAATTTCAGTCATATTGAATATATGCATGTGAAGGGCTCAAGGAAGAGTGAATTTCTCAAATTGTTTTGTTTTTTGATGAAAATTTTTGATGTCAAAAATGAAATCCAAAGATTCTGAAAATAATGTTAAAAAGATCTTTAATATTTCTTTCAAAATTATCAAAGCTTGAAACACCACAAAAAATTAGTCAAAATGGCAAACATAAGGATCCAAGAGGCCAACGAGAAAATTGAATTTTTTGAATTTTTTGCTTTTTTAAAGGAATTTTCTAAGGTAAAATGATACATCCAAAAAATCTGAAAAAAAAATTAATGCTCCTTAACAGTTGTTCTAACTTTTTTATAGCTTGAATCACCCAAAAAAACAAAATAAAAAATAAAATAAAAGGATTAAAATGTCCAAAGAGAACTTTCATTTTTTTGATTTTTTGTGTTTTTTGAATGAATTTTTTAAGGTGAAAGGATACATCCAAAAATATGAAAAAAATATGCAAAAGCTCTTTGAATTTATTTCCAAATTTATGGAAGCTCAAATAAACAAAAAAATTGAAATAGCCAAAATAAGGATCCAAAAACCCATGCAAAAATTTTGTTTTTATGGAGTTTTTCCATTTTTTGATTTCATTTTTGAAGGGTTTATAATGCCTCCAAAATTACCAAAGATTTGTTTTAGGGGTTTAAGAACCCCTGCTAAATGGCTTCGGAGTCAGAATTCAAAAAAATGAACTCTTCAAACTTGCATGAAATAAAGTATTTTTGCATGAAATATCAAAGGGGAACAACTGCACAACAACTTCAAAATGCGTGAAATAAAGGGTTGGATGCATGAGAAAAAAAATTCCCTAAAAAAATAAAAATAAATTAAAACTTGAACAAATATTGTGTTTGTATTGAGTCTTGGAACAGGCGCAACTTTTTTTTTTTTTTAGCTTTCATTTATTCAGTTTTTTCCCAAGTTTTATCCCCGGGTTTTTCCAAGGGTTTTGTCCCAACGCGCCCTCCCAGATTTTTCACCCTTACCCCCCAAATTGATTCTTCTTCCAATTTTCCAATTGGACCCATTTTTTTCAGCCTCCAGTTGGACCAATATCCCTGATTTTGCCATCCACCCATCCATCCAAGGATTTTTGATCAAGCATTTCCAACACCATCAACTCACCATTCCTTCCCAATCAGTAAGTATTACATTCACAGATTTTGCTAATGAATCTTCAATTAACTGACTGCTTTTTTTCTTTTTGCTTTTTAAATGGGGGGGGCATTATTGCATTAGACCTTTCTTCCCTATAAACATTCAAAGATTTATCTCATGAGGATCTGCACTAAATTTATTCCATTATTGGTTTAATTGCATTCCTTTTTGATGATGATCTTAGATCCAAAAATTTTTGGCCACAAATTCATTGATTGATACATCAAAGTCAACCTACCATTCACATTTTTTGCCTCCTGCAATAATACATAGTTATTTATCCCTTGGTGAGCCTCCAAATTGACTGCAATTAGCCCACCATGGGTATTCCAATGGAAGATAAATGTTCTGAGCATAGATGGAGGACCTTTTGACTTGGAAGTCATCACATGTTAAGGGTAGTTATGTGGGGCCACTGATCATTTTGATCATCATTTTTCAAATGATAAAATCATGTATATTTCAAGCTTCTGAGCTGGATGATTTTGCAATTCATTTAATTTTTTCTGCCAAATGTTGCAGAAAGAGGTCTGGTTTCTATCTTTGGGCCCTGGCCAATTTTTGAGCCAGAAAAATTTCATTAAAATCTTATTTTTGCCTGTGAATTTCCAGCACCCACATTCAAAAACTCTTACAAGCTGGAACAAAAGTCATTTGTGATCAATACACCTTTTCCAGTACAGCTTTCACAACCACCAAATTCAACATCCAAGAACCTCCAGAGCCCAAGGCAATCTCAGGTTTAGCATGTGTTGACAGAGGTTTACCCTTGCCAAATCTGTTCAACTTTCTTACTCCTGGTGATAAGTCACTTGGCATTGCAAAGGTTATGGTGTGAAACAATATGAAGATGATTTGCTTCAGAGGTCTGGAGCATCATTTGGAAAATGTTCAACCAAAACCAATTGGAAAATTATGGGTAGCATAAAGACTGCTCCAGACCTTGGATAAGCTTCATTTTTATTAATTTTTTCTTGAAAAGATACGCTAAGAAGAGCTGTTTGGAAGGTTTATGACCTTGAACTTGGAAGTAAAATACAGTCATTTCCCCATCTTTTATGCAATAATGCCCCCCCAATAAAAAAATAAATAAAAAAGCAAAAAAGCAATCAGTTACTTGAAGAGATGGTTCATTAGCAAGATCTGGTAATTTAAGACTTACTGATGGGGAAGGAATGATGGTTTGATGGTGTTGGCAAAGCTTGATCAACAATCCTTGGATGGATGGGTGGATGGAAAAATTGGGGATATTGGTCTGACTGGAGGCTGAAAAAAATGGTTCTGATTGGACAATCCAAAAATAAAATAAATAGGTGGGTAGGGGAGAGAAATCTGGGAGGATGGGTTGGGACAAAATCCTTGGCAAAACCCGGGGATAAAACTTGGGAAAAAACCAAATAAATGAAAACTCAAAAAAAAAAAAGTTTTGCCCAGTCCAAGACTAAATGCAAACAAAGCAAAACTAAAAACACCAAAAAAAGTAAAAATAAATTAAAATAAAATAATTAAAAATAAATGGGTGGCCAAAATAAATTAAAAATTTGAACAAACAAAACAAAAACACCAAAAAAAGGAACAAAATCAAACAAATTGAAAAAAAAAACATTAAAAGGAAATTCAAAAAATTTAACCACTCAGGGGCCATGAATGTGCAGCTGAATGTGCAGCCCATATAAATAAATAATAAATAATGAAAAATTCTATGGACCATCCCTAAAGTAAAAACACCAAAAATTAAATCAACAATGAAACAGTGTATGTACCAGCCCTAAAGTGGAAATACCAAAAAATACAAGTTCAACTTGAGTAGCCCTAGAGTAAAAACACAAAAAAAAAGTTCAACTTGTGTTAAGCCAATCCCATCACAAGAAGTTAAAATTTATGATGGGATCAGCCCAACACAATTTTAACTGAATTACCAATAAAATCTCATTCAAACCACTCAAAATAATGATGTTAACTCAAAACATTAAACATTGTGATTTCAACTCAAAAAACTCAACACAATGATGTTCAAAATGTGGTAGCACTTTATATTAATAGAATTACAAGATCAGAATCAGAACCCAAACCCAAGTGATGAAATTAAAATGGTTTTTATAACTTAGAATACAACATAAGTTGATCTTTTAGATGATCAACCAAAAGAGAAGCCTTTTTAAAAGTCAAAGAAGCAGGTTTGGAAAAAATGGGCATTATTGGAATCATTTTTACCTCAATTAAAAGATGAACCCAGTGATTATTGTTGAAAAAGCAAATGAAGATTGGATCTAATTGTTTTTTTACACCCATTTTCATAGGAGTGTAAGTACAACACAAATCCAATGAAATGAAACATATTGATCTTCCATCATTATCAGCTATTATTTGACCCATATCCAACTTTCAAAGATATTTTGAAGACAGAATATTTTCATTGATGAAATTAAAATCAATTCTTTATTCTATATTTTTCAACATCTTTACTGCCCCAAAGGATCTTAGAATATCACATCTTATTTTTCATCAATTTTTCAATCATTTACTTTTGTACTTTAAACCATCCATGCTCATCAGAACCAAGTGATTTTGAAATGAATTTAAATCCACAATTCCCATCACCAACCAGATCCCAAATCTCCCCCAAGAACTTATGTAAGTTCTCAGGTATTTGATTGAGTTAATTCACTTTTGGTTCCCAAAATCAAAAATTAATTAGCCAAAATCCTATTCTCATTGAAGAAATTGATACTCACCAAAGATGAGCTTCTGTTTGACTCCTCCATTTCTTCTTATTCCTACTTGGAAAAGTATTGTGATTCCAAATGAAGGGAACTTAATGAAATTTCAGTATCTTCCACTGAACACTGAAATTCAGATGAAGAGCCTTTCTTGCACTACAGAACACATTTTCCCATCAGTTCATTAAAGCATAAAAATGAACACTAAAAATAAAAGACTTACCATCTTTGGTCTTTTTGGATCCCTTTTAACCCTTTTTTCCCTTTTAATTTCTATTCCAATGTGTTCAAATTTTTAAATTTCACAACCAGTACCTTTCAATTTTGTTCAACCGCGGCTGGACCATAAGACCTTGGGCTCAAGCCTTAGATTTTCAATCAAAGTTGCTGTAAGATTGACCAATGACCTTAAAATCTTCAATCTAACTTGTTGAGGTTGTCCCATAAGCATGGAATAAAACTTTTTGAACAATTGGGATTCTTCAAGCACTGGATCTGTGTGATTCTTTCAAAAATAAAAACATTAATTAATCTGTTGATTCAAAAACCCTAATTAATTCACTGGAAGGGTCATAGTCTAACCTCTACTGGGGATGAACATCCTTGGGCACAACAGATCCTCTCAATGCTAGTGTTTCACCTAATATGTGGGAACACAGAAAGCCCATTGTTTTTGAATAAGAATTTGAGAACACCTTGCCATCATGGTTGCGCTTTAATTTCTCAAATATTTAGCCAATTATATTAAATGCCTCAATTGAAAATTTTTGAACCAAAGGGAAAATTTCTTTTGGAAGAATAGTTTCTAACTTTATTCTATTTAAGTGACACATGCACTGATTGGATTTGGCTTTAAATGGTTCCTTCCAGGTGTTTCCACGCATCCAAAATTTTTCCAAAGATCCCAAAAGTAAGCGTTTGAAAGTAGCATGGGCCCCTTCTACCCAAGAAATGATTTTATTTCCAAAGTCTGGGTTCACACAAGTCCATGCCATTACAAATGTCTCTTTGATAGGGAAAATTTTATTTTCAATATACTCAAGCACATCCTCATGGTCTTTCAAGGAAGACTGTATACAAGTTTTAACATCAGCATTCCCAGCAGAGATGAACAGAAGGAGCAATAAATTGGACTACTCTGAGTTACGCATCATTGACTTCTGCCTCCTTCTTGGCTTTAGAGGACCCATATTTTGCCCACAGAGTCATACAACATTGCCATCCTCAATTTTCATTACTGAAGCAAACTTTAAAATTTGCTTGAATATTTTTAGAAAAGTGCCAGGAGCACAACTGTCTGGATGACTCAGGGAAACTATATTCAATAGGAAAAATCAGAGATTTTTCACAGTCCCTCACAAAGACTTTGGGAAGCCTCTTGAGATAATAATCCAACTCATTTAATGCATTCAAAGCCCAACTTTAGAACTCATTTTTCTTTTGTTTTTTAAAAAAAAAGACTTTTTCAAAATTTTCCTATTGGAAGTCATTCCTAAAAAATGCAATAGAGGGATGTTGTACCTATTTGTTTTATAAGTACAATCCAACAAAGAAATATGATGGTATTTTTTGCAAAGTTTTATAGACTCAGGATGAGCCAAGAAAAGGGCCTCTGAGTGACCCTCTCCACCAAATTTTGACCTGGAAAACCACTGGGATTCCTGCATCATTTCTAATAGAGCATCCATAAAACCTTTCCCATCAAGTTCTGCAAGCTTTACCTTCTGCTTAGTGTTATATATTTTTCTATCATCAATGTATTCTCCACCATCAATCTTGCTCAATTTTATCTTGAGTTTAATTAAATTGAGCCCATCTTTCATGCCTTCTTTAAATTGTTCCAAGGCTTGACCAGAGATTCTCCTCAGTTGAGGATGTACTGAGGGGTTTTCAGATGGTTGCTGATTGCATTTGTAATTTCTAATTGAGAGATGCCAAGTGGGATCTGCTACTGTCCAACTTTCATGGATCATGAATTGACAGCCAAACTTCCTTGTGTTAGTTTGCCTTTTATCTTTGGTGAGGCATGGCCCCTCATACATCCCAAATCTGTCACATGCTAGATCTACATATTTATCTTTCCTTGACTTGAAAGTTTTGAATGCATAGCCATGCATGGCTGCCAATTTTTACAATGAATCTTGGATTTTATCCTTCTAGAAAAGGCTCTCACAGGAGGAGGTTAAAGTGGTTCTGGCACCTCTCAGTTACATAGTTACACATCACATGGTTACATTAGTATTGATCAAGCCAAATCCTTCTCAGTCAGATGACATATGAAATGTGACCCACCACCTTTGTTCAATTCCAGTTGTGAAGAATAATTTTTTCCCTCAATTGTAACCCTAGATAAGGATGCGATTGGGGCTTCCAATGTTTTCTTTTCCAACTCCCTAGCCAAATTCCTAGAATTCAAAGATTTGTTAACAAAACTTTCAATTATTTCCCTTAACATCCCTTAAAACAGCCATGTTTAAAACAGGGGGGCTTGGGCTTGCCACTGTTCCCATAAATAAACAAAATTCAACTTGAATTTAGTATTCAATTGAATTTTCAATTCAACAACTCCAAAAGTTTGCTCACTTTTGGGTTGAGAAAAATAAATTTATCTGATGGGCATGTTTTGTGTTTGTATGCGGTGTGGTGAACCATTTGGGAAACCTTGGGAAAAGAATTTAAAAATTTAAAAAAAAAAAAAACATTTTTTTTTCTTTTTTTTTGAACTGAGAAAGAATTTGGATCCTTCACTCCAACCCTTCCTTTCCTAGTTGGGTCACTCCTCCTCATCCTCATTGCATTTCTCCTCCTCATCCTCATCGCGTTGCTCCTCCTCATCCTCATTGCATCACTCATCCTCATCCTCATCGCGTTGCTCCCTCATCCTCATCGCGTTGCTCCTCCTCCTCCTCATCGCATTGCTCATCCTCATCCTCATGGCATTGCTAATCCTCATCCTCATTGCATTGCTCATCCTCATCCTCATTTCATTGCTCATCCTCATCCTCATTTCATTGCTCATCCTCATCCTCATTTCATTGCTCATCCTCATCCTCATTGCATTGCTCCTCCTCATCCTCATTGCATCACTCAACCTCATCCTCATCGCATCGCTCCTCCTCATCCTTGTCGCGTTGCTCCTCCTCATCCTCGTTGTGTTGCTCTCCTAATCCTCATTGCGTTGATCCTTCTCATCCTCATTGCTTGCATCCTTGATTGCTTCCTCACTTTCATTGCGACCATCAGTCGTTCATCATGACCCTCCCCATTGCTTGGCTATGCGCAAATCATCACCTTCCCTCTCATCATCAATTCATCCATCATGGCATCCTCATCATCACCACCATCAATGCTTTGTTATTTTCTTTTATTGTACAATTTCTTTCTTTCTCACCCCTCTCCAGATTTTGATGGGAGGGGGTGTTGCGTTGTTACTAGGTGTGCAAACGTCCGCACGGACATTCGCAAGCAACAGGCTGGGGTGAGAATCTCTCACCCCAGTCTGGAAGATTGGCAGAAGGGAACCGGGCCTCCCCAAGCTTGAGCCTCATCATTGTAAAAAAAAAAAAAGTTTCCGCTTTCATTTGTGTTATCCAATTGTAAATAGTTACAGGGCTCTCTAGCCTATAAAAGGAGGGGCTCTCCCCTGCTTTTTTCCATCATCAATTCTTCCCACTAATGAGAATTATGAGCTTCTGATCCAAGAGCTCCTTCCTTTGTGAAATTGATCACTTATCCAGATATATCTTTTGATTATCCCTTGATCATTATCCCTTACCCTTGACTTTTTTTAAGTCCAAAACTCTGATCTGACCTTCTGTGGCCCTGTTCCTTATCACCAATCATAGCCTTGCTGGTTGAAGAATAATTCATTAAATTGAATTCTTGAGTGTGTTATACCACTCTTGATCCCTTTTTCTGACCATTATTTGGTCTTGATCATTCATTTGATTGTCTTTCTGGACAAGTCACGTTTGACTAAGAGGTTTTATTAAGTTTAAACCTGGAGTGTTAAACCTCCCTTTAATTATTCAAGCTGCATTCTGCCACACTATTCTTGAAACATTGAGAAGTGTTGGGTTACTCTTAGTCCAAAATTGTTTCTGTTTGTTTCAGTGATCCATAAACATATTGCATTGTCTTGTGCAGCCACCCACCATTATATGGTACCCTTCAAGCGCTTGATTGCGGAGAGTTGGGAAGACTCATTGAGAACCTGGAGGTTGATTGGGTTTGAGTTGATTGCTCCCAAGCACCTTCTGAAAACCAGAGTTATTAGCATGTGGGCGCCGTTACTTACAACTGCTTTGTTCTATTGGGCTCTGAGAAAACTTAAACTTATTTTGTTCAAAGTCTTTCTCCTCATCATCTTGGTTCAGGTAGTGCTGCTTCCCCCTCAGCTATTGTTGCTATTGACTTATCCCTATCCCATTTGATTCCTCATTAACAAAGGTTACTGAACCTTGATCCTGGTTACATTTAAATATTTTTGTAACACTCAGGAGGGCAGCCTAAAAAAGCATCTATCCCCTCCACAGAACTGCCAACTCCCTGCGCCGTTTGGAGTCTTACATTTGGTCCCCCGGGCCGGGATCAAACCAGCAACCTTGGGATTTACAGTCCCAGATTTGTGGAATCAACTTTGAAATCCAATCTTTTTCTCTTTTTCTTTTTTTTTTCTGTGTTTCTGTTATCATCTAGATCTGATCCGTGGAGGCCACTTGTTCCAGAAGTAAGTCCTCCCAATTGTGCACCATCAAGGGGTTTGGTCCTAGTTGTTTTTTTGTAAACCCTACCCTTGCCACACTCGTGAGCCACTTTGGAAATCTGTTCTTTGGATCCCTTAGCAAATATTTTGTCAAAATGGAATCTATCGGTACCCCTTCTACCTCTGTTTGGGCCAAGATGATCAAGATCAAACCTCAGAACAAGAACTTATGCTTTAACAGTACAAATGTTGAATGGTTCCTGGATTCCTACGAGATGGCTGCTGAAGTGGACGGTGCTAGTAAATATGACATGGCTTGTCAACTGCGATTCTTTATCTCCTCTGATGAAGTCATGGAAGTGATTGAATCATTTGATGGATTTGAATCCCATGACTGGTTACTTCTTAAGGAGGCAATGATTGCCTACTGGGGCAAAATTGATATAGCTAGGTTCACTCTCCAAGATCTGGATGCCCTAGTCTCTCAATGGACCTCCAATGGTGGTATCTCCTCAGCCTCTGATTATCAATCTTTCAGAAAATCTTGGGACCCTATCCAATCCTGTCTTATCCAAAACAATCACATTGATACGGTGGACAAAATTTGAGTGCAATTTTTTAAATCTTTCTCTCCAGGAGTGCAGGAAAGAATTAAGGATGAATTGGTGAAATCTGGATCCATGATCACTACAAGAGATAATCAGTTCAAGCTCCCTGCTTTCATGGTTCTTAGGAATACTGTGGATAAAGTAATGAAAGGTCAAACAGCTCTCACCTTTGAAAAACCTAGAATCACTGAACCAGTCCCTGCCCCCTCTTTTCAAGCATCTAACAAAATCATGAATAAGATTGAAGCCAATTGCAGACCTAAACCAAATCCTCAGACCCACCGGGAAACACCTACTATTGATGAGATCACCAAACTCCTGCAAGCTTTTGAGAATAAAATGGATCAGAAACTCTCCTCTCTGGTTGTCCCTAAACCCTCCAACTCTGTTCCTAGGTAAACCATGGTTTGCTATTATTTCCACAGAGAAGGTCATGGAACTGGTTGCTGTCCTGAACTCCTGAAGGACAAGGAGGAAATGTTGGTGGAACAGAAAGGGAGAAACTTCTTTCTGCCTAATGGTGCACTTATCCCTTTTGATTCATCTTTTCCAATTCGTCATGTGGTGGCCTCTTTCCAGCCTTCTGCTCCCAAGAATGCATCCTTGGCCTCTTTTGATTTTCAATCTGCTTGTGGAACTCTTCAGCCTTGGTATCCTCCTGCTTTCTCTTCTTCCAGCTTTTCTGGAACTTATCAATCTGATCCAGCTAGGAAACAACATGAAGAACCCAGACCTCATAAAGCTCCTCCTGTTCCATCTTCAATTCTTTGAAAACCTGTCAAACGTCAATCTTCACTGGAGCCTCCTTCTTCTGAGGTAGAAGACATGGAAGTAGAAAAGGAACCCCTCATGGATAGGTTCCCAGAATACTCTGATCCTGCTCCTCTTCCATCCAAATCACCTTCACCAACTGATCCAGTTATAGTGCCACCCTCACCTGAACTTCCTCTTCCAACTCAACCCAAGGTTTGATTCAAAAGGGGAATTTCCAAAGACCACCCCAACGCTGTGGAAGGGGTATTAAAGAAAATATCTAATCTTAAAATCCCTGATCTATCTGTGGCTGAACTCCTTTCCATCTCACCATCTGTGGCTGAAGGCATGAAGAAATGGGTTTCTTGGAGACGTGTGGAGATTGATCCTGATGAATTGAAAGTTTCCTCTGGAACCTTGATGGAAGACTCTGGTGGAACAGATCCTCCTTCTGATTCAAATCTTTATTCTTGTCCTCTTGTATTTTTACCATGCTCTCTAGGTGACTCATCCAAAACGGTTTCTCTACTTGTCAATTCTGGGTCCCAGCTAAACTTAATTTTGGATGCAATGGCCTGCAAGCTCAATCTCAGTCCAAGGGTCAGCTTCAACTCTGCTGTTTATGGAATTGGGAATCAATCTTGTGAGTTGGTGGGTAATGCTGAGGATGTGCTAGTTCAAATTGGTCAAAATATTGTTGGAGCCTGTCACTTTTGGATCACTCATTTGGAAGGTCCTATGATTTTGGGTTGTCCTTTCTTAATAGACTTTGGAGCCACCCTGATGTTTTCTGATCAAGTTGGGGAGAGAATTCTTCTTCCTGATGCTGATTGTAGGAAGATTGAAGTTCCTCTCTGTTCTTTGGATTCTGGTCGTTGGGAAAGAGATTTCCCTGGTTTTTCACCTAAATTGGTTCTGAAGGGGAAGCAGAAGGATTCTTCTAACTCCTCTCATTTTTTAGAAGAATAGTTGGCAATACTAATAGTTGTAGTTCTTCTAAGCCTCAGACTTCAACTACAGGGCCAAATTTTATCTCTGAGGCATATTTTTCATCCTTTTCATCTCTTTCTTCTTTTTCTTCTGATCTCAAAAATGTCCAAAATCAAAAACATGTTAAAACACAAAATTCCAAAAATATTTCTCTTCTCTCTGGTTCTGTTTTTTCTTCTTTTCCTTGTACTCTTATCACTGATCAATCTTCCTCTAGCTCTGGTTTGATTCTCTGCAATGAGTATAAACTAGATCCTGATCTCAATTCTTTTCTTAATGGTTTTGGTATGGAGGAGTATGGGCTCCAGTGGTGGCACTTGGGGGTAAAAGTAAGTCCTCCCAATTGTGCACCATCAGGGCATTCTTCTACCATAGTTTTTGAAACTCTACCTTGTGCCACACATGTGAGCAAAGCATTATCTTTTGGATCCTCTTTTATGGAAAAGGCACCTTTCGAAAATTTTATGGAACATCAAACTTGGAGGATGTTGGAATCTGATCTCAGTTTTTGTACTCAGGTCTCGCTGGTGAATGCTTGGAGGAAACAAGAACTTCTCTCTTTTGCAACTAAGTATAAGCCAGTTGCAAAAAAGGTCCAGCCTGTCAACCAACCCATGCCTCTCAATCTCAATCCTCCTCTCATGCATCCTCCTCTATCTCGTGATCCTTATTGTGGTCTATCTCACTCTCTTTCTGGCCCCTTTGTACCTTGTGGTTTTGTCACTGAAGAACAATTGAAGGTGGTCAACTTCGGTCCAGATGGATGGCTTTTACCTGATGAGTTAAATTTGATCAAAAATATCTTATCTCTAAGCAAAAAATCTATTGCATTGTGTGAAGAAGAGAGAGGTCTCTTGAAAGAATCCTATGGTCTCCCTTATATCATCCCTGTAGTTGAACATGATCCTTGGCAAAAGAAAAAGATCCCTATTCCTGCTGCAAAAGTCAACAAATTCATCAAGTTGGTCTGCAAACAAGTCCATACTGGTCTATATGAACAGTCAACCTCCAGTTACTCTAGCCCTGTTTTCTGTGTTCTAAAGAGTAATGGTAAACTTAAAGTAGTTCATGATCTCCAACCTCTCAATAAAGTTACTATTAAGGACTCTGGTGTTCCTCCTGCCACTGAAAAATTTGTTGAATCCTTCTCTGGGAGAGCCTGTTATGGTCTAGGAGACATCATGGGGGGTTATGACAAACGATCTTTGCATCCTATTTCTTGCCCTCTCACTACTTTCAATACTCCTCTTGGTTGATTTCAACTGACTCGATTGCCTCAAGGTGCCACCAACTCGGTTGCAGTCTATCAGGCTCAGATGATGTGGATCCTCCAAGACAAAATCCCTGATCATGCTGGTATCTTTATTGATGATGGTGGAATTAAAGGTCCAGTTTCTGACTATGATAATGAGCTCTTACCTTGGCACTCAGGAATTCAAAAATTTATCTGGGAGTATGCTACTATCTTGGAAAGGATTTTGTTTTGAATCAAGGAATCTGGCCTTACTGTCTCTGGATCAAAAATTGCTGCCTGTGTCCCTGCCTTGGAAATTGTTGGTCATATAGTCTGCAAGGAAGGAAGAAGGATGACACCCTCTAAAGTCAACAAAATCATCTCCTTGCCTACTCCAACAAATCCAACTGAAGTTAGAGGTTTCCTAGGTGTTTTAACTTATCTCAGGATCTTCATTCCCTCTCTATCCAAAATCTGTGCACCCTTGCGTCTTCTAACCAGAAAGGAAGCTGAATGGATTTGGACCCAAGATTGCAAACAATCATTTCAGTTTCTCAAAACTATTGTTGGCAATGACATAGTTTTGAAAAAGATCTCTTATGGGCCTGGAGCTGGAAAAATAAAATTGGATGTTGACTCTAGTTATCAATCTGTTGGGGCTGTCCTTACTCAGGAAGATGAAAATGGTTTGGACCGCCCTGTTATTTATGAATCTTTGCTATTTTTGGATGTGGAATCTAGATACTCTCAGCCCAAACTGGAACTCTGTGGTGTGGCCAGAATGCTGAAGAAACTCCAAACAGTACTCTGGGGACAAAATTTTGAATTGCAAGTTGACGCTTGATCCATTGTGGAAATGATCAATGCTCCCAGTCTTCCAAATGCTCCAATGACTCGCTGGGTAGCTTTTATCCAACTTTTCTCTTTTGATATTGTTCATAGGCCTGGGAAATCTTTTACTATGCCTGATGGTTTATCTAGAAGGCCTATTGGAGACAATGAATTGGATTTTGGAATGGATTTTTATGAGGAAGAACCTTTGATCCACCCTGTTTTTGCTTTCTCCTCCCAAGATTACTCTGGTTTCCAACAAGGTTTCTGGCTTAAGTTAGAGCAGTACCTTTCAACTCTCCAAAGACCCCCTGATCTCTCTGCCAAAGAATTTCTATCCCTTAAAAGAAAGTCCTCTAGTTTCTTTGTCCAAGGTTCTAGGCTTATGAAAAGATGAACTCCTTGTGCGCTTGTTTTGGTTACTATCCCGGCTAAGCAATATTTGATCCTTGAAAGTCTCCATGAGGGCCTTGGTCATTGTGGGGAAACCAAAACTTATCAACAATTATCCAAACGTTTCTGGTGGCCATCTCTGAAGAAATCTGTCTCTCAATGGTGCAAGAGTTGTGAAGTTTTTCAAAAACGTGATCTTAGGCGTCCAGCTGAAATTTGCTATCCTACTGGGGAGTCCACTGTCTTTGGAAGGGTTGCTATGGATGTGGTTCAAATCAAGGCAGGTGGTGCTAAGTACCTCATTGTGGCTAGAGATGATTTTTCTGAATGGGTTGTGTTGAGATTTCATGGCAGTGGAGCCTTCACTGCGCCTGGGGATTCTCTTCTCCAGCGGGGACCCTGTCTCAGTTGATGATTCGGGGGGGCCTACCAAGCTACCATTTCCCCGGGAAGACCTCAACCTACATCAGAGGGGATGATGAACTTCACTATTGAATGAGAACCAACACCCAACTCAACTGCAAACTTCTCGCTCAACTTCAACTAACAACAAACATCTCAATCAACCAAACCGGAATCATTAGCAACTCCTTTTCAGTCTTCTATTCTTTTTATTCTCTTTCTTCTCTTTCCCTATTCATCTCTGTATTTCCTTGATTGACTCCTCACTGCCTCAAATCATGCCCGGTGAGATTCATCTCTTGTGTGTTTCCTTTCTTTTTCATCTCAAAGGCTCACTGTACGCTTGACCTCAGCTGGTCCCAACCAATCCAAGCTCAAACCTCAAGATCACCTCAATTAATCAACCCTCGCCTTGCTCTCGTCCCTGATGGTCACTTGTGCAGTCTGCCAATCCTGTTTGTATTTCCTTTTCCTTGTGCACTTGATTCTTTTTCCAAAGATCTCATTTGTTTTTTGGTCAAATGTGTCTCAGCTCTCAGTGCAACTATCAATTCAAACCCATATTATTTCTCTACGGTTAAAAGCCCAAGGCACCTCAAATTTACTCAACCGCTGAAGAATCTGCTGAGAGAGGATAACAACCGGGCACTATGGACATCTTCAAGCAGACCATGCTCAAGACTGCTCTCAAAACAATCCCGTTGCTCGGAGACGACAATTACGGCATCTGGAGAGACAAAATGGATGCTGTGCTTGATGTTCGCAGATGCACCACAGCCATGAACAATGATAATTCTGAGCTTGACGCGTCCGTCAATGACAAATTAAAACTCCTCATCATCTCAAAACTTGACTCCACTGCGCATGAGAACATTGTTACAGCGGAAAACAGAAACTCGGCTAAACGTCTATGGAAGGCAATCATTCACAAGTTCACATCGTCTCAAGCTTCAAACCAAGCCAGAGTGTTCAACAGCCTCCTCTATCTGTCATTCAACTCAGACAATATTGTCAATTTCATCACCAAGGTAAAGGTTTGTCTCAACAAGATGGCTGAAGTGGGAATTAAATTGCCAGACAACATCATAGCCTATATCATTCTATTCAAACTTCCTTCCTCTATGGACAACTTCAAGAGGCAGATCATGCACTCCAACAAGGAACTGACGGTCCAATTTGTCCTCAATCATTTAACTCAACTCAACAACAAATCAATGGCTCAGTCCTCCATTTCAAGTTCACGGGCCAAGGGCAATGTCACTCTGTTTGGAGGAAAGACTTCTTCTCACTCAAAGTCAACCAAGCCATCTGACCAAAAACGGTGTGTGGAAGGTTACCATCACCCTGGCCAAGACAGGAACCACTCAGCCGGAGATTGTTGGCACCTGAGTGGTGGAGAGAGAACCAGGCGAAGTGGAAGGCAAAGAAGGCTGGATCAAAAGCAAAGACCAAATCTCATTCCGCTCACTACCTTGCTCTACTCAACCTGTGTATTGAACACGGAGACTCAAATTGGCGCTTCTTGCTTGACAGCGGAGCATCAGTCCATATGATAAACAACAGTTGGTACTTCACCAAGATGGAACCATACTCTGGAGATCCTATCAAGACTGGAAAGGAAGGAGCTTGCTTGCCCATAAAAGGAAAGGGTACGGTCTTACTTTGTTGGAGTAATCTCACCCTTGACCTCAGTGAAGCATTTTATGTACCAGAAATAACCATCAACTTGATCAGCGCGGGCGCTCTGAATGGCAAGGGCTGTGGGATCAACTCAAGCAGAAACAAATTCACAGTGACCCACGCGGGCAGAGAGGTACTTGCTGGACAAATCAAGAACAACCTGTACACGCTTCCTACTCCCTCACTCTTGTCTTCAGAGTCTCACTTCTCCTCCGTCACGTCTTCGCCGGAAGATGCTTTACTCAATATTCACAGAAAATACGGCCACGCATTGCTTTCAAGACTCACCTCCCTCATCCAGAATATCCCCAGCAATTTCAGGCAAAAGTTTGAGTGCATCAACTGCGTCCAGAGCAAAATTACAAAAGCTTTGTTCAAAACCACTTCCACTAGATCCACAAAAGTCTTTGATTGGATACACCTGGATCTCATGGGGGCGATTTGACCATGCTCAAAATCTGGCCACAGGTTCATCCTGTCTCTGGTAGATAACGCCAGAGGATATCTCGCAGCCTTCCCCATCACTTTGAAGGACAAGACGGCCGACATCATCATCAGCTTGCTCAAGAAAGAGCATCATTGCCGGGGAGTTTATCCTTCCAAGGTCTGCTCTGACGGAGGGACCGAGTTTGTCAACAAAAAGCTAACCTAATTTCTGGACAACAGAAAAATAACTCACATTGTATCTGAACCGTATCATCCGGAACATAACGGTCGCGCAGAGCAAGCCAATCAAACCATCATTGAATCAACCAGGGCAACCCTCAAAGACGGGAGTCTCCCCCCTTTGGCATGGCACGAGGTGGTCAAGGGGTGCTGCCTCATGCTCAATCACATCCCTCTGAAAGGCAAAACTACAACTCCTTGGGAGAAGATGCATGGTTGGACCCTCCCATACTCATTTCTCAAGCCTATCGGAAACCCCTGTATCTATTTGATCAACAAAAGGGAGAAAGGACTGAAATTCAACATGAAAGGGGAAGAAGGCACACTAGTAGGCTTCAATCACCTTCTCCTGTTGTATCAAATCTTAACTAAGCATGGCTCTATTGTCTCATCTAAGCACGTCAGGTTTCTTTGCATGCCTCCGCCTAGAGTAAACGGACCCAAATTTGACATTGAATCTGACACAAGTGACAGCAATCATCCTCCAACAGCCAATCGACTTCCTGAAGACCATCCCAATGGGCAAGCTCCTTGGACCGACTATTGGGACAACTCATCTGAGTCAAGCAGCTCGGCCGATGAAGTCAAATCAACTGATCCATCATTGGATGAATCAACCTCAGCTGCTCCATCCGGCCAGGAAGCTTCAACGTTGCCTCAGAATGCCGGTCCAGTCAACCAACAGGCTGTCACGTCCACTGGACGGGTGCTTCAAGATTGATTGCAAATCAGGCCTCCACAACGGTATGGCTTCTTTCATTTCTATGAGCCCAAATCTTACAAGGATGCCCTCCGGTGCAAAGAGTGTGTGGAATGGATGAAAGCCATGGATGTCAAACTGGGCTCTATTGAGGACCTCTGCGTGTGGGACAAATACAATGGCCCTGACCCCAAAAATGCTCTCAGGACCACGTGGATCTTCAAAATCAAGCAGGACTGTCATGGAGACCCGGTAAGATATAAGGCCAGGCTTTGCGTGCAAGGCTTCAATCAAATTGAAGGGCTGGACTACTCCAAGACTTTTTCTCCCACCGGCAAGCCTTCGACGCTCAGACTGTTACTTCTCTATGCACTCAAATCAGGACAGAAAATTTGCCAATTTGACGTTAAAAGCACATTTTTGCATTCACCAATCAACGAAGAGGTCATCATTCACACTCCAAAGGGATCAAAAAGGAAGTCCCAATTCCTCAAACTTTGAAAATCGCTCTACGGCCTGAAGCAGGCTCCAAAGAATTGGTACGAAACGCTTACCGCCTGGTTCAGAGAAGTGGGGTTCCAGGAGTCTTCATGCGATCCCTGCCTTTACCTCTCAAATGACGGCAGGTCTTGAATCTTCTTTCATGTGGACAACCTCATCCTTGTTTGCAACGGTGAGGACTTTGAAAATAAATTCCTGAATCGCTTTTCTGGTTCCACGGCAAAGGATCCGGACACTGTCCTGGGGATGCGAATAGAGGTAAACCAGGAGAAAATTCTCCTCATTCAACCCAAGCACATTGAAAGGGGCCTCAAGGAATTGGGTCTAGAAGATGCCAAAATCAGCAAGTCACCGCTTACCCCAAATCTACAACTCACGCCTGCAACTGACGACGAGTATGAACAATTCAGAGCTTTAAATGTGAACTATTGTTCAGCTATTGGCTTACTCAATCACATTGCTTGCTACTCACAACCTGACGTGAGCTTTGCTGTGTCTAGTCTTTCAAGATTCAATTTCAAACCTGGCATGCATCACTGGAATGAACTTAAGAAGATGTGGAAGTTCTTGAAAGGAACATCCAATGTCAAGTTTCGCCTAAGAGTCAACGATACCAACTCCTTAACCTCCGCCTACTCTGACGCCTCTTGGGCTGATGACCCTGACACCAGACAATCCCAGACGGGGTATCTTTGTGCGGTCTATGGTTGCGTGGTGTTGTGGAACAGTTCTAAACAAAAGAACATCACTTACAGCTCCACCAATGCAGAACTCAACACCTTTGTTGACGCATTTCAAGAGTCCTCCTGGATCCAATCACTATCAAGTGAAATATTTGAAACTGCGTTGTCTCCCATCCTCATTCATACGGACAACAGTGGTCTGGTCAACAAGCTTGAAAGATTTGGGTCAAATTCAAAAACTCGTCACTTGGACCTCAAAACAAAAGGGATGAGGGAGAAACTAAAGTCTGGAAACATCTCAATCAAGCTTGTCAAATCTGAAGAAATGCCAGCAGACGCACTCACCAAAAGCTCTGATCAAGCTAGCCTTAGGCATCTGCAAATTTCCTTCTCATCTCCCATGTCTGCATGACTCCTGCTTTCCTCCTTTTCTCTTCTCAGTCATCTTACCTCCACTCTGTCTCCTCGTCATGTTTTCTTTTTTGATTCATTTTTTTTCTTTTTCATCTATTTCTTTTTCTTGTGTTGTTCTCTGAGACTGTCTTGATTCTTCATCTCTCCTGGCATGGGGCGTGTTGAGATTTCACGGCAGTGGAGCCTTCACCACGCCCGGGGATTCTCTTCTCCAGCGGGGACCCTGTCTCAGTTGATGACTCGGGGGGGCCTACCAAGCTACCATTTCCCCAGGAAGACCTCAACCTACATCAGAGGGGAGGATGAACTTCACTTTTGAATGAGAACCAACACCAAACTCAACTGCGAACTTCTTGCTCAACTTCAACTAACAACAAACATCTCAATCAACCAAACCGGAATCATTAGCTACGCCTTTTCAGTCTTCTATTCTTTTTATTCTCTTTCTTCTCTTTCCCTATTCATCTCTGTATTTCCTTGATCGACTCCTCACTGCCTCAAATCATGCCCGGTGAGATTCATCTCTCGTGTGTTTCCTTTCTTTTTCATCTCAAAGGATCACTGTACGCTTGACCTCAGCTGGTCCCAACCAATCCAAGCTCAAACCTCAAGATCACCTCAATTAATCAACCCTTGCCTTGCTCTCGTCCCTGATGGTCACTCGTGCAGTCTGCCGATCCTGTTTGTATTTCATTTTACTTGTGCACTTGATTCTTTTTCCAAAGATCTCATTTGTTTTTTGGTCAAATGTGTCTCAGCTCTCAGTGCAACTATCAATTCAAACCCATATTATTTCTATAGGTTGAAGCCAAATTCCTTAAGAACCTTAGTTCTGAATCTGTGGCAGCTTTCCTTCATGAGAATTGGACAATGCATTACGGTTTGGCTTGATCTTTTTCTACTGATGGTGGCTCGGAATTTGGTGGAAAACTTGCTGAAATGATCCAATTGCTCCCTGGAAAACATAGAGTTACTACTCCCTATTATCCTGAAGGACAAGGCATGGTGGAAAGAGGCCATGCTCCCTTGAAGGCTGATCTGGTTAAACTGGCTGGTGAAATTGGCAAGAATTGTTGAAAGTTTCTTCCCTTGGTCCTCTTCTCTGATTGAATTTCCACCAAGCAAACCACTGGCTACTCTCCTTATGAAATCATCTTTGTTCAAAGGGCTGTTCTTCCTCTTGATCTTGAAATGGATTCTTTCTTGGGCATCTCTTGGGAACAAGTTTCTTCAACTACTGACCTACTAGTTTCCGGATCAAAGCAACTGGAGCGGAGTGAAGATATTTGTAACAGAGCTAATCAGAAGATGATGGAATCAAGAGCAAAATCAGTTCATTATTGGGAAGATTAAAATCTAAATCAAATCAGAGATCCTTTAAACCCTGGTGATCTGGTATTGGCTTATAATCAATCTTTAGAGACTCAGTGGGGAAAACTTTTTTTGAATTGTTGGAATGGTCCTTATAGAGTGGTTTGTCAAGTTAGAGGTGGATCTTATGTTTTGGAAGAACTGGATGGTACTCAATCGGCTAGAAAGTTCTCTGCTGATCAAGTTAAGAGGTTTTATTTTTGTGGGGGCAATTTGGGTTCAAAGTAAGTCCTCCCAATTGTGCACCACCAGGGTCTTCTGCTGCGCTTTGTTGTAAAAGACTCTACTTTATGCCACATACGTGAGCACCTGGGACGCCTTTTCTTTTATCTTCTCCACATTTAGACTCTTTTGGATGGATCAACATGGGTTTCAACATTTTTTTACTTAGAGGATCAAGAAACAGCCAATTATTTTCTTTTTTTCTTTTTCATGGTTTCAAAATTATGATGCAGACTAGGGACATTCTGTAAGTTGGGGAGAGATGTGGTGAACCATTCGGGACACCTTGGGAAAAGAATTCAAAAATTTTTTTTAAAAAAAAAAAAAAAAAAAAAAAAATTTTTTTTTTTTGAACTTAGAAAAAATTTAGATCCTTCACTCCAACCCTTCCTGTCCTAGTCGCGTTGCTCCTCCTCATCCTCATTTCATTTCTCCTCCTCATCCTCATTGCGTTGCTCCTCCTCATCCTCATTGCATTGCTCATCCTCATCCTCATTGTGTTGCTCCTCCTCATCCTCATTGTGTCGCTCCTCCTCATCCTCATCACATTGCTCATCCTCATCCTCATCCTCATCGCATTGCTCATCCTCATCCTCATTGCATTGCTCCTCCTCATCCTCATTGCATCACTCAACCTCATCCTCATTGCGTTGCTCCTCCTCATCCTTGTTGCGTTGCTCCTCCTCATCCTCATTTCATCAATCCTTCTCATCCTCATTGCTTGCATCCTTTATTGCTTCCTCACTTTCATCACAACCATCAGTTGTTCATCATGACCCTCCCCATTGCTTGGCCATGCGCAAATCATTGCCTGCCCTCTCATCATCAATTCATCCATCATGGCATCCTCATCATCACCACCATCACCGCTTTGTTATTTTCTTTTATTGTACGATTTCTTTCTTTCTCACCCCCTCCAGATTTGGATGGGAGGGGGTTTTGCGTTGTTACTAGCTGTTCAAACGTCTGCACAGAAGTTTGCAAGCAACAGGCTGGGGTGAGAATCTCTCACTCCAGTCTGGAAGATAGGCAGAAGGGAACCAGGCCTCCCCAAGCTTGAGCCTCATCATTGTAAAAAAAAAAAAAAAAAAAAAAAAAAAAAAAAAAAGTTTCCACTTTCATTTGTGTTATCCAATTGTAAATAGTTACAGGGCTCTCTAGCCTATAAAAGGAGGGGCTCTCCCCTGCTTTTTTCCATCATCAATTCTTCCCACTAATAAGAATTATGAGCTTCTGATCCAAGAGCTTCTTCCGTTGTGAAATTGATCACTTATCCAGATATATCTTTTGATTATCCCTTGATCCTTATCCCTTACCCTTGACTTTTTTTAAGTACAAAACTCTGATCTGCCCTTCTGTGGCCCTGTTCCTTATCACCAACCATAGCCTTGCTGGTTGAAGAATAATTCATTAAATTAAATTTTTGAGTGTGTTATACCACTCTTGATCCCTTTTTCTGAACATTATTTGGTCTTGATCATTCATGTGATTGTCTTTCTGGACCAGTCACGTTTGACTAAGAGGTTTTATTAAGTTTAAACCTGAAGTGTTAAACCTCCCTTTAATTATTCAAGTTGCATTCTGCAACACTATTCTTGAATCCTTGAGAAGTGTTGGGTTACTCTTAGTCCAAACTGTTTCTGTTTGTTTCAGTGATCCATAGACATATTGCATTGTCTTGTGCAGCCACCCACTGTTATCTGGTACCCTTCAAGCGTATTATTGCAAAGAGTTGGGCAGGTTCATTGAGAACCTGGAGGTTGATTGGGTTTGAGTTGATTGCTCCCAAGCACCTGCTGACAACCAGAGTTATTAGCGTGTGGGCGCTGTTACTTACAACTGCTTTGTTCTATTGGGCTCTGAGCAAACTTAAACTTATTTTGTTCAAAGTCTTTCTCCTCATCATCTTTTTTCAGGTAGTGCTGCTTCCCCCCTCAGCTATTGTTGCTATTGACTTATCCCTATCCCATTTGATTCCTCATGAACAAAGGTTACTGGACCTTGATCCTGGTTACATTTGAATATTTTTGTAAAACTCAGGAGGGCAGCCTAAAAAAGCACCTATCCCCTCCACAGAACTGCCAACGCCCTGCGCCGTTTGGAGTCTTACAGGGGTTTGTGACAAGACTTTGTTTTGCCCATAGGCAGAGCGTTTGATTCCCAAGTTTCTTTTTTGGTCCAATAATAGTCCCACATAGTATGCCACATCCCGAAATTTGGGTAGAAGCTGCTCAAATGTGGTCCAGGGGTTCTTAGGTACCCCAATTTCCCCCCTCAAATGGCCCAGAAAAACAGGTGCAACCCCCGCTTGCAACTCCCCGGTGTGGTGTCAATTTATAGAAACGGATTGGGAACTGCGTCGCGGCTGCGCGCTCAGAATTGGAGGCAAGCGGGCTCAGCAATCAGGGTATGCGGAGTGCTCACCAGCGGCAGCTGCTGGATCAGCAGCAGCCGCTGTTTGGCTCCGCACCTAGTGGACGTGTTGGGCTCAGCATCAAATGCGGCGTGGGCGGCGATCCGCCCCAGAGATTGGATTTGGAAGGTAGTGCGCTTGACTAGGTTGGCGGGCGCGCCGGTTCGGATATGTAGGGGCGGAGCAATCCGCCGGCTATAAAGGAACGGGTGGAGCGCGCATGCAAGCGTGCGGATCATGCCGGATAATACCGGACACCCACAAAGGGCGCGGACAAACGGATACAGACAGGCGCGGGGGGCTCCGAGTAGGGCGCGGTGCAAGGACGCGTCATGAGAAGGACAAACCAGATGGAAAGAACGGCGTATGGACATTGGGGGGAGTTTGGTACGGAGGTGGGGAGAGGAGGCTAGGGTTTCTGTTTTGAGATTGTTTCCTGTTTCTTCGTCATACTGTCATTTGGGCTTGTACTTAGGTTAGGGTTGAGAGGGAAGACTTATCCTCACTCTCAACTGCGGGTTAGGAGGGGGGGGCATGGAATCAGAGCATCATATCATTGGACTGGATCAATCATCTTGCCAAGAGATTAAAGGAACTCATACCGGATACACATCCAGGTGGAAAGTTCCTAGGATTGAAGGATTGGCAATTTCACTCTCTCTATATTTTTCTATTTCTCATTTAAGTGCAACTTTGGGCATCCTCATCTCCTTTCAGACGCAGGGAACCGTTAACTTTCAAACCTTGGGACAATTATAGGGGGAGAACCCTTATTCTTTCCACATCAGGGGGTCTGGCTGGGAAATAACCTTCTGTTTCTTGTCCTTTGAAGGTAACTCGGCACAATAACCTCTTCATACCTCCCTACAGTTGCTTCCTCTTCTTCTTCTTCTTCTACTTCCGTTTCCGGGTCCGTACTCCGACCCCACTCGCGTCTTCCATCCCTCCTCCTCCCCCTCCCTCCGCTTGACCCAGGTCAAGCTACGCCTTTCCCTCATCAGTCTCCAGCGACCATGAACCCACTTGTCTGGTTTGCATCAGGCCGCGCTACTAACCTCACATCCGATTCAACACTGCGGATGTTGAGCAATTCATCTCGAGATACAAAGGTATTGCAGATGCGGAAGGTGCGTCAGACGCCAATAAGGCCCGGCTTGTTGTCCTGCTCATTATGGACAAAGAGAAGCTCCGGGATGTGGAGGAGATGGAAGGCTACAAGAATCAGGATTGGCCAAAACTAAAGGCGGAGATCCTAACACGGTGGGGTAGGCGCAAACCTTTATTCCGGGAAAGCAATTTCCACCGCGTGGCCTCGGAGGCAAGCGCGCGCGGAGGAGTCAGAACTCGGGTGGAGCTGGCGGATTACACCTCAACATTCAATAGGATCTATTGGTACTTGTCAAAGAACAAGGTGGTGGCGGGACAGACGGGGGCCATGAAACGCGCGTTTCTGGGTGGTTTAGGCGCTCAACTCCGGGCAAGGGTGCAGCGGCATCTTTACAATCACAACTTGGTAAAGCGGTCATTGGACGGGAGCATTGCGCTCCTTCCGGAGTTGTCTGTCATTTGCCGGGCTGTGGAGAGTGAGCTTGACTTAGAGGAGCTTATTGAGGACACCGTCAAGTCCTTCCCAGCGGGACCAAAGAAATCCGCCCCCCAGGTTCCGGCTCCGGCGCAATTTCCGGCCCCAGTTCCACCTACTTCCACGCATGTTCCGGTTCCTCAACCCGCGCCTGCCCCTCCGGTAAGCGAATTGACGGAACTGATGAAGGATCTGAAGATCTGCATGAGCCGTATGGGCCAGCAGCAGCCGCAATGGCCTCCACCTCACATGGTGGAAGGGTTTTGGCCGCCCAGTACCTTTGTGCCAAGGGAGTGCTCGTACTGCGGGGCAAACAGTCATTGGCAATCGGTGTGCAAGGAGCTTACAAAGGATCTCAGCGCGGGATTGGTTTGAATGACGGGGATGGGGTACATGTTTCCGACGGGCAAACAGATTCCAATGGAGCCAAGCCAGCCGACTGCAATGCAGCAGGTGCGCACATGGGATCAGGAGGCAGGAACAACGGCGCAAGCGTCACTGGGCATTGTTACCGGTCCTGGATTGTGGCAACCACCTTGGGTGGAAGCTGAGGTAAGGGTAGTGGCAACAGAAGAAAAGGTGGCGGTCTCCAATAAAATGGAGGTGGACGCGAAGGAGCAACCCCCGTCGGCTGTTCCAAAACCGGCCACGCGCGTGCCCAGAACCAAGGCGCCGGCAGCAAATCCTGTAGGGAAGAAGAAAGCAGCGGACATCGTGCAAAGGGTGATGGGTAACAAGACTCCGGTTCTGCTGACCTTGCGGGAACTGGTGGCTGTGTCTCCGGTGGTGGTAGACAAGATGGTGCAGGCGTTGGGGGATTGCGGTCAGGGCCGGGTACCTCAGACAGTGCAGCAGGTTCATGTGGCGCGGAAGGAGGAGGGGCGCAAGGAGTGTGAGTTGAAATTGGTTTTGACTCCGCTTGCTTACATTCCAATGGTCATAGCGGGGAGGAAGGTGTGGGCTATGGTGGACAGCGGTTCAATGGTGAACCTGCTGCTTTCATGGATGGTGGATGATTTGGGGTTGGTTTGGCAGAAATGCGCGATGGGTCTCTGCGCGCTTAACAGAGGGGAGTGTTGTGTGGATGGGGTAGTTGAAGAGGAGGAGTTCAAGGTCGCAAGGGTCCGTAAGCCTCTTTCTTTTCTTTTGGTTGATTGTGGGGATGTGATTTTGGGAAGCCGTTCATGTTTGGGTTCCAAGCACAAATGGATTTCAATCCGGAGGCGGGAACGGAGGCATTGACGGTGGAGGATTTGTCCAGCCGACAGTTTGAGAAAACTATCTGCGATCATGGGAAAGGAAAGCGGAGGAGAGTGTTGGAGTATGAGGAGGAACCGGACGCGGAGTTGGTCTGTGACGGGCAACCTTTGGAGGATTTTTTCTAGTCAACCAAGGAGACCGCATGGAACAAGCTCCAGTTTCATGCGGGCGGTTGACTAATGAGGAGCAGGGAGGGGGAGGAGGGAAAGTGCAGGGCGCGCATGTTGCAGAAATAAGTCCCTTTTCTCAGTATGCATTGCCCAAGGGTACTACGCTTTGAAAACCCTATCATCGTGCCACACTCGTGAGCAAAGGCAAAAGCTGCAGTTCCGTTCTGTGCAGGACCTACAGCAAAGGATGTATGCGGATGATGCGGTGCAACACAGGCAAGTACAAGCCAGTGTCGGGGAAGGTCCTACCAAGGAATGAGCCGATGCCCCAGGAATTGAACGGACTGCTTCAACCAATTGCTTGGTTGGGCGACCCTTGAGTCACGCTGATTAAGGCTTTGGGGTGGGTTACTAGTTTGGGGCGGATCACGGAGGAGCGGATTGCAGCTTTCAACTTTGGCCCGAGGGGATGGTTGAGTACGGAGGAGCGTGAGTTTCTGTTATAGGCTCTGGTTCTTTGAGAAAGAGCGCTCGCGTTCAGCCCTGAAGAGTGGGGGCTTCTGAAAAACAATATTGGCAACCCCTATGTCATCCCCACTGTCAATCATTAGCCGTGGCAGATCAAGCCGATTCCAATACCGTGGGCGGTCCGGGAGCAGTTTCTAGAGTTGGTGCGGGAATTGGTGAAGACTGGCCTTTACAAACAGTCAATGTCTAGTTACTCCAGTCCGATCTTTGCGGTAGTTAAGCAGGACGGAAAGGCCTTGAGGATTGTCCATGATCTGCAGCGGCTCAAATCCTTTACAATCCGGGACGCAGGACGGCCCCCCCGTGTTTACAAGTTCTGTTGAGATGTTGACACATCAGTGTCTTATATTTGTCTTTTATTTTCTATTACTATTATTGCTTCTCATTTCTTTTTATTTATTTTATTTTATTTATTGTGACTGCTTTTATTGTGACTGCTTGACTCTACCAGCACTCTGAGATGCGCGGTCTGGTTGCTCTCTAAGATGCACAGTCTGGGTGTATGCATACCCAATATTCATTCACCTTCACGGCGCGAGGAAAGAAGTATTTAGTTGAGAAGTCAAAGGAACCGGAGATGAAGGGACTCATTGACTTTCTTCTTTTTTTACATTGAAGTGCTTTACAAGATCAATTTGCCCAAATCCAACAGTTTAACAATCCAGCACATCCAAGAAGAACGGCCTTTCACCTCAAGCTTGTGGTAATTTGGTGCAATCTCTTTCTTAACAAACACGACTTCTTCTCTCCTTCTCCTAACCTTCTCTGTTTGCTACTTTAGAGGTATTCCGGCATCAATAGAGGTGGTAGTCTAGCAGAGTCTTCTCAATTCTTCTCATAGCTCCAGATTTTGACATTGTAATAGCTGGGTATGAACATTCTCATCTCCATTACTCTTATTTCACCGCATCTCTAACAGTCCTGTATGTAGTTGCTGGTTTTCATTCATATCAAGAAATTTAGGTTTAACACAATTAAAATTCAAACACAATAACGTAACGTAACCTCAACCAGACAACCAGCATGTCCGAATCATTAACAATGACAATCCTTAAAACCGCCATTGAAGCCATTTGTCTTCTCACCATGGATAACTTTTCCATCTGGCGCAATTGAGTGGAGAATATGATGGATCTACAAGAAGATCTCTACTTTAAACTTACCAGGAAGAGACTAGACTCTGCAGGAAATCCAATTGGACTTAGTCATATGGAAAACGTAAGGATTAGAACCATTCTTACCTCCAATCTAGACACCTTGGTTCAAGCCAACATCATAAATCCCAAAAACAAAAAAGATGCTCATCTTATATGGACAAGTATCAATGAATATTTTGCGTCAAATCATGCCTCAAACCAAGCAAGAATCTTTAAAGAATTTCTCAGGACCCCTTTCTCTGCTTCAAATTTTATGGGCTTCATAACCAACACAAAAACAGCAATCACACAACTTCACAAAGTAGGAATAGATCTGCTGTCCAATATTATAGCCTATCTTATCTTGGAAAAATTGCCATCCTTGATGGATACGGTTGTACAAAAAATCACCCACTTGGACAAGAAAGTTACCCCAGATCATGTTCTTGACCATCTCAGACTCTACCACAACAACCGCTCCCTAGGAAATGTTTCAACCAGCAAGAATAAAAAAGAAGATGTCAACTCCGTCTCCTTTTTTAACAAGGAGATCAAACCCTGCAAAGACAACTGGCACAATCCTAGGGCCGCTCACCCCAAGGGTTGTTGTTGGAAGCTCTATCCACAACTCAGACCAAGCTTTCCAAAACAGAAGAAGAGGTCAAAAGCCAATGAATCCAATGGTTCCGCAACAAGTGTTAGATCATTTCATTCCACTTTCTCTCAGTCATTGCTCTACCAATCATTTTTCCTCAACTCTGGTTCATCTACACACATGGTGTCTGATGAATTTTTTTTTGATCATCTAGACAGATCACAATGCGGCTTAATCTCTACTAGCTCTGGGCTGGACAGTCTCAAATACTCTGGAAAAGGAACCGTATCAGTAACTGACAAGAAGGGACATAGAGTGACATTATCAGATGTGTTGTATGCCCCAAGTTTGACAGCCAATCTCCTTTCACTTTGATCCTTATTATTGGACGGATTCTCTGTTGCATTTCTTGTTGACAAGGTAGTATTAAAGAAAGGAATTTGGGCCTCTGTAGGGTATTATGAATGTAATATACCTATCTTTCATCTTCATCAAGGTTCACCTAATCAGGTCTCTCATTTAAGTCAAGAAGAGATTCTTCATAAATCTCTGGTTCATGTCAGTTATCATTGGATCAGACACAAGCTTGGTATCAAAGTATCTAAACCTAAGGAGTGTATGGCATGCGCGGTTAGCAAAATCACTCGAGCGTCCTTCACCTCAAAACATCAATGTGCCAAAAGACCGTTTCAAGAGTTGCACTGTGACCTAATAGGTCCAATCAAACCAAGAAGCATATCTCATGACTCCCACATACTGACAATTGTTTACAGCTGTACAAGATTTGTTGCAGCCATTCTGATTAAAGACAAGAGTCAAACCGGTTCTACTCTCCAATTTCTGATCAATATGGAATCAAAACGGTTTGGGTATTTTCCAATGACCTTGCACTCGGATAGGGGAACAGAATTTTGTAATGAGTCTATGAAAGCATTCTGTCAAGCAAACAACATCAAGCAAAGATTTTCCAATCCTTACACTCCCAAGCAGAATGGATTAGCCAAGAGATACAACCAAACAATTCTTGAGTCTCTTCAAACAATTCTTTTTGACTCAAAACTCTCCAGCAAATACTGGAACATAATAGTTAAAGCTTGCACTCTTGTCATTAATCAATTTCCATCTCACAGATCCAAGGAATTGCCGTACAAACAATTCAAGGGAAGAAAGATTGAGTTGAGTTATTTCCATCCCATTGGTAATCCTGTAACCTACATTTTTGGTGATAAACCCTCTTTGAAAAAGCTTGAACCTTGCAGAGCATTCGGGAGGATAATAGGATACAATGAGGAGTTGCTCTCTTATAAAATAATGACACAGGATAATCGGGTCATCGACACGAAGAGCATTAAAATTTTAGATTTCAATACCTGCCTTACGCCGTCCACTAGCAACGTTGAATTTGTAATAGAAGAAGAAGATCAAGGGATCTTTGCTGGAGAGTCGACTCCAACCTCTTCTACAAACAAAAGGTTATCTGAGGGCTCAGAAGATTCCACTCATCATCTTGAACAAGCTCCTTCTGAAGCTGATGATTCTGCTGACGCAACAATTCAGCCTGATCCCACTTTTGCAACGCTGCCAACAGTGAATTGACCAGACTCCATGTCAGTGAATAGATACAATCTACAAGAAAGGACACAAAAAGTCAGGCCAGCTCAGTATTCACATCTCAACAGGACAAAGAAAGATCCATTGTACTGGAAGGACTCACGCAGTAGCAAACTAAATGACATCAAACGTCAAGACATCTGGGAGGAATGCAATGTAATTCCTGATCATTTTCTCAGAACTATGTGGGTTGATAAATTAAAACCGGCCACTGCCTTAAATCCTGAACAAAAAAAATCTAGACTGTGTATCATGGGCAACTTGCAAACTCCAGGAATTGACTTCGGAGAAACGTTTGCCCCCACAGGGAAGTTCGACAACTCTCTACTCATCTTGCTGATTCATGGAATCAGTTGTGGGCTGAAGATAAGACAATTTGATGTCAAGGCCGCGTTCTTATTTGCCCCCTTAGATGAAGACATATACATCCTGAAGCCAGAAGGATGTGTTCGCAAGTCTTGTTTCCTGAAATTGAAGAAGTCCTTGTACGGTTTAAGACAGGCACCGGAAAACTGGTTCAAAACCTTGACAACCTGGTTAGAGTCCATTGGCTATTGCAAGTCAAACTCAGATCCTGGCTTGTACATTCACCATCTCAAGTGTTTGTCTCTTTTTTTTCACGTAGATGATCTGGTGGTGGTAGGAGAGGTGGATCTTTTTGAGAATCTGTTTCTGGAACGTTTTCCAAGATCCTTGGCTCATGAGCTGGACATCGTGCTGGGAATGAATGTCACGTTAACCAAAGGACAAATAGGTCTGAATCATTCTTCTCTGATTGCCAACACACTTGCGGAGCTGGATCTAACATCTTGTCGGCCCGTGGGCATGCCTCTTATGCCCGGTTTAAGATTGACACAAGCCACGGACGAGGACTGCAAAGAGTTCAGCAAATTGAACATTAACTTTTGGAGATTTACGGTGTGGTAGACCAAACCTAATCTATAGCCATCAGACTCAATTTTCTAGTATAAATATAATCCCAATCATAAATTTAACCTCAGAAATGAATTCTACACCAAAAATAACCCATAGTCACCCAGCCAAACTACCCCTCTATCTCTCATGGTTTAGAAGATACAGCCAAAATAAATTGTGGACAGCTCATATCACACCCAGGTATCACAAACTAGTGAAAGGCCATATGGGTGTACTTGGAATCCCTAAAGACATACCAGTAACATCCCAACATAACACCTCAACCAAAACAACCAGCAGTACAAGGCACCACAGGACTACCCAGCAATCTATGCAGGCAGTCTGGGCCATGTGTAACCAAACAACCACCAGTACATACAGCCAGTAGCATGTGATACCAAATAAACTACCAGTACCAACAACCCTCAGCACCACACAGCAATTTATGCAGCCAGTAGCATGTGTAACCAAACACCCAGCAGTACAAGGCACCACAGGACTACCCAGCAATGTATGCAGGCAGTCTGGGCCATGTAGATCCAAACAACCACCAGTACAGGCACCACAGGACTACCCAGCAATGTATGCAGGCAGTCTGGGGCCATGTGTAACCAAACAACCATCAGTAAAAATACCACAGGACTACCCAGCAATTTATGCAGGAAGTCTGGGCCATGGGTAACCAAACAACCACCAGTGAAAATACCACAGGACTACCCAGCAATATATGCAGGCAGCTAGGACCATGTAGATCCAAACAACCCACCAGTACCAGTTCACCACAGCACAAATTCAACCCAGCACTACACAGCAATTAATGTAGGAAATTGCCTCAATGTAACCCCAGTACAGCCTCTTTCCAACCAGCAGAAATGCCTCATGGAACTGTATTAGGTTTTCCCAACCAGCAGAAATGCCTCATGTAACTGTATTAGATTTTCCCAACCAGCTAAAATGTCTCATGTACCTGTATCCCACTGTAACAGGGGAAGCCCCAGGGCACCCTCAGGGGTAGCCCTGAGCATCCCCTGAGGACCAGATTTTCTATTTAAGGAGGGTCTCTCTGCCCTATCCAGGTTGTATCCCCCACTACCATCACCATCATCATCCACCATCCAGGAGCTCCACCCACTCATCAACTACTCATCATCCAATTACCACCCAATCATCTGTGGTCCTACCCAGATATAAAAAAAAAGGAGATTGTCAGTGTAACAATAAAAAAAAGGAAATCAAAGACCAATTCTATAACCTCATCAACCATTGAAACCAGCCCATTAGGTGCTTTGAATAAGGGTTCTTCTGTGACCTGAACTATTCAGCACCAAATTAAAGGAAACCACCCATCACTCAATAATTACCCTTACAAGGAAAGAGAGCACAACAAAAAGGGACTGCCAACCCTTTTTTTCCTCTACCCAGCCCCCTGTGGGTAAACCCATCCTGGGGTCCTCTCCTGAACCACCCCTTTGATAAAACCCTTGAACTCTTTAATATTGGGATATTGGTTAAAGATCACACATATCTGATCAACCACTAACCAATAAGCCAATACATCTGGTCCATTCTTCAACAACCCTACCAATAACAATTAATAACCAATCAAGATCTTATCTGAGACCTATACTAAGTCTCAAAGAAACCAGCGATTAATTTAAATAAATTATTGTGCAGACTTACTATAGTACTAGAAGGGCAGGCAATTCAAAACCACTCTTAGTGTTACTAATACTCTAAAGAAGTAGAAGTAATACTAAATTCCCCTTCAAGGACTGCCAGCAAGCTACTTGCTAAGTTATTTACATAATCCCACAGGAGTCTCTACAACGGGAATTCTCAATCATCTTTTGTGCAGAACTTGTCCCGACTTGTCTTCGGCGGCGTCTCTGTTATCAAGATTCAATCAAAGACCCGGTCTCTCTCATTGGAGAGAAGTCCTCCACGTCTGGAAGTATCTAGCTGTAACGACTCACCACACGCTCACTCTTTGTCCAAAAGAGGGCAATCATAGACTCCAAGTCTATTCAAATGCCACTTGGGCGGACAACCCGGATACGTGACTCTCGCAATTGGGTTTCCTGGTGACATGGCTGGGGTGTCCTATTGCGTGGAAGAGCCAAAAGCAAACTAATATCACCTTATCAACCACCAAAGCCGAGTTGAATGCCCTCACTGACAGTGCGCAGGAGGCATTGTGGATACAATCAGTCATGGAGGAAGTTTGTAAGAAGACTCCAGCACCTACAATGTTTCTCATTGACAACAAAGGGTTGCTGGACAAAATCAAACATTTTGGGTCTAACTCAAAGACAAAGCACATCGACATGAAGCTCAAATGGCTTCGCAGTCAATACGCCAATGGCGGACTACTCATACATCTCATGAGCTCCGGGGACATGGTGTCCGATGCACTCTCCAAGCCTACTAATAGAACCATGCTTGATTTACTCAATCAAAATTGCTTTCAGTGATCAACACCAAATTCCGGGGGGATGTTGAGATGTTGACACATCAGTGTCTTATATTTGTCTTTTATTTTCTATTACTATTATTGCTTCTCATTTCATTTTATTTATTTTATTTTATTTATTGTGACTGCTTGACTCTACCAGAGCTCTGAGATGCGCGGTCTGGTTGCTATCTAAGATTCACGGTCTGGGTGTATGCATACCCAATATTCATTCACCTTCACGGCGCGAGGCAAGAAGTATTTAGTCGAGAAGTTGAAGGAACCGGAGATGAAGGGACTGGTCAACTTTCTTCTTTTTTAACATTGAAGTGCTTTACAAGATCAATTAGCCCAAATCCAACAGCTTAACAATACAGAAGATCCAAGAAGAACGGCCTTTCACCTCAAGCTTGTGGTAATTTGGTGCAATCTCTTTCTTAACAAACACGACTTCTTCTCTCCTTCTCCTAACCTTCTCTGTTTGCTACTTTAGAGGTATTCCGGCATCAATAGAGGTGGTAGTCTAGCAGAGTCTTCTCAATTCTTCTCATAGCTCCATATTTTGACATTGTAATAGCTGGGTATGAACATTCTCATCTCCATTACTCTTATTTCACCACATCTCTAACAGTCCTGTATGTAGTTGCTGGTTTTCATTCATATAAAGAAATCTAGGTTTAACAAGTTCCTTGAGTCAATGGTGGGGGGCGCTTGTTACAGTTTAGTGGATGTGATGGGGGGATACGACCAGCGCAAGTTGGATCCTTGCTTGTGGCCTCTAACGGCATTTGAGACTGGGTTGGGAAGAATGCAGCTGACTTGGCTACCGCAGGGCGCGACCAATTCTGTGGCGGTGTACCAGGCGCAAATGGCTTGGATCCTGAAGGATGATCTTCCGGAGGGAGTTCAAATCTTCATCAACAACGCGGGCATCAAAGGTCCAAAATCCAATTACGGAGGAGCAGAGCTGGTTGAAGTTCCCGGCGTCCAACGTTTTGTGTGGGAATATGTGCAGACGTTGGAACGCATCCTGTTTTGCATCAAGGAGGCAGGACTGACGGTGTCGGGGAAGAAGTTGGTGGTTTGCGTTCCGGCGCTCAAAGTCCTTTGCCATGTTGTTGCTTCTGACGGCTGGCGCATTGCAGAGAAAAAGCGGAACAAGGTCCTTGAATGGCCAACCCCGCGGACAGTGTTGCATATCCTTCAGTTCTTGGGATTATGTAGCTATGTCCGTATGTTCATCGAGAGGTTTGCGGAGGTGGCAAGCCCGCTCCAATCACTAACGCAGAAAGGCGCGGAGTGGAAATGGGGAGAAGAGTGCAATAGCGCATTCCGGAAGCTCAAGGAGATCGTGGGATGTGACATCATGCTCCGCAATCTTGACTACAATGCAGGAGGAATTAGGCTGGAAGTTGATTCCAGCAAATTTGGCGCGGGGGGGTTCTCACTCAAGAGGACAAAGGAAAGGATAGGCTGGTGCTTTATGAGTCGGTCACCTTCACTCCAACGGAAAGCCGGTACTCTCAGCTGAAGTTGGAGTTGTGCCGGGTCACCAAGATTGTGCAGCGGCTTCAGTATCTTTTGTGGGGGGTTCACTTTGAGCTTTTGGTGGATGCAGAGGCGCTGGCGCGGATGATCAATTCCCCGGCGTTGCCCAATGCTCCCATGACCCGGTGGGTGGTGTTTCTTCAACTTTTTTCCTTTGCTGTTGTTCATGTTCTGGGGAAGGCGTTCACTATGCCCAACGCGTTGTCGCAGTATCCAAGGGACAACCCGTTTGAGGACGCGGAACTGCTTGATGTGGAGGCCCCGGTTGTCAAGGTAGGGGTTGTGGAGGCGGGCGTTCAGCTGCTGCTCTGGCAGACCGGGTGGTACGCAATTCTTTGCAATTACTTGTGGGACCTTTTTTTTCCCAACGGAACTTATCGAGGGGAGTTTGAAATGCAGAGGCGGGTGAAAGAGCGGTTCTGGTGGCTGGGGGTAGTGCGTGCGGTACGGGAATGGTTGGCGTCCTGCGAAGCCTGTCAACAGCGGAGCGCAAGATTGCCTAAGGAAGTTGGAAACTCCACAGGGGAAGACACCCTCTTTGGTCAAGTCTTGCTTTATGTTGTCCACATCAAGGCCTGTAAGTTCGCCTATCTGCTTGTCGCGCGGGACAACCTGTCCGGTTGGGCGGAAGCGCGTCCGTTGGTCAAGCTCTCGGCGGAAAAATTTGCTCTGTTTCTGGAGGAAGACTGGTTTGCGCGGTACGGGTTGCTTTGTCTGGTTACAGTGGACGGAGGGGCTGAGTTTTGCCGCCGTTTGGTCGAGTTGGTGAAGAGTTGCGGAGCCAAGTTTGGCCAAGTAACGGAGTATTATCCCAAGGGGGCCAGCATGATCGAACGCGGGCATCAACCAATCAAGGACTCCCTCGTCAAGATGTGCGGGGAGGACGGTAAGCGCTGGCAGGAGACCCTTCCGATGGTTCTGTTCACAGATTGGATTTTGGTGAAGCGGTCAACAGGCTACTCGCCATACAAGTTACTTTTCGGACAGCGCCCCATGCTTCCGGTGGACATTGAGTTGGAGACGTTCCTGGGGGTTGACTGGTGGAAGGTGAAGACTTCTGCCAAATTCCTTGAGGCTTGTGCTGAACAGCTCCTTTGACAGGACAGGATGTTGCAAAGGCCGCGGACTGGCTGAAGAAGACTTGGATGGCATTGGTGCGCTATTGGGACAAGCGCTGCTTGCATTGTCTCTGGGATCCCTTGCGGAAGGGGGATTTGGTGCTCCTGTACAACCGGAGTCTGGAGTCTCAGTGGGGGAAGTTGTTTGCTAACCGGTGGAACGGCCCGTTCCGCGTGTCGTCCAAGTTTGAGGGGGGCAGCTATCAGTTGGAGGAATTAGATGGTACTCCGCTGAAACAGAAGGCGGCAGCTTTGCATGTCAAGCGCTTCTTTGCGCGAGGATCTACCTTGTTCAACAAGACAGCGGAAGGGGGTGACGGATCAGACAAGGGGAGTGTGGAGCGCGGAGATGGTGTAGGAACGCAATCCGGGGATTTGTCTTTGGGTGGAGAAGCGGAAAACGTGCCGTTGCAATGGAGTAGGCAGTTGTGACCAGCTGGGGACAGTGGCCAAGTTGGGGGGGGAGGTGGTGGGGGTAGGGGATAAATTTTGATTTGGTGAGGGGGTGCTCTAGCCGGTTCACAGCCGGAACAACTAGACACCCCAGAATGTTTGTTTCTCTATGTTTCTTTCTTATCTGGATTGTGGGGTCTTGGCTGGCTTGGGGTTTTTGCAGGAAATGTGGGCACAGCACAAAGCCGGGTCCGTGAACGCGAGGAAAAGCCCCGCGGAACCGGGACGCAAGGACAATCCCACGGATGGGGGAAACGGGACGAAGAGCAATTTGCGGGCGGTCTATGGGCGTCGCACAAAAAAAAAAAATTATGTGTTCTTTTCTATTTTTCTTCTCTGTTGGTTTCTTTTTTTTCTCTTTTTCTTTTCTCTCAGGATATCTCAAGGATGGGTGGCTGGTATGGGAATAAGCTTGATTTGGTGAGGGGGTGCTCTAGCCGGTTCACAGCCAGGACAATTAGACACCCCAGAATGTCCGTTCTCTTACTCTCTCTCTCTCTCTTCCCTTACAGTGGCGTGCGCTGGTGTTTGGTTGTTGTGTTTGTTACAGGATGGGTACGGGGAACTGTGTGGCAGTTTTTCTGGGGCGGTCCAGGTGCCCCTTTTGGAACGGCTGGTCACTTGCGGTCACTCACAAAGCAAAGTGCGTGGATGCAGACCTCAATCTCAAGCTCATTCTCACAAAGCGCGGTCGTGCACTTTTTCTCAGAAGATTAAGACCTTGCGCGGATACATGTATTTTCTTAGGAAAAAGGAAGTGCGGTACAACCAAAGAAAAGAAAGGGAAGAAGGGGAAGGGGGGGCAATGCGCCTAAGCCATCTTCATCATCTCCTCCATTTCCGCCCTTGACAACGCCAGTAAGGCCCAGAAAGACGCCAGAAGCTCGCGCCGGGATTCCGAGGATTGGGCGCCGGGGATTGCAAGGAAATCCCAAAGCATCGTGGTTGACCTTTCCGCAAGAACCTTGAAGCCAGCCGCCGGGAGTGCCATTACAATTGGGATTTCAGGGATCTTGGGAGGGCTGGGGGGAGGAACGGCCGGTGAAGACGGGGCCTCCGGGGAACCAACAGGGGGGCTTGGTTCAGCTGGAGGCAATGACGGGACAATGATGGGTGACAGAGGCAGAGGGGGTGTTGGCGGTTGTGGAGGAGGAGGAGAGGGTGCTGGCGCGGCCGCGGGTTGTCCGGAAAGCCTTGGGTCCAGTACTGTTTGATTCATGCCAACAGCGGCGGCCCAAGCACGGGTCGCCGCGTGCCATTCCTCTGAGGTTTTGTATTTGCTTTGTTGCGGAGGTCTGGCCTGGCGGAGAGGTGATGCCGAGTTGCGGCTCATGTGCAAGGTGGGGGGTGACAGAGCTTGGGGGCGGCGGGATGAAGGTGAACCGGGGGGTGTCCACAAGCCTTCCAAGATCAAGTTGTTGTTTGAGGCCACAAACAAGTCGTGCCTGGTTCTCTTGCGCGGTCGGGTGGGGTTGGGTCCGGGAAGGGCTCGCGGCATTGTGTTGCCAAGAGAACATTGGTGGTGGCAGGCACGGAAGGCCGAGCAAGCTTGACGGCCGGAGAGGAGCGTGCATGGAAGGCCGTTCCTCGCGCAGTAGGTGCAGGGAGGGACCATGATGGAGCGGAAGGAGGATGGGGGAAGGTGGTAGTGGTAGTGGAAGTAGCGGGGGTGATAGTTTGGTCAAGCAATGGAAGACTTCTGGGGACAGAAATCAAGTTGGGGGGGGATGTGGTGTCAATTTATAGACACGGATTGGGAACTGCATTGCGGCTGCGCGCTCAGCATTGGAGGCAAGCGGGCTCAGCATTAGGGTATGCGGAGTGCTCAGCAGCAGCAGCCGCTGTTTGGCTCCGCACCTAGTGGACGGGTTGGGCTCAGCATTGAATGCGGTGTGGGCGGCAATCCACCCCGGAGATTGGATTTGGAAGGTAGTGTGCTCAACTAGGTTTGCGGGCGCACCAGTTTGGATATGTAGGGGCGGAGCAATCCGTGGGCTATAAAGGAAAGGGTGGAGGGCGTGTGCAAGCGCGCGGATCACGCCGGATAATACCGGACACCAACAACGGGCGCGGACAAACGGATATGGACAGGCGCGGGGGGCTCCGAGTAGGGCGCGGTGCAAGGACCGCGTCATTAGAAGGAAAAACCGGATGGACGGAACTGCGTACGGACGTTGGGGGGAGTTTGGCACGGAGGTGGGGAGAGGAGGCTAGGGTTTCTGTTTTGGGATTGTTTTCTGTTTCTTTGTCATACTGTTATTTGCGCATGTACTTAGGTTAGGGTTGAGAGGGAGGACTTCTCCTCACTCTCAACTCCGGGTTAGGAGTGGGGGGGCATGCATGGAATCAGACCATCACATCATTGGACTGGATCAATCATCTCACCAAGAGATTAAAGGAACTCATACCGGATACACATCCAGGTGGACAGTTCTTAGGATTGAAGGATTGGCGATTTCACTCTCTCTCTACTTTTCTTTATCTCTTATCTCCTTATTTCTATTCCTCATTTAAGTGCACTTTGGGCATCCTCATCTCCTTTCAAACGCAGGAAACCGTTAACTTCCAAACCTTGGGACAATTATAGGGGGAAAACCCTTATTCTTTCCACACCAGGGGATGCACAAATTGTGGGAAGATTTTCCTGCTCCTTGTGGAGCTGTGAGTTGCCATTCACAATGCTTATGGGTTGTGAGCAGTGATTCACGCCATTTTGCTACTCTTGGGTTGCAAATTTAACATTGGCCATTTTGTAAAGGTCTGAAAAATAAGATTGAATGAAAGTTTTTTTAAAAAAATCATTGAAAGAGGTTGTGAGCTTGCTCATTTTTTTTTAAAAAAAATGATATTTTTGGAGGCCAAAAATCCATCCATTGAGATGGAAAATCCCCCCCTTCTTCCTCAGGAAAAAAAGAGAGATATTTTTGAGCCCTTCTCAAGATTGATTTCTAAACTGGTTTTTCACTCCAAAATACCAAAAAAAAAAAGAAAGAAAGAGAAGAAAGAAAGAAAGAGAAGAAGTCATCAAAAAGACAAGGGACTTGATCCAACAATGTGCATGGTGAAATACTGGATCCTTGGATGGGTTTTTTAATGGTCTTTTTGAAGAGAAAGAATCTTTCAAGAGTTTCTTCACCAAGGTTTTAGATGCCCACCTACATGGCTGCAGCATCAGACTTCTCTGTAAAAAAAAAAAAAAAAAAAAAAAAAAAAAAAAACCCAAAAAAAACCCAAAAAAAACCCCCAAAAAAAAACCAAAAAAAAAAAAACCAAAAAAAAAAACCAAAAAAAAAACCAAAAAAAAAAACCAAAAAAAACCAAAAAAAAAAACAAAAAAAAAAACCCCAAAAAAAAAACCCAAACCCAAAAAAAGCCCATGAGTTTAAGGAAAAGGATGTGTATGCCAGACAGCATGGTAATGTAGAAAGGGCATGCAATAAAGGCTTGGTGGGTGGATGTATGAGATGAGAATATCCTATTTTGTAGGCTTGGAATGTCAATTCTTTCATATATATGATGTATAAAGAGCCCATCTGGGCACCTGGCCAAGTTCTGGGTCTTTTTTGTAATGCGCGCGTGGCGCCCAAAAAAGCCAGCTTGGCGGCTAGCCAGGCAAACTTGGCGCCCTGTCAAGTACCAGTTGGCGGACGGCCAAATTGGTCTGGCGCCTTGCCAAGTTGGTTTGGGCGCTTTGAACCGCCGAACAGAAGAAAGGAAAAAGATTACCAGAAACGACGGTTGAAAGTCCCGGGGAGGGGAGGCTGGTCATTTTGGTGCGACCAGCTTGGATCTGGGCCAAGACAAGCTTGTCGGTCGGGCCCCAAGTTTATACCCCCGCGAGACCAACCCTCGATCAAGCCCTCTAGGCGCCCGACCAAGTCCCGCTTGGCGCACACCAAGTCAAACTTGGCCGGGCGCCCAGACGGGCGTTATACACCATATTATGTTTATACACTCCATCCAACCACCACCACCCCCCGCTTGTCCGACCGGCTTAAAAAAAGCAAAAAAAAAAAAAAAAGGACCGAAGGCTCAAAATTTCAAAGCCGAAAAAAAGAAGAAGAAGAAAAGAAGAAAAGGACATAGGTACATACTTGAACGGTCGTCGACTTTTTTCTATTTTCTTCTTTTTTATATTTATGCGTATGGTCCACCGAGGACATCGATCGTCAGTATGGAGGACGAGGAGGGAAAAGAAAGGCTTGGATCGAGGAAGATGAGTGAGTAGAGAGGAGAAGAGAAGAGAAGAGCCGAACGACTAGAGTCTTGAGTAGGTCAAGAACACCCATGTAAACCGACGGACGAGAGGGCCTCCTGGCGAGACTTGTCTTGCGCCTGCAGAGTCGTTAAGGTCTCCGACGACCAGCGCCCCACCCGCTCTGCGTCGATGGATCGAAGGCGACGTGACAGAGCCGGCGGCCGGCTGAGCAGCCGCTCGGACGCTGCTCGGACGCGAGCCGACGATGGACTCGTCAGGTATCCGAGGGGGGTGGGGGGCTCTCGAACGGCACCGCCTCGGAGCCTGGTCGGCCGATTGGCTCTCCGGTGGCGCTGGTGGGCCACCACCACGACGGAGGAGCCGAGGAGCCCGAAGAGCCCAGAGAGGGTGATGATGATCGGTCGATCGTAGACAACACGAAGAATAAACTCGGACGGTTCGAGTCCACAGCCCGGTCATAGACGCACCCATCCACACACCACGCACACACGCGAGTAGAATATGTAGAATAGAGAGGGATCGACGAGCGGGGCTTGGAGCTTCAAACAAGAGCTTTTCATCGCAAGGTGTGATTCAATTCAAGTTTTTAGTGGTCCTTGGCATGGGGATCGAGCTCGATCTAAATACATACTTTGATTTTGATCGTATATATAAACACACACACACACACACACACACACACACACACACACACACACACGTACGCCGATTTATATGGATGGATGAATCGAGTAGTAGAAGGATGGAGGATAGGAGGATGATCACGGGTGGGAATTGTCGAGAATCATTTGACAACCAAGGACGAGAGAGGGAGGGGGAGGGAAGACGAGGCTTGTTTTTTTAATGTTTTTTTTTGAGTAAGATGATTCATGACCGACCAACAAGAGCGACACGAACAAGGCAAGGTAACGTGAATGGGGGGGGGGGGTTGGAGATTGATATGGGGTTAGATGAGAAGGATGGATGAAAGATAAGAAAGAGGGGGCAAGATAGATTCTAAGACGATCAGGGCTGATTAAAATGAATCATCATCGGTCCAATCGGGATATTGGTCATCATTTTCATCACAACGATCGGAAAGACTATGGACGAGACTATCCTCACGCTCGTCCTGGTCAGAACGTACGCCAGCGATCGAAGCACTACTACTCTCGTGATCAGACTTTTCTTCATCGCTTGAGTCGATAGAAGCATGATGGACGTGATCATAATGACTATGAGGTCCGCTATCAGGGGTAGTGCGAAGTCGATCGGAAGATGAACCACAAGAGTGATGGCGATGATGATGATGATGAGTCATCAAGCTACCCGCATCAGATTGGTCGCTAGTGAAGTCCTCGTTCATGTGATCATCCTCCTCTTCTTCGTGGCCTTCTTGATGAGCGAATGGCGAGGAGGATGAATGGTGATTGCTAACAAACGCCAGACCGGTGCAATAGATCGGGTGATCCTCATCGCTATACCGCATCGGTTGACCATGACTCTCGTCGGAAGAAGGAATACTATAAGGACGCGCTTGGCTAGATCGAGTTGAAGAAGAACGTTCCATTGAAGGCCCCACTCCATGGAGGATGCGAAGATCATCTTCACTACCTGCCTCGTCGTGTGAATAACTCCGTAGTCGCCTTCCAAACACCCGTATCTCCGTGCTGCCAACATCACTTGCCTCATCATGACTACTAGGAGCAAATGGAACCTCATCGGAATCAGCTAGCCAGTCAAAGGTAGATCCCGTCCTCCCCCCCACCGGTACACCCCACAGATCATACCCTTCTTCCTCTTCTTCCCCTTCTTCATCTTCATCTTCATCATCATCTTCACTCGACTCGGATTGGTAATCCGTTGGCAAGTCTTCGCTTTCGACCGAAGGGGCGTGATAGCTTCCGTCGTCTGAATCACTATCACCTCCCGATTCCCCGTAATAAGCCCCACTGAAGTGTCGATCGACCATCAAAGTGATAAGCGCCGAACGGTTTGTTTTCCAACACAAAAAAAAAGAAAAAGAGGAAGACCAGGGGGGAGGAGATGAACGACGGCGCGTCAGCTTTCAAGTCCCTCAGGAATTTAGAGCAGTCAGGGAGACAAGCGAGCCCAAGATGTGCATGGACGCCGGGGCTTTAGAGACTCGTCATGTGAGTCGAAACTTACCATCCAGCGCAAGTATCACTACGACCGATTGCCCAGGAACATCGACCACACCTGCGAACACCGTTTTCGACGTCGAGGATGCTAGGAGGGAGATGAGAGGTGAAAGTTCGATTCCGGCGAGCGCGGCGATCAGCTTGTTCGTTGGATTGTTCCTCGATGAACAACCGGCCCCAGGTCAGGTCTTTCTCGTCGCGATGGAGTTCGACTTGACTCCTGAATGAACCGGCGGGTGCACAGGATGGAGACGGCGTCTGGTCAGATTTCAACCGATCGGCAGCTTCCTTGATGGCATAGAGTGCCGTCGGTCTCGTCGTGACAGCCGCTCGACATTGCGGACAGACCAAGTTCATCTTCTTTTGATGGTCCGAAAAAGGTCTGATGAAGCTTGAGATGGGTCGACCCGTAGCCTGGTCTGGGTTTCTATTCAATCTCCGGGTCGCACTTTCGCCAAGTCGATCTTGGGCGTCTATCGTTGAGATAGTGGAATGGCCTGGAACGATTAAAACATTGCCACTATCAGTCATTATTTCAACAACGGGCGGATTGGTATGTGTATCATGATTTTTTTGTTATTATTATCATTATTATTATTTTTGGGAGAAAAAAAAAGGAAATGTAGAAAGAGTTTAGAGGGCAGATAGATTGATAACCTGGTATCAGAGTCGAATTCACATCTGATGATGATTGAGTACTACTTCGATCCAGATCACGAAACCGAGCCTCAGATTCGTTAGTTTGCATTGACATGAACCCATGGCCATGCTCGGGCTCGTCATCCGATGCGTCGAGATCATGAGCGGATGATGGATTGACCCGATGAAACCAGGCGTAGAGATCCTTATGGCAAAAGATGTGACTGTGTGCGTGTGCGTGTGCGTGTGCGTGTGCGTGTGCGTGTGCGTGTGCGTGTGCGTGTGCGTGTGCGTGTGCGTGTGCGTGTGCGTGTGCGTGTGCGTGTGCGTGTGCGTGTGCGTGTGCGTGTGCGTGTGCGTGTGCGTGTGCGTGTGCGTGTGCGTGTATTGGAGGAATGGATTGATAGGTCAATGGACGAGTGATGGATTGGGAGTTGCGAAGAACGTCATGAGATCCAAGTCGATCGATGAGATCAGAACAAGATCGACTCACCCACAAAGCAGGGCATAGGGAGAATCGAGGATTTCCAAGCAGATGTTGCACGATAGACTGGCTGTGATGGAATCGATCAAGTTGGTCTGAGTTTCGATGACCTGAAAGAGGGGAGTGAGTAGGTTTGGATGCAGTGGGGGGGGGGGGGGGGGGGGAGGGGGGTTCGAGCGAGGAGGGACCGACATGCTTGTAAGTCGAGACGGTCTTGTTGATGGTCTCGATCTGGTGCTTGAGATGGTGAATTTGATCCAAGAGTGGGTTGGAGGTGGAGGGGGTCGAGTCTTGGATCCTACTTGAGCTGGGTTGCTTCTCATCCAGAGTGCCTGCGTTGCTCCTGATCCCGGGCATGGTCCGAGTGAGGATGGTGAGTTGCGGTGGGTCATCTTGCTTGGTTCGGCCCTCGTTCGAGCTTGGTTTGGATCCGATGATCCTACCCATGGCGGCTTCAGCCATCCTTTGATTCTGCTGGGAGCGTGGATGATGATGGTTGGTCGTCGAGTGAATCGGTGGCATGTTGGTGTGAGTCGAGTTGAGTTTTGGTCTGAGGGTGTGATACTGCTTCGTCGTTGTCGATGGGTTAGTAGGTGGTTGTTGTTGTTGTTGTTGTTGATGGTGGTGGTGGTGGTGGTGGTGGTGGTGGTGGTGGTGTAGTTTGATTCGTTTCGAGTCGTTCCTTCTATCCTCTGGTTCTGGTTCCTCTGCTTCTCCTCCTTCGTTCCTGACCAGATGGTTGTTCCCTTCCGTCCTGCTATTAATCGAGTTCAACCTTCGTTTCTCAGCCATCCATTCGATCGTTTCCTTCGATGTTCCCCTTCGCTGCGCTCGATGGTCCCTCGCCTCGGTCCGTCGGTCGGTCGAGTGATGATGATCTGCTGGTGATCTGTCGGTCTGTCTGCTTCGTTCCAGTCTCAAGACTCATCTACCCTCTTCTCATCTATCATCAATTCTTTCCTCTTCCTCTTCCCTTCGGTGCTTGTTTCTTCTTGTTCTTCGTCTCCCTTTTCCTCTCTCTCTCTCCTCCTTTCTCTCCTTCTCACCCTCCCCGCTTGGCTTCAGTCCTGCCGAAGCACAAACTGCCCACGCGCAAGCCACTGCGCAGCCCGCCTCGCCGACCCTGGCGCAAGGCACCACGCAGCAGTGCCCACCTCCCTTTTCATAACTATGTATTTATGTGCCAGCATGCTTGTATGTAGATAAATATGTATGCATGAGAATTCCGTCCACCTGTTCAACCGCCGAACGCACCATACCACTTCTTTCCCCCCCCCCCCCCTCCGACATGACGCGGCTTTAGCGTCCATCCATCCACTTGACCAACCTGCTCGTTTGTCTCCCATCACTCCCCTCTCCACAGATCCTATGGTCCCCACCACCCAGCATCCCCAGGCGCCAAAGTTCTAGGATGCCGGATAACTTTAGGACTTCTGCAGGCCCAACCCCGCTTGATGGGTAGGGAAGCCATGAGGATGGAGAGGGGGAGAGTCAAAAGGATCACAAACCGGATGGACTCAGAGAATGCCAACCAACTTCCCCCCCCCCCCCAAAAAAAAAAAAATCAAGTGGAGGCTAGAGGCCCACTCCACAGACTGAAGAGGGGCAAAGGATGTGGTGGATGTGGCGCAAAGAGGGGATAGATAAATAAACTATGATGAATCTAAAATCTAGAATTCTATCTTCAACGTTTGAGGCTGATGATTTCTTCAAAGGGAAGTTCAAGGTTGAGAGGAATTTATGTTTTGATAAGGAGACTTGGGTAAGCTTGATTCAAAAACTTGTTAGTCAGCATCATAGTAGAATGTGTGACATGAACTAACTGAGGGAAAATTGAAAGGAGAAATAAGCTTAATCTTAGGGTAATTTAAATCCTAATGGAGATGACAAGATACAAACTGAGGAAGTCATGCTCTAGTTTAAAGTATAACATGACTGAATTAATGAAAGTTTAGAAAATCAAGATATAAATATTGTGTGTAAAGCCTGTTTGGGTGGCACCTAAAGCTATTGGTGAATTTTTTCAAGCGCGCATGGCACCAATCAAATTCATCTTGGCACCAATCAAAGTCATCTTGGCACCAATCAAAGTCATCTTGGCACCAATCAAAGTGACCTTGATGCCTGACCAAGGTCAACTTGACACTCAGCCAAATAAGTCTGGTTCCAGGCCAAGTTTATCTTGGCCCCAATCAAAGCTGGGCACTTTGACCCACCAAATACAAGAAAATAAATGAAATATATATATATATATATATAAGAAAAAAACAGCTGAAAGTTGTAGCAAGGGAGGCTGGTTATTTTGATGCAACCAGCTTTGATTGGTATTAAGGGTAGCTTGGTTGGGCACCAAGTTTTTACCCCTGCAAGCCCAACCCAATCAAGCCCTGGGGGTGCCTATCCAAGTCCTGCTGGGTGCACACCAAGTTGAACTTTGAAAGGCACCCAGACGCTCTTTAAAGACCATAAATTCATTTCATCAAGCTAATAGATCCAATTTAAGATTAAGTTTGATGATAGAAACCAAATTAAATGCAATGGATGGAGAAAATACAACTGAAGTAATAGGTGTGAGTCCAAGTTTGAGGCAGAAGGTAAGGATTAGATCCTGGGGAGGATGGGTTAATTGAGATAGGTAATATATAAAAGCACTGGAACAGGCAAGTTTCAGACTTAATTTTTGAAGATGACCAGAATATATTTGATTGGACAAATTGAACAAGGTTTGAAATCAAGGGTTAGTGAGGATTGAGTATGCAAGTGATTTGAGGATCAAGTGCAGGGTTGACTGAAACTAGTCAAAGATTGAATGCAAGATTTGATGATTCCATACAGTTTTTTAATTATTATTCAGAAGAGGATGGTCCCTGGCCTAATAATATAATTAGTAAGTGGAAAGCACTAAATAGCTAGATTGCTTTTTAGGGTCATACTCTTAAGTCAAAAGTAGATACTGAGGACAGGAGTAATCCAAAAGTTGTGTCAGCCTCCTGGAGGCCAAGACCCTTTCTATCCTTTAGCTACCAGAGGTGATAGAATAAATAATAAATATATTATTTAATATATGCAGCAAAAATCCATAAAATATTTGGATTAAGCTTATTGCAAGGTTAAGTGGTTTGGTTATGGTTTATTGTTTTAAATCAATATGAATAAATTGGTTATTAAATATTTTTATAGAGGGCCCAAAATTATATTGGGGATCTTTAACACCTCTCTTCAGGGATTTCAGTATGAAAACACATAGTCCTGGTTACTTTGGGCTCTTTAGTTTAAAGGATATTTTACCCAAAGATAATATGTATATAAAATACACGGTGGAGTGGCAGGGCCTTGTAACCAAGCTGCCACAACAGAGAAAGGATAATAAAACTCACTGGTATATTATTAAATCCTTTGGGTATCTGTTTGAGACGTGCACTGATGGGTTAAACCTGTATACTGGGGTTATAAGGTTGTTCAGAAGCTTTGATTGATAAAAAAGAGGTTGAGGATGGATATTATTGATCAGACTTAGCCATAAATCACTTACTTATCTCTTATAAGTACTTGATTACCTTGGCACGGTGTCTGGATATAAATAAAAATGGTTCTCTGCCCATCAATATCCTCAAAAGAGCTCTTTATTTATAGCTTTTGGAGTCCCAATACTATCCTTCTGAGGGGTACAGGGGCTCAAAGGGACGGAAAATAAGTCTAGCAGGGTAACCAGTGGTAGCCTGTCACGTGTTCTTGGTGCTATAGCACGGGTAGCATCTAATTCCTCAGGGTATGGGAATTATTCTACTTTATAATAGATATTAGGACGTGTGAATAACACTAATCTGTCCTATTTATGTATTATTTAATTAATTATCCTTTGTAAATGTTTGTTAGTAATTTAATAATTATTTGAATAGACATTTCTACGGACATCCTGATGTCAGGTGAGTTCTCATTATGCATTAAATAACTGGAGTAAAGTCATGATATTGTTTTTACTCCTTATTTTTAAGTTCCAGTTGATTTACTAAAATAATTACTTAAAAATATAAGTCATGGAATTCATGTAATATATTCTTACATCATTATTTTTCTTAGTATTTCACGAAGATATTGATGTCTATAAATTCTCATAAAATTATATTAAAGTATTTTAATATATTTTTAGAATTTTTCATTGTCTTATTTTCGACATCCTTGGTACTTAGAATTATATTTAATAGAAAATATGTATAAGGGTTATTTAAGTATTTTTATATAATATTATGTACTTTTAGACTATCTACTATCCACGGGAACATTTATTACATATGTAGAATGTTCCCGTGTGGGTTTTAGCAAGCTTACGCAGTATCTAAGCCTATCAGGCCGCCTGTCACTCTGTCAACCCGTAGTCCCGTGGCTGCATACTTGTCAGAGGCCCGGCGCTGCGTACAAAAACCTTGACGGAGTGACAGGGCTGTATCTCAGCCGCGCGCGGGTGCATTGGCTGCCGCGGCTGCGTGCGGGAATTGTGACAAAACACATTTCCGTTGTGGTGTCGTATTTATAACCCCAGATCAAGAGCTGCGTCGCGGGCTGCGCACTCAGCAGTTGGGTAGGTCGGGCTCAGCATCTGGCGTGCGCGCAGTCTCAGCAGTGCCTGCTGCGGGCTCAGCAGCAGTCGCGGCGGGCTCAGCAGTAGGGGCTGCATGGCTCAGCACCAGGTATGGGTCGGGCCTACCTCAGGCGGCGCCGGACCGCGACCCGCCCGGAAGAAGCGGACCAAGTGATGGAGCCGGCCCGACCAAGCTCGCGGGTGTCTAGTCCGGAAGGCAAGGGCGGGGCGATCATGGGCTATACGCGCTGGGGAGGCCCGCGCGGGCATAAGCGTGGGCCGACCCGCGGATCGCGGGATTTGCAGACGGCGCGGACGGAAACACGGGGGGCTCCAAGTAGGGCGCGGTGGAGGGCTGCGCCATGAGAAGGACAAAACGGGCTACGTTAATACCGAAGGGCGCGGGTGATGGAGAGGGATGGAGGGATAGGGTTGGGCTAGGGTTCTGCGGCTTAGGGTTGTATTTCATCACTTGTTCTTGTTGTTTGTGGTTGTACTTAGGCTAGGGTTGAGGGGGGGGACTTAAGACCTGACCCTCAACTCCGGGTTGGGGAGGATCATCATCTTACGGATTGGAGAAGGAAGGAATTTCATCATATCATCACTCTCTCTTCTTAAAAACTCATCGCGCCCAATCATCTTACAGACGCTAGACCAATAATTTCCGGAACTCAGGACAACTTGCAAAGGTAACTCTTCATAAGTTTCCACACCGTCCATAACTCCTAAAATATAAACAACACCTCAATTCTGACTGAATTTTAGGTGTGAACCCTATATGTGACAATACAGGTGAAATACTTAATTTACCAAAAGCTCAATAGTGGAGCCTTAGTATTTTGGTCTTTCTTTCCTTCATTATTTAAAAATATAAGGAGTTGGATTTCAAGGGTGGGGTCAGTGAGTGACCCTACCTAATTTTGGGTGGAAAATCCATTTCTTTAATAATATTTATGGTTTTCCTACTCCTTCATAGGTTAATTATATTATTATTATTTTTATGTTATTTTTGTTACTTTTGCAGCTTGCTTTGCAATAGTAGCAAGCTGACAAGTTGTATTGAACCAATTGCTTTGATTTAAAAGTGTCACAGTTGCCTGGGTATAAAACTAAAAGATCTTGAAAGCTTCCAGGAGTGATTTCCATCATTAAAAACCTTCTATCAATAAATATTAATTATGATCAGATAAGTATTAAAACTTGAGCAATTTTATTAATCATCTCAAATAAAAATCTTGACTTCAACCAACCAATAGACTGACTGAACTAAGTAGAACAATTGTGGCATTCTTGGTGCTGTGGTTGCCCAAGGGAATAGGGAAAATTGAATGCTGTGTTGAATTGGCAAGTTTTCTTGTTTATATAACCACTGAGATAGTTTTATAGAAAAAAAAACAAATTGAGACCTGAGGCTTTGAACAGTGAATTTTAAATTTGGTGTACCGTCCACAGGGTTTAATATCATCAACCAACAGCCCCAGAGACCAGTTATTTTGGCAAGAGGGCCATTTTTAAGTATTTGAATAGAAAAATAGTAAAGGACAAGAAAGAAACTAATGGAAATTAAAATAGTATTAATGAGTTTTTAAATCCTTATATTGGTCACAGACCAATCACCAAGCCATCCATGGATCAAATTAACAAGGTAGAAGTGCAAGGAGAAAGATTTTTAGGTTATTGTGGCCCCAGAAACCAAGGCTGGATCCAAAGAAGGAAGGTTGGAGGAGGATCATGTTCCCACCCTAAGTGCTGAGAGTGGCAAAGGGTTTTGGTAGATGTTTTGGTGCTCCAAACCAGTCCTATATCCATCAGAATAATGTATTTAAACAACTCCAATCATCAAAATACCCTCAAAGATGGATTCCAAACCAAAAAAAACCTATGTTCACTCAGTCAAATTACCTTCTCTATCTTTCATGGATTAGAAGATACAGCTCAAATCAAATATAGCCAGCTCATATCCAAATCATTCAATTAAATAACACATGAAAATTTAACCAAAAAAAAAAAAACACACAAATCATCATGCCTGAGGATTTTCAGGAAATATAAAGAAGTAATATATGCAATAAATTTCATGAAGCACCAAAAAAAAAATCAATTATCAGACCAGAGGATGTTTAACCAACAAAATAAATATACAACCCACTAGTATACCAAATTCATTTATGTAAGATGAAAACTGTAGAACCAAACAAATAAACACTCATAAGACAACTATACAGCATTGATACCTGCAAGGGGTTGCATTCATGAGATTCATGAGCTACCTCATACATCTGCACCGTTGTTTTAACCAACCAGAAGAACTTCCTCAAGTCACTTAACCTCCCTAGGCTCAGAAAGCACCCCCTGGGGCAGATATTTTCTATTTATGGAGTGCCTCTCTGGCCTATCCAATTTTTATTACACCAATGCCTCCCAGCCTACAATCATCCACCATCATCCCTCTCAGGCCTCATGCCTACTAGGAAATCATCATCCCATCCATCACCAAATCATCCATCTATCATACCTACCCAGATGAAGTTTTATCAGTGAACCAATTATAAAGAAATAGGAAATCAGAAAAATCAAACTTATGACCAACATTTAACCATTTAACTATCCCATCAGGTGCTAGAATAATCAAACCCAAGTTAAAGAGAAACCTTCCACCAGTTAATAAATAAACTTTACCAAGAAGAAGAGCACAGAAAAAAGGAAAAAAACAACCTTTCCCCTACCCATCTCCCCAATTTTAAACCAATCCATGGGTCCTCTCCTGAACCATTTCTTCACAAAAAAAAATATTCCTTGAAATTGGAATAATTTCCAAAGCCCAAATGTATCTTATGGACTGCTTGGTGTACCTTTGTCAATAAGTCAATAAATCTGACATACTCTTCAAAGATCCTATCATTCAAAGTTAATAATTAATATAGGTATGATATGAGAACTATTTTGAGCCTCAAAGGAACCAGCCATTAATTTCTTTTTTTTTTAAAAAAAATATTTTGCATACTGAATACAGTTTTAGAAGGGCAGGCAATTCAAAACAACCCTAGTTGACTGAAACCCTAAAGGAGTAAAGCTGATACTCCATTCCAATTCAAGGACATCATTACAAGAAATCTAAAATTTAGTAAGGCTATCATTTCAAGTTTGAAGCTTATGGTTGAAGTCAAGTGTGAGGTGGAAGAGGAAGAGGAAATTTTTCAATCAGGAAACTGAGGAAGGCTTGATTTGATAAATAAATCTGAGCAAGTTTAAATAATACATGAAATTGAATAACTGAGGAAAAAATCTTCAGGAAAGATGGAATTGGCTTTTAAGTTAATCTAAATGTTGATGGGGATGAATAGATAAAAAATGACAGAGTTACCCTCTGACTAGGATTAAAGAAAAGATACAGTGAATTTATGAAAATTCAAGGTCATAGATGAAGTGAAATAATCTAGACAAAGGCTGCAGGGAAGGAGCATGCAATGATGGAATTTTAAATTGAAGGGAATAAGTAAGAATGGGATAACATTGTGATAAAGATCCAAAGAGTGATTTCTTTATTTTGAGTGACAAATGCAGAGATGAAAACCAAGAAACTGGCTGTACATTAAGTGAATTGTTTAATGATGCTGCGGCTATTGAAGGCTTGAAGTAATTATTCATCAGTGACCAGAAAGCAACCAGAATTTTATTGAGGTGGTAGCTGGGTTTGAGGGCCAAAGCCAACCAAAAATGGAGAGTGAAAGATATACAAAGCCCAAGGGAAGGTTTGATTGGCCCTAGTTGTAGATGGTAATGCAAATTGCAAGATTTCAAGCACTACATGAGTTAATCCAATGGGGTTGTCATTTCTTTAATAACAAAATTAGTAAGCAGAATGCACTGATTCATTAGTGTGCTTTTGGGTTCACAGTTTAGAATGAGGTAGATAATACTGAGTAGAGAGGATATGTCACAATTGATGTCTAAAAATAAGACTTGAGTTTGAAGGATGAAATTTTTTCAGGTATAAAAATCCCAAGCTCCTGCAACCTTCTGGAAAATTTCTATCATTTCTCAGACATTTTATTTAACTATTAATTACTATCTGATAACCCACTATACCATAACTAATTTGTACCACACAAATCTTATTGTGTAAATCACTAACCATTGTTGCAAAAAATGTTTCAAGAGAAACAATTTTTGTTTACCAAGAAATTTGGCTTGAGAAACTCTGCTAAATTGAAAGCCATTTCAAATTTTGAAAGTGGCTTGTACCTTCACCATATCTGATTTTAAAACTAAACCTGCAGTGCTAGAAACTTTTACCGGTGAAGTTCAAATATGTTGCACCATTCCTTGAGTGAATAATCAACCACCAACAGCTCCCAAGATTGAATTTATTGGAGAGAATACTGCTTATAATTTCTCCATTAGAAATAGATAAATATCAATTAAAATAAATAGAACCTATGTCAAATTCTTTCTATTATTCCCAAGTTTTTTCTGGCATAAAGCAGCTACTCCACTACCACCACCATCTTATACTGGAATTCCATTAAATCTGTTGATGAAACATATTGTTGAGGACAATGTGAAAGTAAAGGATGCTGGTGATAAACTGATCCCTTTATTATTAAAGTGATGATTGATTTAAAACCAGAAAACTGAACAATATGGTTAGACACTTTATCATGATAACACAATTAGAGTTAAAGATGGTCATACCCAAGCTGATGAAAATGAGGAGATTCAGAGGCACTTTGAGACAAAAGAGATTCAGGAAACAACCACCATACGAGCTAAGAAAGATTTTAAAACTTTAGAGAATGGAAGCCAAAGATGAAAAGATTAGGAGACTTCTAAGCTACGGAGATTGCAGCAGGTCATTGCAACAAATTAACCAATGTCAACCACTGTGGCCACAGCCTTCTGATTGAGCTAGTCCTTGTTGCTAATACTGGATCTTGAGGAAGGTTCAAAGAGATGATAAAGAAGGTTGGCGGGGAGAAGAGAACCGTGTGATCGCTGAGAGTAGTACAAGACTTAGAAAACGTATGACAGTAATGAATATGCATATGAGCTGAAGTACAGTGGCGCTCACTCTGGGAGATGTCCGCGCCTGGGAAGTAGAAATAAATAATAAAGAAAAGAAAGAGAAAATGAAATAGACAGGTGAGCAAAAAATAGAAAGAACCAATCATTCCAGCACCATAATATATTCCAATAATATTCAAACACCCCCCATAATTCGGTGCAAAGTAGGCCTAGAAGCACCTGGAGGTTAAAAGATGTAGGGCCTGTTTATTTGCCGCTTTTGTAAGAGAATTGGCGATCATTTCATTGGTGGCTATGAGCTTCACGTGAATGTTTCCAGAGCTGGATTTCTCCCTCAGCCACTTCATTTTCATGTCAATATACTTGGTTTTTGAATTAGACCCAAAGTGTTTGATTTTATCAACCAATCCTTTATTATCTACGTAGAAGATTGAAGGATGAATCTGAGAACCCCTCCAAAGGTCATTAACAATGGATTGAATCCATGATGATTCTTGTGCCCCATCGGTTAGAGCATTCAGTTTGGGCTCCGTAGATGAGAGTGTAATGTTGGACTGTTTGCAACTTTTCCAAGCAATAGGCAACGATTTCCAGAAGATGACAAAACCAGTTTGAGACTTCCAACTGCTGGGATCATCTGCCCAGGTTGATTTGGCAAAGACCTGTAGCAAATTCAGCGCAGTTGCATTGGATTTCAGAGTGAGAGAGAAGGAAGAGGTCCCCGCGAGATATTTCCAAACGTGAAGAACCTCCTTCCAATGAGATAAACCCAGACTTTGATTGAACTGGGACAGAATTGAGGAAGTCGCGGCTATATCCGGCCTAGTGCGACACGCTAGATAGTTTAGTAAACCCATATATTTCCTGTAATTTACCCCAAGCTTATAAAATTCTGAGATTTCTGTATGTGAAGCCGGAATTAATTGGATTCCAGGAGTAAGGGGTGTAATGACTGGTTTGACCTCTGATAGCTTCAGTTCCTCCAAAGTCTTCTGAATTAACTTGGTTTGATTCAACATGATACGGTCCTTTGATTTGGAAAATTCCATACCAAGAATAGTGTCAGGATTGTGAGCCGAGGAGCGTGGAAATTTCTTTAAGAATATTTCTTCAAACCATTTGACTTCAACGCTTACAATCAGATCATCTACGTGAAAGAAAATGGATGAATTTCGATCTTTGTGAGTGTAAAGACAGGGATTGGCATCAGATTTCTTGTAACCAATGTCTACCAGCCATCCAGTGAGGGTTCTATACCAGTTTGAAGGAGCTTGTCAAAGACCGTAGAGTGATTTTTTGATTTTTAAAAATTTGGACGCCCTCCTACTCTCCTTGGGTTTAAGAATGTAAATGTCTTCATCCAATGTAGCAAACAGAAAGGCCGCCTTTACATCAAACTGTCTAATTTCAAGATTAAGATCCAAACCACTCAACAGAAGAAGAAGAAGGGTCCTAAACTTTCCTGTGGGAGCGTAGGTATCCCCAAAATCTACCCCAGGAGTTTGCAGATTCCCCATAATGCATAGTTGTGATTTCCGTCTTTCTGGAGCAAGGCTGGTTGCTGGTTTGATTTTGTCAACCCACATTGTTCTTAGATAGTGATCTGGTTCAATGTCCACGTTCTCCCAAACATCTTGATTCTCAATCTTGTTGATCTCAATCTCTTGTTTGTTGGAGAAATCTGAATGTCCTTCCTTTGTAATAGTACCGTAGGAGTATTTAAGTGGTTTGATTGAAAATAATTGTTTGCAAAAGTTATACGTACAAGGAGACTGATCAGTCTGATCACCCTCAGTGAAGTTGACAGATTCCACGGGGGGTGACAATTCACGTGCGTCAATGACAGGTGAGTCTTCTCTAGGAGGTGCGGAATCCGGATTCAAATCAATACTCACGGTGTTAAGAGAATCTTGTTTGATAGATTCCATACACCAGTCTCCAACATTCACGTCATTGACAACTTTTGTCTTGAGAACCAAGTCAAATTCAAGTAGGTTTATGTGTTTAGTATCAATCACTTTATCATTGGCTGTCAGTATTTTTTAAGACAGGAGTTTGTTGTTGTAGCCCACCAACCTACCAACCAGTCCACAAGGTTCCAGTTTTGAGAATGAAGTTTGATCCTTGAGAATATAACTCACGGGATTTCCTATGGGATGGAAATAATCTATATTCAGTGTCTTTCCTTTGAACAATTTGTTAGGTGATTTCTTTGACTTGTGAGCGGGAATCTGATTGAGAGCTAATGCGCAGGATCTAATAATTACATTCCAGAATTGTTTGTTTAGTTGTGAGTCAAAAAGCACCATCCTAAGAGATTCCAGAACAAGAAAATTGAATCTTTCAGCTAATCTGTTCTGTTGTGGTGTATACGCATTGGAAAAGGTCTGTCTGATCTTGTTTTCCTTGCAGTAGCTGGAGAGGCTGTGATTCCAGAATTCCGCTCCCTGGTCCAAATGGATAATCATGGGTTTATAGTTGAAACGTTTGGATTTGACCTCAATTAAAAATTCCAGTGTACTCGCAGCCTTGCCCTTGTTTTTGATAGGAATAGCTGTGAATTATCTGGTACAACTATCAACAATGGTTGAGACATAAGAATCTCCATTAATGCTCAATGGGTGAATGGTCCCAACTAAATTGCAATGAAGTTCCATAAAAGGTCTCTTGGCCCGAGTGTGTTTCTTGTTAAAAGGACTTTGACTGATTTTAGCAATGGCACACGCTTCACAAATTGAAGGTTTCTTAATAGCAATACCAAGTTTTTGACAAATTCTCCCGTAGCTTGCATGTCCTAGGGACTTATGAAGGATTTCATCACTTTTAAGAAGAGCTATCTGAGATTTTTTGTGGTTTGGGAAATGAACAATAGGTATATTGCAATCATAGACTCCACACTTTTTCCATTTGTCTTTATGTAATATAAAATTGTCTTTCCCAAAATCAATGGTAAATCCATCTAGGACAAGACAACACATTGACAGTAAATTGACAGTGGAGTTAGGAGAAAACAGCACGTTAGAAAGGGTAACCTCTTGATTTAGATCATCCAAAACAGTCATTGTTCCGTTTGAGAGAATTCTTTCCAGAAGTAGTTGAGATCAATCCGGTCATCAATTGGTCTAAATGGGAGAACAGTTGAGGATCAGACACTATATGTCTTGATGATCCCAAATCAACCACAAAGTGGTCAGAAGGAAAAATTGAGCTCATAAGGAAGGAGCTAACAGAGGTACCCTCCGACGTGGACTCCAAACCGTTCTTCTTCTTTCTAGGAAAGGATGGCTTGAGATGTGGGTATAATTTACAACATCTACCTTCAGGGTGGGCAGCCTTTGGGTTGTGCCATTTTTTGTTGCATGGCTTGATTCTGGTGGTGAGAAACGAGATGGAGTTTGAATTTTCATTGGATTTGTCCATTGGAACGTCCCTATTCAAGAATCTATTATTATTGAACATTTGTAAATGATCCAGTACTTGATCTGGCGAGACCTTTTTATCCGAGTGGGTGATTTGTTGAATCACCGTATCCATACTTGGTGGCAGCTTCTCCAGAATCAGATACGCAATAATGTCACTTGGAAGATTGATACCAACCTTGTGAAGTCTAGACAGAGCGGTTTTGGTGTTGGTGATGAATCCAGGGATGTTTGCAAAGGTGAAAGGAGTGCAAAGGAATTCCTTGAAAATCCTAGCTTGATTGGACGCGTGATTTGAGGCAAAATATTTGTTGATGTCTGCCCAGATCTGATGGGCATCCTTCTCGTTCTTGGGAGTGATTATATTGGCTTGAACAGTAGTTTTGAGTTTGGAGGTTAGGATAGTTTGGATTCTTACGTTCTTGCTATTGCTGAGTCCAACTGGATTGCCGTTTGCATCCCTCTTTTCCTTTTTGAGCTTGGAGTAGAGATATTCCTGCAGGTACATCATGTTCACAACCCAATTTTGCCAGATTGAAAAGTTGTCTGAAGTCAGGAGTGGAATAGACTCTATGGTGGTTTTGAGAATAGTAGCTGTGAGTGGGTCTGTCATTGTTGAGTTTCCTGGTTGATTGCAATTTTGACTGTTAATCGTGATAAACTGCTCCCTTTATTATTAAAGTGATGATTGATTTAAAACCAGAAAACTGAACAATATGGTTAGACACTTTATCATGATAACACAATTAGAGTTAAAGATGGTCATACCCAAGCTGATGAAAATGAGGAGATTCAGAGGCACTTTGAGACAAAAGAGATTTAGGAAACAACCACCATACGAGCTAAGAAAGATTTTAAAACTTTAGAGAAGGGAAGCCAAAGATGAAAAGATTAGGAGACTTCTAAGCTACGGAGATTGCAGCAGGTCATTGCAACAAATTAACCAATGTCAACCACTGTGGCCACAGCCTTCTGATTGAGCTAGTCCTTGTCGCTAATACTGGATCTTGAGGAAGGTTCAAAGAGATGATAAAGAAGGTTGGCGGGGAGAAGAGAACCATGTGATTGCTGAGAGTAGTACAAGACTTACACAACGTATGACAGTAATGAATATGCATACAAGCTGAAGTACAGTGGCGCGCACTCTGGGAGATGTCCGCGCCTAGGAAGTAGAAATAAATAATAAAGAAAAGAAAGAGAAAATGAAATAGACTGATGAGCAAAAAATAGAAATAACCAATCATTCCAGCACCATAATATATTCCAATAATATTCCAACAGCTGGAACCTTTAGAGTCAAAACGGCAATTGAGGCTGAGAACAATAGAATGGGAGAGATGAGAGAAGAAGGTACTAGGAGGAATGAATAAATTGGTGAAATGAGAGAGACTTTGTTGAAGGGCCACATAGAAGAAATTCAAGAAAATCACAAGGTTTTTGAGCTTGTTGATCCAAATCAAGAGTTTTTTTCAGATTTTTTGAATGATTATCTTCAAAACAGGTTAGAAGGAAGAGGTTGTACAAAGCTTTAATCAAAGGAGATGGATGGAGTGTGAATAAAAAGTGGGCTCAAACTGTTAAGTGCAAGGCCATCTTTGAGGAATGCTTTATAGGACAGGTAAAAATGATGAAGAGAAATTACTGTTGAATTGAAAAATTTAGGGATATCATGGGAAAGTTAAATGTAATTTAGGAAGAATTGGAGAAGGAAATAAAGGATATTTGAGCATGGAATAGGAGAATAGAAACATATTCTATCTTCAATGGAAGGAGATTCAACATGACAAAACAATGATAACCTGATTAAAAGTGACATACCAGGACACAAAGGGCCCCTTTGTCCTCTGGCATGTCACTTGTAATCAAGTGATCAATTTTTTTCCATGGTGATATTGATGTTGTGTGAATCAAAATTTGCCTCAAACTGTGAATTTAAAGGGAATTTTTGAGGAATGCTTTATAGGACAGGTAAACATGATGAAGAGAACTTACTGTCTAGTTTAAAAATTTAGGGATATAATCAAACAATTAAATGTAATTTGGGAAGAATTTGAGAAGGGAATAAAATATATTTAAGAAAGTACTAGGAAAATAGAAACATAATGTATTTATCTTGATTTATTATTTGATTTTTGGGTTGTTGAATGTACAATTTTTTTTTTAAAAAAAAGAAAGAAATTAAAATAAAATAATTAAATAATTAAATAATAAAGAATCAGAAATAATAGGGCATATCAGAGTTAAGCAAACCCACAATTTTTTGATGGCAGGTTTCAAACCAAATCCACCATTAAAAATCAAAAACCCACTTATTTCATATCAGATGGTTCAGAGTTACCTGGAAACAAGTGGGTTTTTTCAAGTAAAGTATATAAATGCTTGCACCAACTGTCCAATTCATAAATTACTGGTTTTCCACCTCCAACCTTGGAAAAATTCTACCTCCAACCTCATTGGAATAAAATTTGATTCATTGCTCTTCATCTCTTCATCAATATCCTCATCTCTTCATCAATATCCTCATCACTTCATCATCTCATCACTTTATTGCTTTCATCACACCCAGCTAAATCTGATTGCATAACTATCCTCATCACCTCAGCAGTCTCATCCCTTTATTGCTTTCATCACATCCAGCTAACTCTCATTGCATCACTATCCTCATCACTCCCTCACCCTCATTGCTTTATTGCTTTCATCAAACCCTAACTCTCATTGCTTTATCCCTCTTGTCAGTTCATCAATCTCATATCTTCCTATCTTCTTTGCTTCATCACTCTCATAATGGACCCTCAGCAATCCTCCCCCTGAAAGTGCGCTAAAAAATCCAATGGGCCAAAGTAAAAATCCCCCAGGAACTCAAAATCCAAAAATCCTCCCCCATCAGCTTTGAAAGGCTCAAGTCAGCTCAAGAGAGCTGATCACATCATCCTGGTAAACTGGCTCAAAATTCCGTCCAACTACAATGCTTGCTTTGGATCCAAAAATGAAACATGTGTTGGCCAACCTCCATCCTCTAAGGTCAATTGTTATCTCCTGATGGCCAATGAACTATAGAATAAAACAAAAGGTAGGCTGGATCTTTCATCCAAACATATGAGGGATTGATTCAAAAATTATGAAGCCAAGTACAAAAAGGCCCACTCCATGTCAATCTCCACTGGCTTTGGTATCACCAAATCCAACAAAGCTAGGGGAATCAACTTGGTGGTTGATAAGTTGGACTCCATCTGTCCTTTTTATATTCAAATGGATGAAATCTTTGGAAAGAAGGCCAACAGCACCCCTCTAGCTGCCTTTGATGCCCAACAATCTGATTCAGTTGATGCTGAGGACTTGGCTGGGGATGCTCAGAATAGGAATGAGGACCTTGATGAAACCTTTGCCTTTGAGTGGCCCCCATCCAATACCAAGGAGGATATTCAAACACAATCAGCTCCAATAATGTCTACTTCCACATTGATTGATGAGTCAAACCCAACCTTGGACCCCTCACTTACTTCTTTTGATTTCTCTCTTCCTGGGGTGGAAGGACTGGAGAACTTGGATGATGAGGAGGATGTCATTCATGTATCACCATTGCCATTGACATCTGCTCAAGTAAGGAACCAAGTTCTTTTCTCTTCTGTCTGGTTAATCCTGACTGATTTAGATTTGGAAGAAACAGGCTAATCCATTCCTGAATGGCCAAAAACTCAAGAAAATGGGGCCTCCCACATCACCTTCAAATGAGAACAATGATGTGCCCACACAAACCTCCTCTGAAAAGGGAAAGAAAAAGGCCTCTGATTCCATCAACATCAACCCCAATAGAATTCAAAAGAGGAGAAACACTAAAATTTTTTTGGGATTTGAGGAGATCATGGAGAAGCAAGATTCAAGTAAGCCCATTGGATTTTCCTTGCTTTCAAAATCAAGCTCATTCCTACTCCCCTCTGAAAAACAGTGAAATTGCAAATTGAATCTGAAAAACTTCAGTTTGAAAAGGAGAATTGGGATAGTCAACTGGCTATTGATTTTCAAAAGCAGAAAGCAGAGAGTTTGGCTCATCAAAAAAAATGGGATGCTGAGTGGAAGTTGAAACAGGCTGATCTAGAATTTCAAAAAGAGGAAACGGAGAAGGATTGCCAGCAAGCACAACTGGAAATGGAGAGGGAACAACTGGCAACAGAAAAAAAGTATAAGTGGTCAATGGCTGTGGCATACATTGTTAACAGTAGAAAAGTAGATGAATTAAAGCAGATCACTCATATGCTGGGCTTGTAAATATATTTGCTTTGATGAAAAAATTAAAAAGAAAAAATAAATCATTCTTGATTAAAATGATTATTAAGACTATTTTTAACCCCACCAATAAAAAAATATTTTTTCTTTTCCTTTTTATTTATATTTTTTTCCTGGAGTATATTTTCCCACTCCCCAAGTCCCTGCAAGTGTTTTGAGTCCTTTTGTTGATTTGAATTGACATTTCCATTCTTGTATGAGCAGCAGTCTCCACATCAGGAAAAGTACAGTGCTTGTACTTATTGGCTGCCTAAACAATTTTAACTAAACCTTCTTTCTTGAAATCAATTCCAAAGCCAAATTCAGGAAAAACCAATTTGATTTCTGATACTTTATATTCATTTGTAGTTCCAATAAGTTGTCCATTTGATTTCTTGGTTGGAACTTCAAGTAAAAAGGAATACTCAGATATGTCACCTTTTTAAATGTGAGGTGAGTTGCAAAAAGAGTTGGATGTGAAAGTGACATGCGGATAGCAGTCAAATAGGGTAGGCCAAGAACCAAATTTGAGTGATGAGAAGGAGGGGATGCCATTATACTTCATTATTTCACAGTTTGATTCAAAGGGAAGTCTGGCCAAATTTCAAAACATTTGTCCTAAAATTTGAGAGACTTTGTCTGCCTTAAGATTGAGAAAATCATACTCTTGAGGGGAAGATTGAAGGGATGATTTCTTCACATAGCATCCAAAGAACTCAAAGGGGTCCAACAATTTTTGCCATCCAATTGCCCAAATTTTTACACCCCAAGATCTTGAGGGACCAACAGTTTTGACAAATTTTTTTGAATGGTAAAGGAAAGTTTTCACAAAGTTGATTTCCTTCTTTTCTTGGTCAGAAGGTTTTTCCAACGGGAAAAATTCAATTATTGCAACAAGACAGTTGTGATCAGATTTATTGAGAACAATTACTTTGCCATGGCTGAAGAAATTGAATTTCTTGATTGTCTGCTTGGAATGTTCAAACTCAGCAGGTGAGGTTTTTCAATTGTTCTTTTTTTTCAGCAGTGATGGCAGGATACAGATCCAAAGGTCATAGTTTCCGTCCAGACCATAAAACCTTTTCATTGATGTCCTCCTCTGCAAGTTACAAAGAGATTTATGATGCCATCATTTGATCCCTCTTTTGCTCCAAAGACCTCTGCTTTTCACCTCTATTTATTTTTGGCACCTCATCTCCTTCCATCTTGTTCCCTCCCAGGCAAATGCTCTGCTTGAGGTGAGAATAAAGAAGGGATTCAATTTAGCATATAAAATTGTGAGTAAAGTGGGAGAAGGGATGTAATTGAAGGAAAAGCCTTCAAAAAAGGATTACAAAAAAAAAAGGAAATATCAGTCATGTGATCACCAAAAAAATAAAAATAAAAAATTACTGGGCGTGGGCATGAGCTAATTGGGCCGGGTTTATTACAAAAAAAAATGGTCACATCATCACCAAAAAAAAAAAAAATACCTGGGTGCAAGCAAATTGGGCTGGGATAGGTGGGCCAGAGGGGATGGCGCCCAGCTGCAAGGCAAGAGAGGGGGGTGGCTTGCAGGAGATCAAGGGGGGGGGGGGGGGTGGGGCCAGCAAGCCAAGTGAGGAGGGGGGGGACTGGAGCAAGGGGTGGGTGGAGGGCAGTGGCTTGTGGCCAATCAAGGGGGGTGGCGGATGAGAGCAAAGCAGGGGGTGGGGCCAGAAAGCCAAGGGAGACCAATGGGGGGGGGGGGGGGCGGGGCCAGCAAGCCAAGTGATGAGGGGGGGGGGCAAAAATGGCAAGGGGGGGCAAGGCCATCAAGCAAAGCAACATGGGAGGAGGGGGCGGACCGGAGCAAGGGGGGGCAAGGCTGGAAAGCTGAGGGAGACCAAGGGAGGGGGGAGAGGGGGGGTGTTGGTGAGTGAGTGGGAGGGAGTGAGAGGGGGTGAGAGGGAGTGAAAAGGGGAATGAGGAGCAGGGAGGGGGGAGCTTACCTGGGGAATCAACCAAGGGTGTGGGGGGGGCTGAAGGGGGATGGAGGTGGATGAATTAAAGAATGAGCATCAGATGATGGGGAGGAGGACGAGGAGGGGGAATCTTAACAGGGGTGCCAAACAAAGGAGGAAGGGAGGTGGTGGGTGAGGTGGAGGTGGTTGGTGAGGAGGAGGAAGGAGTGGACCAACCAGTGGTTTGGTGGGGTGAGGCGGGTGGTTTGACTGGTGGTTTGGTGGAGTGAGGTGGGGGGTTTGGAAGTTTTGAGTCTGTTTTGTCTAAGTCCACCCCACCAAAGGAGAAAAAAAAACAAACTCAGCCAAGGAATCTTGGGTGAACAACCAAAACCAAAAAAATTTGTTGAAGGGATTTTTTACCTAATTTGAAATCAAACATTACTCATCAAAGCAAGCAAGGGTGAGAGGAAGAATCTGTTCTCTCATAGAAGAAGATGAGGGACAAGATGAGACAGGGATGACTTGAGGAAGATCAGGAATATCATCTTCAAATATTTTGTCCCATTCATCTTTGATGTTGGCCAAAAGATTGTGAAGGATTACACAAGTGATAATCCACTTGATGAAGAACTTCATGTCTTTGGGGTTTTGAAGCTGGTTTCACATTTCCATTAAGCTGTCCCATCTTCCTTTCAGGACTCCTATGGCATGCTAAATCCAAACTCATGATTGGGCAAGATGATAGTTGAAATTGGTTTTTCCTTGATTGTTGAACAAAACATTCTGGTATGCTGGAACCACATATTTAGAACTAGCATAAGCTGAATTGGCCAGAAGGTATTGATCTTGGTCAAAGTAGTTCTCTGGTTGTTGGGAAATCCGCATCCAATTGAAAACATATGAATCATGAAAAGAACCCAGAAGGCCAGCATGGAGTGATATGAACTTCTTGTTTTTATCACAAAAAAGTTGTAGTTCCACAGAGTATCTAAAAAAATAGATAAAACATATTTGGTCAGTTTTTTATCAAATTTGTTATCAAAGGTGTTGGAAAAGAAATGAATGGATTGCCTTTTTTTCCAATCAAAATAGTGGTTGCCATCTAGCTTGGTTTTTTGACTCACAGGGATGGTGGTTCTGTCAACAAACCCAATGCAACCAGGAAAGCCTTCAGTCTCCATTAATTGAGATATCTCCTTGCATTCTTCTTTGGTTGGCCAAGAAAGGACTGAGCAACAGAAAGATAGGATAGAAATCATGACTCTTTTGGTGTATGAGTCAGTGGTTCCATAAACAACTGAGAATAGATTTTCTAATTGATGAATTTCTGACCCATTTCTGTTTGATCCCAATCTAAAAAAAGCAACAGCCAGTTGGATAGCTTGATTGCGTTGAGGATTCCAAGAATTTTTCTGGAAGATGTGGTGGTCTTCAATCATCTCCAAAAGTTTTATGAATGAAGGCAATAGAGTTTGGAAAATTTTCTGGAAGCTTAAGTTGGGGAGGAGATGAAGCTTTTGCCTTTCATACATAGGGTTGTGGAGAGTTTTTCTTCTTGGAACCATGTATTGCTTTTGTAATAGAGAATTCAAAGCCAACCAAGTTGATTCTAAATTGGAGTCTGAATTGGAGTCTGAATGGCAGTCAAATACTAACAAAAGTTCAGTCAGCTTTTTGGCATTTTCAACTTTCTGCTGAGAAGTTTGATGGAACATGTTGAGAAAGATGGCAATTTGATGTGGGTTGATGAGATGATGATGGGATTTGTGTGAAGATGGAGATGTGAAGCAATGGAGATGAGATGTGTGTGATGTGATGGAAATGCAATTGGTATGGATTTGCTGATGTGGATGGGTGTTTTGGATGTGATGGATGGTGGATGGATGATGATGCATAAATGGCAGTTTTAATGGCGGGTTTGATGTTTGAAATCCGCCATTTTCATGTAACCCGCCATTTTCAAATACACCAGTTAGGGGGTATGTGTATTTCCAAAACCCGCCATTAAAAATGGCAGGTTTGGTAAAAAAATAGCAGTTTTCTAATGGTGGATTTGCTAACTCTGATACGCCCTAATAAACGAAGCATGGAAAAAAGGAAATAGAATAGGATTTAGGGGCTGGCTGGGGATGTAGATTAATGCCTTGAAGGGAATGATAGAAGTTAGATCATCCAAAGCTAAACATATTGAAAGGATGCTTTGCAGCACACAAGAAGAACTAATTATTAAACCAAAAAATTTCAAACAAGAAATCAAAAAAATTCCTGACAAATTCTTTCATCCCCTTTGCAAAAAATTAGAAAAATCCATTGAAAAGTTGGATCTCCAAATTAATAAATCAAGAATGATCTTTGAGATATAAAAATAATTCTGAAAAATCCTTCTGGGATTACCATAGAGTACCTAAAGCCTCTAAGAAATACTATTACTCTCTATGTTCAACCCAGAAATTTAAACCTTAGGCCTAACACCTATAGGCAAAGCCATACTCCAGAAGTGGAGAAAGACTTGAAACTGCCACCCCAAAAAGCTGAATTTACCAAGCTCTGTGGAGAAGGATTCAATGAACAGATATTTTGTATTGATTTTATTGATCATACAATAGCCTCTTATGAATTGAATGAAACAATAGCTGTGGTAATATCAACTAGAACATTTGAAGGGGTGTCTCTAGATTTTTTAATCACTAAAAGAGAAAATTTTTTCTCCATTACATGGAATGCATGGAAGAACTTAAAAAAATTGGTTCTGGGATGTGGAAAAGGAAGACCATGAAAAAGCCAGAAAAGTATTTCTTTGAAACCACCAAAGGAAAACACCATAAATAGTGTCTTGATCAGAAAAAAATAATAGAATGCATCTACCCTGATGCTGATCCAAAAGAGATAAATGGAAGGTTCTTGAATCAATTTTCAGGCCATCTGAAAAATTTTTTGAGATGAAGAATGTTTATAGAATCTGACTTACCAACACTCAGTTCTATAGAAGAAAGAAATTGTAGAAATGAATTGGGTGGAAAATAAAAACCTTCCAAGAGCTGAGTAATTTGTGCCCAGGCTCAGTGAAACTCCTCCTCACGCACCCCCTTCTGGGAAAAGGAAACCCTGTGATTCTAGAGAAAGAGTTTTAGAATTTGAGTTTTAATATTGTTGAATTTCACAGAAGTTCAAAGAGTAATTGATTGGATTGATTTGATTTTTAAACTATTGTTAAAGTTAAAGTATTAGAATAAAAATTGAAATATCACTAGGCTGTGTTGTAGTATTTTTAATGTCAGACTTTCTCATCATAGAATTTCACTTAAGATGTCAATTAAAATGCTTATGCCGATTTTTTCTTATTCATTTTGTACTCAACCACTTGTCAGCCTATTGTGTACTTAGTCTATATTAACACCAGTGCTCTCAGGTATAATTCAACATCTGTTCAGAAATGATATCAAATGGAGTCCCATTTTCACTCCTCATCTCAGGTCCATTACAATTGATGTTAAAATTTACTTTCACTCATTCATTAATTGTTTCATCTGATTTGGGCTTTGGGTCTTTTAATTTTTACAAAGAGTACCTGTAAATTTTTGGAACTTCAAAATTATTGTAAATATCAAGAAAGAATGTCCCATGCACAGGAGGAAATTAGTTTCTATCTTTCATAACCACAAAATGACCATCCAGCCTCAGTCTCTTCAGCCTCCATCTAAAATCAGCATATTTAACCATCTACCCCTGTATCTAACAGCTCCACCTTCTCTGCATCTGTCATGCTCCAAGTTAAGGGCTCTTGTTTAAAATCCCCATTCAACATATCCCCTCCTCAGTAACATTTACCTCAGTCTACAAAAAAGCCTGACATCAAGAGCACACTAAACAGTAGTTCATTCAGCCTACTACCTCTGGAATATGTAATTGAATTTATAAATTTTGTGAATAAATCTGCAATTTAAAGCTTCACAGTAACATCTGAAACCCAGTTGACCATCCAATAAACCTTGTGTCTAGAATCAGCCTCCTTGAAATTTAAATTCTTGGCTTAACCCCATTCCTAGAACTTAGCCAATCCAATATCGTAGCTTGAGCCCTCTTGGCTTGCATGTTGAATAATACCTGCATTTAGTTGTAACATTTGCTAGTGGCTAATGCCCTACTTACCCAACCACTATTCATCATTTGCATACCTTTTCTGTCCCTTGAAATCACCTCATTCATTTATCCATCCAATGTTTCATGTATTATTCAGCATCATTAATCTTACAATTTGATCTATAATGACATCAAAGTACATTTCATTATTCCATTTCTGTCATTCATTCAATCATTGCCATCCTAGCTGTAGAAAAATTTCCATCAGGTTGTATCTAGTCATCCATCCACTGATGCAGATTACATAATGAGGACCATGCAGCCGGCCTGTAGTTTTTTTCCTCAGTTATTTAATTTGATATGTCCTTGAATATTGCCAAGATTGAGTGTTTACATTGAGCTTTGTCTTGGCTTTTACCTTTATCAGAACCCATTTCTTGCAATTTTCCTGAGATTTTAAACTTACAATTTGAACTTTGAAGTTGAATTTGCAATTGCACTTGCCACACTTGAGATTTATCTTGAAATAAGCCTTATCCCATTAGGGTGTATCAGATTTAGAAAATACACCATCAGAAACCCACCATTTTTTTGAACAAACCCTCCATTTTTAATTGCTGGTTTCTGAAATACACATACCCCCTAACTAGTGTATTTCAAAATTGTGGGTTTCATGGAAATGGCAGATTTTAAAAATCAAAACCACAATTATCATCCATCCAACATCCATTCAATATTGATATTCTATGCACTGCTCTCACTAAACATGTATGCTACACACCAACCTTCATCATGTCACAGTCATGTCACAAGCAGTGTAGTATACCTGCGGCAGCGGTTGTGGAAAGATTCCTTTCCTCATCCTTCCACTTACCTCCTTTGTTGCCCCAGGTATGATAATCTCCTCTTTTCTCTTCTGATCTCTCTATTTTTCCTTTCATGTCTACTGAAGTATATGATCATGGTTAATAAATCATTCCACCGACCTCCTCCGTTGCCCCAGTTCATCTCATTAGGTTATGAACCCAGAGTGCTACCAGCCGCGCAAGCTTGAGGAAAATAATAATAGGATCTGTAAACTACTTTTCAAAGTTGCAGTCTTCCATCACCCCCCATCATCATTTGTAAAACCTCTCCACAAAAACTTCCCAACCATGGGCAACATAAAAGACAACATTCAAATTGCTGGCAACCCAGCAACTCCTTCTCAAAAAATTTCTAGCAAAAGGCTGCCTGTTCTTAGAAGCTCTGGTCCTGATTCCAACTACCTTGACTGGGATTTAGTGGTCTATGCATACTTTGATGCAGCTGGCCTTGATCACATCATCAACCAAAAAAAATCAGAAGACCCATCCAATGCCTGGATTTCTGAAAAAAAACTAGTATGCTCAATCACCACTCAAACTATCAATGCATTTAAAATCTGTTACATTTGTGAATACAGGCAAGATGCTAGGGGTATGTGGACTGCTCTACAGAAGGCTCACCAAGACTTGTCTTTTCAGCCTCCTGGATACCAAGACCCTTTCTATCCTTTATCTACCAGAGTTGATGGAATAAATAATGAATATATTATTCAATAAATGCAGCAGAAATCCATAAAATATTTTGATAAAGCTCTTGCAAGGTTAATTGGTTTGGTTATAGTTTAATATTATTAATAAACATTAATTAATTGATTATCAAATAAATTAATAGAGGGGCCACAATGATATTGGGGATCTTTAACACCTCTCTTCAGGGAATTCACTTTGAAAACACATATACCTGGTTACTTTGGAACCTTTAATTTATATTCTTAAAGGAGATATTTCCCAAAGATAACATATATAAAACATATATGGTAGAGTGGAAGGGCCTTGTAATCAAGCTTCCACAACAGGAAGAGGATAATAAGACTCACTGGTATATTATTGGATCCTTTAGGTACCTGTTTGAGATTTGCACTGATGAGTTAAACCTATTACTGGGGTTAAAAAGGTTGTTCAGCAGTTTACATTGATAAAAAAGGTTTGGGGACGGATATTATTAATCAGAATAAAGCCATAAATCACTTAGTTATCTCTTATAAGTATTTGATCACCTTGGAACGGTGTCTGGATGTCAATATAACTGGGTCTCTGGGTATCAATATCCTCAAAAGAGCTCTATATTTATAGCTTTTTGAGTCCCCATTATGTCCTTCTGAGGTGTATAGGGGCTCAAAGAGACGGGTGCTAAGGCTAGCAGGGTAACCAGTGGTAGCCTGTCACGTGTTTCTGGTGCTGTAGCACAGGTAATATCTAATTCCACAGGGTATGGGAATTATTCTACCTTATAAATGATGTTTAGACATGTGAATAACACTAATCTATCCACATGATTATTATTTAATTAATTATCCTTAGTAAATATTCCCAGGATGTTAATAAATTTTATTAGTAGAAATTCCTACGGGTAATCTGATGTCAGTTGGTTTTTCATTATTTATTAGCTGATGGGAGTAAAATCATGATATTGATTTTGCTCCTTATTTTTAAAATTCTGTTGATTTACTTGAAATAATTAATTAAAAATATAAGCTATGAGAATACATGTGATATTTCTACATAATCAGTTTTATTAGTATGTCACGGAAATACTGATGTCTTGAATTTCTCACAATGGTATATTTAAATTATTTTAATATATTTTACAAATAGTAGTTATCTTATTTTTGACAAATTTGGTATTTTTTATTATATTTCATAAAAAATACGTAAAAAGTTTATTTATATATTTTTATGTATTTTCAGACTATCTACTATTCACAGGGACATTCATTACATGTGTAGTATGTCCCTGTCTTGGTTGTAGCACCTTTACATGGTACCTGGCCTTTTCAAGCCGCCTGTCACTATGTCAGCCCGTAGTCCCGTGGCTGCATGCTTGTCAGATGCCCAGGGATGCTTACATGAATTGTCAGGGTACATGGACAGGGTGGAAGTGCTGCTTCTCAGCCGCGCGCGGATGTGTTGGTTGCCGCGGCTGCATGCGGGAATTGTGACAACTCACATTTCGACCCATAACTCCTCCAAATCACAGAATTCTTGGATTCTGACAAAAAATTCACTGTGAAACCTATACGTGGGGTTTTATGTGAAATATTAACATGTCCAAAATACCAAGGCCATGTCTCTTTCCAAATCTTCATAAATTATTTAAAAATATAAGCAGTAGGAATTTAAGGTAGGTGTCAGTCAGTGACCCTACCTTAATTTTTTGTAGAATCATGATTTGAAATAGGGTAGTTTTGAATTCACAGCTCTTGAGCCGTGTACATGGCTCTGTACACGGTTCTTTGAGCCGTGTAAAAGGTTCAATGAGCCATGTGGCATGCTACAGGTTCCATTTGAGCCGTGTGGCAAGCTACACGTCCCATTTGAGTTGTGTGGAATGCTAAACAACTTTTTATTTCTTTTATTTCTTTTATTTCTTTTATTTCTTTTATTTCTTTTATTTCTTTTATTTCTTTTATTTCTTTTATTTCTTTTATTTCTTTTATTTCTTTTATTTCTTTTATTTCTTTTATTTCTTTTATTTCTTTTATTTCTTTTATTTCTTTTATTTCTTTTATTTCTTTTATTTCTTTTATTTCTTTCATTTCTTTTATTTCTTTTATTTCTTTTATTTCTTTTATTTCTTTTATTTCTTTTATTTCTTTTATTTCTTTTATTTCTTTTATTTCTTTTATTTCTTTTATTTCTTTTATTTCTTTTATTTCTTTTATTTCTTTTATTTCTTTTATTTCTTTTATTTCTTTTATTTCTTTTATTTCTTTTATTTCTTTTATTTCTTTTATTTCTTTTATTTCTTTTATTTCTTTTATTTCTTTTATTTCTTTTATTTCTTTTATTTCTTTTATTTCTTTTATTTCTTTTATTTCTTTTATTTCTTTTATTTCTTTTATTTCTTTTATTTCTTTTATTTCTTTTATTTCTTTTATTTCTTTTATTTCTTTTATTTCTTTTATTTCTTTTATTTCTTTTATTTCTTTTATTTCTTTTATTTCTTTTATTTCTTTTATTTCTTTTATTTCTTTTATTTCTTTTATTTCTTTTATTTCTTTTATTTCTTTTATTTCTTTTATTTCTTTTATTTCTTTTATTTCTTTTATTTCTTTTATTTCTTTTATTTCTTTTATTTCTTTTATTTCTTTTATTTCTTTTATTTCTTTTATTTCTTTTATTTCTTTTATTTCTTTTATTTCTTTTATTTCTTTTATTTATTTTATTTCTTTTATTTCTTTTATTTCTTTTATTTCTTTTATTTCTTTTATTTCTTTTATTTCTTTTATTTCTTTTATTTCTTTTATTTCTTTTATTTCTTTTATTTCTTTTATTCTTTTATTCTTTTTATTCTTTTATTTTCTATTTTTTATCTCTTTTATCTCTTTTATTTATCTTATTTATTTTATAATAAATAATAATAATTAATAAATAATCAATTATAAGTTATATGGAGTAGTTTATGGGCCCCCATGCGTTGAGGGGCCCTACAAAAATCCCACAGGTTGTGTGGGGCCCTACAAAGCGCCCACAGGCCGTGTGGGAGTCATGTACACGGATCCTCCACGACTGGGGCTGTGTACACGGCTCCCACATGGCTGGAGTGGTGAATTTAACATTAAACTTTGAAATAATATTTTTAATATTATTTCTCCTCTAATAAGATTTTTATTTATTTATTTTATTTTGTTACTTTTGGAGATTGCTCTGCAATGGTAGAAAGCTGACATGTCTACCAGTGGTAGCGTCTACTGGAGTTGCAATCGTCTTCTAATCAAGATGGAGGGAGATGAAATGCTGGCCCATATTGACACCATTTCGCAATACTACAAGCTTCTGAGCTCACTTTTTACTCCCAAAAATCCCCTCAATCCAGAAGATGTTCACTCAGCGGCTCTTCTAAGCTCAATACTGCAAGACTGGCTACAGTGCGTTTCAGCCCTGATGAATCAAGATGGAGTCAGATCCAAAACAATAGTATCAGAACTCAAGAATGAGGAAGTACGCCATCAATCCCAACCAGAAATCATTGTTTCCACTTCAGCAGTCAAAAAAAACCCCCACTCAGTTAAACCACCCAACAAATCACAGAAACCTTGCCACTGTTTCTTATGCAATGTGCTTGGTCATGACCTGAACAACTGCAAGAACACTTGGAAACTTCTAATGGAACATAAAGCAAACCACAAACCACGCTTGGGACCAAAGGACCAGTCTGCCTTGTCCCAAAAAACAGCCTCTAAAGCAGGTAAAGTCTCAGCTGCACCTCTTGCAGATGACAACAAAGACTCAGACTACTCATGAACCAAGGTTGAAGTCACGGAAGGTACTGCAGTGGTTTTGCTTCTGTCATCACACATTGATCATCCCTGTAGAGACGCCAAAGCTGACTCCAGGTGTTCTATGTCAATGACACCTCATGCTGCCAGTGTCAGCAATCTCAAACCATATCATACCCCAGTGAGAATAGCCAAACACTCTCTGGTGAAAGCAACTCACAGAGGATTCTCCCAACTACTGCTGACAAGCAGCACCAAAGTCAAAACCCTGGTTGTTCCAACTCTTCACAGTCCCCTTCTCCCAGTTGCTGGTCTATGCAATTCTGGACTCAAAGTAGTGTTCACCCATACTGGATGCAAAATCTATCCCTCAAAAAAACATCCAGACTACAAATCAACCAGTTGGCCAAGGCTACCGCCGTGCAAACCTCTACTATCTTCCCTCAGAGCCAGTGAGCTCATACTCTGCCATCTCATGAAAGTTGCGCAAGCAGGCCATGGTCTTGTTGTCCAGCACAGAAGCGGAGTATAAAGCGCTCTCCAATTCCTGCAAATAGGGAGTTTGGATCACTCGCCTTCTTGCCCAACTTCACCTCCAGACAAAATTCTCTCTTCTGATTCATATTGAAAATGAAGGAGCCAAAGCCCTAGCACAAAATCTTGGACACCATGATCGCACCAAACACATCCATTCCTGCTATCATTTCATCCAGGAATGTGTGAAAGAAGGCAATATTGTGCTCAAGCACATATCCACAAAGGAAATGCTTTCCAACATGCTCACCAAGCCCTTAAGCCGTATTATGCCGGAAAGAAATTGCTTAACTTTTGGAATCATCCTGTGACCACCTTCCCACCCTCCATTCTCTTATTTCATCCTTCTATCTTTTTCATTTTCCTTTTCTTTCCTCCCTATCTCTCTTTATTTCCCTTCTTCTGCCATTTTGTTCTTCAGTAGGTCTGCAGCAAGGGGGGGTGTTGAGATGCTACGCGCTGCTCTCACTAAACATGTATGCTACACACCAACCTTCATCATGTCACAGTCATTTCACAAGCAGTTTAGTATACCTGGGGCAGCGGTTGTGGAAGGATTCCTCTCCTCATCCTTCCACTCACCTCCTTGGTTGCCCCAGGTATGATTATCTCCTCTTTTCTCTTCTTATCTCTCTCTTTTTTCCTTTCATGTCTACTGAAGTATATGATCATGGTTAATAAATCCTTCCACTCACCTCCTCCATTGCCCCTGTTCATCTCATTATTGCATGCAAAATACCAATCCACACCACCACCTCCACCTCAGAAAATCCATACACATCCCATTTCCATCACATCACACACATCTAATCTCAATTGCTTCACATCTCCATTTCTTTGAATCTCCATCACAACACACACATCCCATTGCATGCAAAACATCCATCCACACATCCACATCCACTTCAGAAAATACATCCCAATCCCATCTCCATTGCATCACAAACATCTCATATCTGCCACTTCTCATCTCCATTGCTTCACACACATCCCATCATCATCTCATCACCATCTTTCTCAACATGCCCAATCAAACTTCCCAGCATCAAGTTGAAAAAGCAAAAAAGCTTACTGGAATATTTTTACTATTTGAATCTGATTTTGACTCAACTTGGTTAGCTTTGAATTCTCTATTGGAAAAGCAATACATGGTTCCAAGAAGACATAATCTCCACAACCCTATGTATGAAAGGCAAAAGATTCATCTCCTCCCCAACTTAAGCTTCCAGAAACTGTTCCAAACTCTTTTTAATTAATTAATTTCAACTGGATTATCAGTTGGTAATCCTTGAAAAACTTCTGGCCAAGATAAAAGATGAATGGGATGAAATATTTAAAGATAATATTCCCAATCCTCCTCAAGTCATCCTGGTCTCATCTTGCCCCTCATCTTCTGCCATCAGAGAGTGGATTCTACCCCTCGCAATTTCTCATTTTGATGAGTAGCATTTTTTTTAAATAGGTAAAAAATAAATTCACAGTGATTTTGTTTTTTTGTTTCTTCACCCAAGAATCCTAGGCTGAATTTTTTTTTTTTTTTTTTTTTTTTTTGGGTGGACTTAGAAAAAACACAACAAAAACTCCACATCATACTTCATGGCTCAGAAAACCACCCACCTTGTCCCACTCACTCAATGGCCCACTCCTTCCTCCTCCTCACCAAACCAACCAGTCCATTCCTTCCTCCTCCTCACCAAACTGCCTCACCAATGGCCTCCACCTCAATTGCTCATTCTTTTCTCAGCACCCTGCCCCATGTAAGCACCCCTCCTCCTCCTCATATTTCTGAAATCCTCTCTCCTACTTCCCCTTTAGCCCATCCCCCCCTCCTTGCTTTGTTGGTTGTTTGGCCCTTGGCATCCCATTCCAGGTAAGCTACCCCCCCTCCTCTTCCTCCTCCTCATCAATTGATTGATTTTTAACCGTTCAATTGGTCCATTGACTATAAACCAATGTTGATTGAGCTGTACTAATTTCTCCACCTGAAACTTTAGAACATTCCCCCCTCTCCGCCCTTGTTTGGTTCTTGGCACCCAGGTCCAGGTAAGCTACCCCCCCTCCTTCTCCTCTTCCTCCTCCTCATGAATCAATCAATTGTTGATGAATTGAGTGATTTATTAGAAATCAATTGGTCCATCAATTATTGAAAATAAATCAAATATCAATTGATGTTGATTGCGCTGACCTAATCCCTCCTCCTGCCGCTTTAGGCCACCCCCCCTCCCTGCTTGTTTGGCCCTTGGCACCAAGGTCCAGGTAGGCTACCCCCCCTCCCCCTCCCCCTCCTCTTCCTCCTCCTCATCAATCAGTCCATGGATTATCAACCAATCAATGTTAATTTTGCTAACCTACTCCCTCCTGCCGCCGCTTTAGGCCATCCCTTCTCCTCCTCCTCCTCCTCTGCCTCCTGCAGGATGATTAAAATATCAGGCTGACCATTTTTTCTTTTTCTTTTTTTTTTGGGGGGGGGGGGAGATCGACAATTATTATTTTTTCTCTAAGTTTGTTGATCATCTACCTCAATTATAACTGACTAATGAATTTTTTTTTATTCCATGCAATGAAAAACAGCATTCCACCCCTCGCTCCTTCTACAACCACTATTTTTCTTGACTTCCAATTCTTCTCCCACTAAAATAAAAATGTTACACAATCACTTAAATACTTGATTGATCCTCACCCAAATTAAAGTATTTGTAGGGGAGGTAACAATATGGGAGAAAATGATTTGATAAGCATACAGAGAGGTGGAAAGAATAGGGCTTGTAAGCAAAAGAGGTCTCAAAATAGGGATTCCAAAATCTCTTTGGAAGTAGCAGAGGGGGGGATCAATGAAAAGTTTCTGTGGTCCAAGCAAAAAATTTGACCTTTGGATCTTTATCCAACCATCATTTCCAAAAAAAAAAGAACAGTTGAAAACCCTCCTCTGAAGAGTTTGAACAGGCCAAACAGAAAGTCAAACAGTTCCATTTCTTCTCCTCTGAAAAAGTATTTGTTTGTGATCAATTTAATCATGAGTTTTTGGTTGAAATAATTTAATTTGTCCCTTTGAATAAACTCTCTGAGCAAGAGAAGAAGGAAATCAACTTGTTCACCACATTCCTTCACCAATGCAAAAAATTTTTCAATAATGTTGGTCTCTCAAGATCTTGGGTGGAAAAATGGGGGCAATTGGATGGCCAAAATTGATGCACCCTTCTGAACTATTTGGATGATATTTGAAGAAAGCTGCTATTCAATCTTTCCCTAAAGATTTTTCTTTTTTGAAACTTAGGTCTGAAAATATCTCACAAATTTTAGGCCAAATTTTCCAAAAATTAGCCAGACTGGAACATGATTCAAACTGTCAAACAATGCTGGAAAACAATGTCCCCTCTTTCTCTTCATTGGAATTGGGATCCCCGCTCAATACTTTTGACTGTACCCACCAAATAACCTTAACTCCAAATTCCTTTTACAATTCTCCCCACATTAAAAAAGAAAAAATCTCTTCCTATTTCTTTTCACTGGTGGTTCCAACCAGAAAATCAAATGGAAAAATTATTGAAAATGAGGAAGAATACTCAGTATCAAATGGCCAATTACTTTTTCCTGACTTCGGATTTGGTATTTATTTCAAAGAAAAAGGTGTTTTTACAATGATTTGGGCAGAAAATAAGTAAAAGCACTTCAGTTTTCGCGCTGTGAAGACTCCCACTCATACAAGGATGGCCATGTCTATGCAAATCAACAAAACTACTTAGAAAAATTGCAAGGACATGAAAATTGGAAAAATATACCCTAGAAAAAAGAATGTAAATAAAAAAAATTGTTTATTGGTGGAGTTAAAAATATTCTCAAACATTGTTGTAATCAAAATCTTTTTTTGTTTTTATTTTTAAACCTTTTATCCAATTAGCTATATTTACAAGCCAAGCATTGAGTGATTCCCTTGATTTCTTCCACAGTTCTACTGCTGCCAATACATGCCATGGCTACAGATAAACTGTCATTTTTTTCCATGGCCAGTTTTTACCTCTCCTTTTCCAGTCTCTCTTCCTGTAAATCCTTCTCCTTTTCATCTTTTTGACAATCCTACTCTGCCTGTCTCAATTTGCACTCAGCATCCAATTTTTTTTGATAAGCCAAACTCTTGGCTTCATGCTTTTGAAAATCAATGACCAGTTGAAAATACCACTTCTACTTTTAATTTTTCAAATTCAACTTGTGATTTAAATTTTTTTAAGAGGGGAATAGGAATGAGCTTGATTTTGAAAGCAAGGAGATTCAATCAATTCAATTAATTGAATCTTGCTTGTCCATGAGATATTCAAAGCCGGAAAAATTGGAAGTGTTTCTCCTATTTTGACAGATTTTGGGGTTGGTGTTGATAAAATTGGAGGCCTTTTTATTTCCCTTTGAAGAGGATGTTTGTGTGGGAAAATCATCACTCTCATTTGAAGGCAATGTGGGAGGCCCCATTAGCTTGAGTGTTTGGCCATTCAGAAATGGATGTTGATGTTTTTTTACAATCTAAATCAGTCAGTATTAACCATACAAAAAAGAAAAGAACTTGCTTCCTTAATTGAACAGATTTTCATTGTGAAGGAGATAGTAGAATAACGTGCTCCTCATTGGCCCAGTTGTTAATTTATTCCACCCCAGGAAGAGAGAAATTCAAAGAAGGAAGTGAGGGGTTCAAGGAAGGGTTTGAATCATTGACCAATGCCAAGGTAGACATGATTGGAGCTGGTTTTGTTGGCATATCCTCCTCCACCTTGAATTTGGCCACTCATAGATTTTTTCAGGATCATAATTTCTAGGCTGAGCATCCACAGCCAAGTCCTCAGAATCAACAGAATCGTATTATTGGGAGTTTTTCATAACCACAACTTGACTCAGTACCCTCAGCCATACTCAAACCTCAGCCATTCACAGTCCAGTAAAATCTACCTTCCAACCCCGGATCCACATGCTGTACATTCTGAAGTATACTCCTTCATAACCTGCAGTCCTTAGGTAATCTCACAGGCATACCCTCCACCTCTCTATTGCTTGGTGCATCCTCATCTCTCCTTCAACTCTATCTGGTATGAGAAGTACATACATTAAAACCATATTACATACTCCTGGCTGGACAACCCATACTCCAGTTCATTACATGCCTTTCCTGGACAGACCCATTACTCAATCTGTAAAGCCACAGCCTCCAGCCCAATTTGTCAACATGTAATGCCATGGGGCATCCTGGCCAAAAACCAGTCATCCCTCTTCAAGGCCTCCTCTCAGTTCTCACATATACTTGCCTCTCTTCCCCTCCTGGAATAATTCCCCTCTAGGAATTAGTATACTACTTCTTATTGGTTAGTCCCCTTCCAATAAGTTTCATTTCAGAACAAGAAAGCCAACCAACCTACCCTAATCATATCACCTATCCCTTTGGTTTTACTCTTATAGGATTCATTTTTCAACCTCCTTCAGAGCCTTACTCCTGGATTTTCCTCCTCTCCATTGTCATTAATCTATGTCTCCTCCTCCTTGCATTCAATCTCATTTCTCCATCTTGAGTTCTGTGAGCAGTAGTTCCTGTGCATTCCTCCCCTTTAACACCAGGGTCTGTTTTGAAAGTGTTGAAAGCAGCTAAAGGGTTGATGTTTGCCTTATTTCCAAATATTTCATCCATATGAATATAAAAAGGACAAATGGAGTCAAAATTATCAACAACCAAGTTGAATCCCTTGGCTTTATTGGAGTTAGTGATTCCAAAGCCAGTGGAGATTGAAATTGAGTGGGCATTTTTGAATTGGCTCAATAGTTCTTGAATTGCTCCCCCATTGGCGCCTTGAATGAAAGATCCAACCAAACTTTATTTTTTTTCTTCATTTAATTGGCCATCAGGAGATAACCATTAACCTTAGACAATGGAGGTTGGCCAACTCATTTTTTTTGTTGGATCCAAAGAAAGTGTCATGGTTGGAGGGAATTTGGAGCCAGTTTAACAGGATGATGTGATCAGCTCTCTTGAGCTGACTTGAGACTTATAAAGCTGATGGGGGAGGAGTGTTTGATGTAGAGTTACTTGGGGATGTTTGCTTTGTTCCATTGGATTTTTGTGTGGACTAGTGGGGGGAGGTTTTCTGAGCGGACATTTCAAAAAATTAAGAGCAATGAAGGGATGAAGAAATGAGAGTTAGGATGTGATGAAAGAAATAAATAGATGAGAGTGATGAAGCAATGAGGATAGCAATGAAGAGATGAGAGTGAGGAAGTGAAAAGAGAAATAAAGAAATGAGAGTTAGGGTGTGATGAAAGAAATAAAGTGATGAGAGTGATGAAGAAATGAGGATATTAATGAAGAGATGAGAGTGATCAAGTGATGAGAGAAATGAATCAAATTTTTCCAATGAGGTTGGAGGTAGAATTTTTCTGATGAGGTTGGAGGTTGAAACCAGGGATGATGACATGGAATGATGTGTGGCTGTGAAAATTGTGGAAAAAAGAGTGAGATACTCCCCTAAGTTGTCCTCAAGTTCAGAAGTTATTGTTACCAGCTTCTGTAAGGAGGTTGAGTGTTGATGGGTTTTGAGAATAAGAGATAGTTATAAGAAAAAGGTGTATAAAAGAAATGGTGTTGTATATTCCTGCCCTTCAATTTTTCCCTGATCCTTCTGTGATAAGATATGATGATATGATGAGATGATAATACAACCCGGAGTTGAGAGTGAGGTTTTTAAGTCCTCCATCTCAACACTAACCTAAGTACAAGCCCAACTGAAAGCCTAACAACAAAATTAAGAAAGAACCCCTAAAATCCTGAACCCTAGCCCAAACTTAATCCATACTGCCCAATCCCTCCCAACCCTTCCGCCGTGATGTATGTCTGGTTCATCCTTCTCATGGAGTGGCCCTCTGCTGCGTCCTACTTGGAGTTCCCCATGTTTATCCGTCAGCGCGTGTCTGCAGATCCTGTAATACGCGGATTGGTCCGCGCCTATGCCTGTGCGGACCTCCCAAGTGCATATAATCCCGCTATCTCCCCAATCCTGCTTTCCAAAATAGCCTCCTACAAACTTGATTGGGTTGGCTCCATTACTTGGTCTGCTCCATCTGAGCGGGTCACAAGCCCGCCACGCCTGGAGTAGGCCCAACCCGCACCAAAGGCTGTGCCTGACCTACCCAACTGCTGAGAGCGCAGCCCACAACGCAGTTCCCAATCTGAGTTCATAAATCAAAAACTGCACTGTGGAAGCCTTTAAATAATTTATTTGAAAAAACACATCTATTTTCAGGTACCTCTCACACGTCTGTTGTGAAATAAGTGGAGTTTTTTTATTTATGGTGGGTTTGAAATGGCAGATTTGGGTTGAAACCCACCATTAAAAATTGCAGTTTTTCTTAACTCTGATACACCCTATTTGTGCTCACCCCAATGTAGATTTACCTATTGTATGTAGGGCAGACATATGAAAGGAAATTACCATACTCAAATTAATCACTATCCATTTTTTTTACAACTCCAGATAGGTTTCTTTCCAGTGTCACCTAATTTCTCAACCAGGAACACTACCCTCACCACTTACAACAACAAATTTAATATGTTAGGGAGATGCAGTTGCTCACATGCCCAAAAAAACTTAGATCAATTTACCCCTTCTAGATCTACTTTGGTGGAACCTCTCAATGATCTTCTAGCCAAATAGAACTTATCCAAGGTTTTGGAGGATCCTCTTGATCAAGTTAAGGATTCCCCCAACTTTTTCAATGATAATTTTACCTCCAGTAGGACAAGGTATTGCGGAATTTCTCCCAAGTCAGAGGCTCCAACCCTCATTACTGCTCTGTTCCATGCACTTGATCAAAACCCCTTGAAACCTAGCACAAGTGGTCCTAGATTTTGCACTCTGGGCTTGGAGCAACCAGATTTCTCTACAAGGGATCATCCCAATAATCTTAGATCCTACTTACAGCGCTGCCAAGTAATTTTTGAAAATTACCACAAAAACTTCCCCAAATACCTGCAAAAATTTATGTATCCATATGTCTTCTTAGGAGGCTGGGCCTTGCAGTGGTTCAAAACCTATCTCAAAATTTTATCAAAAAAAGTCCCAATTTTTATGTTGAAAAATTGGGAAAAATTTCAGTAACAACTCTTCACCCTGTTTAACAATCCCAAAAAAGTGTGAAACACCAAATACAAAATTAGCCATCTGGTAATGAAGGAAAACAGTAGGGCTTCTATTTCTATCTACCAAGTTTGAAAAATTTTGCATTATTCCATCCAATTGAAAGAGAAAACTCTCTTCTATCAATTTTGAAAGGGCTTAACAGCATGCCTAATTGAAAAATTCTTAGTTGGGGGGAACAAGACAACCACCCTTCAGCAGTTGATTGATTGGGTTATCAAGATTTATAATGGCTATCACCACAGGAATTTATCTCTACAAAACAATAATGGTTTGTCAAACTTGTACCAAAAGGCTGAAAATACTTCAAAGAAAAAACTTGAAGCAACCAAAAAACTCCAAACCAACTACAAATTAAAAATACAATAAAAATAAATCTGTTTCCAAAACTACAAGATTCCTGGAAAAAGAAACTGGGTTTCTCCCAAACAAAGAATGGCTGAGGAGGGAAAATGAAGGGTTTTGTGTGTATTGCAGGGGAAAATGTGATGTGAATAGTTGTGCAAATAAATTAGCTTGTGAAGAGGCTAAGTCTCCAAGAAAATTTTCTTGAAGTTTTTCTGATATTTGCAAGAGAAACTACACATCATCCAGAAATCTGTAAGTCAATTTTTCCACTTTCAAGTCTCTTTAAACTCTGAGTTTGAGATTTTTCCTCTACAATTCCAACAATATTCCTTACATCTTACTCCTTGAATCTGGTGCTAATGTGTCTTTTTGAAGTCTAAATCTTGGCATAACTCAAAATCTTATGTGTTAAAAGATAGAAAAAGTTCCCATCCATTTAGTAAGTGGTGTGTCTGAGCGGTCTCATTGAGTTACCAATAAGGCAAAATTTACTTTTGCATTCTCCATTTTCCCCAGCTTTGAATATGATTTTTTTGTCTTGGATATTCCAGGAATGGATGATACCATTCTAGGCCATACATTATTATTATATTGGAATTCAAATGTGAATTGGAAAGAAGGATTGATTAAACTGCAAGCCTTGAAACCCCAAGATAATATCCAGTCTGTAAACCAGGAATTCAAAACCCTACCTGACACTGTGATTAGGTTGGATTTCAATTTTTTAACAGAAGATTTGCAATATCCTGAATTCCATTCCCAAGTTCCCTCTTCAGATATAGAAGTTATTGTTGACTTATCCAACTTGCATCTATCTTTCTTCTTTGAAGAGAAGCAGGCACCTACCAAAAGTTGTATTGTGAGCCCCCTAATCATCTTGCATTGTGCTAACACTTCAATATTGTCATCATTTTTTTTGAAGATTTAGAAACCATTTGAGAGTCTTTAAGATCAGTTTATCATGAATTAACTGAAATCATTCTGGACGCGAAAGCCAATAAATTGCCTCCATTTTTTTCCTTTGATCATAAGATCAAGCTTACTGGCCAACCTCCAGCACCCAGCCCAGTTTACTCTCTCTCAAAGCAGGAATTGTCCACACTTCAAGAATAAATTTCTGAAAATGTACCAAAAGGCTTTCTTTTACCAATAAATTGAAATACCAGCCCTCCTGTACTATTTTTAACCAAAAAGGATTGTGGCCTTTGCCTTTTGGTTGCCTACAGGAAACTAAATCAGGTCACCCAGGGGAATGCCTATCCAGTAACACCTATGTTGCACCTCCTTACACTGTTTTGCAGAGATACTTATTTCTCAAATTGAGACATTTGAGGTGCCTATAACATATTTTGAATAGAAAAGGTTCATGAATACTTGAATGCAATGAGAACATGGTTTGGAAGCTATGAGTATACAATTATGCCTTTTGGACTCCCCAATGCTCCTTCCACTTTTAAAAATTCTGCCAATGAATTTTTTTACAATCATGAAGAGAAATACCTTGTTGTTTATCTGGATTATACAGTTTTACGCTCAAAAACCCTTGAAGAACATGTTGCCCATGTGAGAGAAATTGTACAAAAAATTCTTTCAAAAGAGGGTCTTGCTATGGATCCAACCAACCGCAAAACAATATTGGACTGGCTTGCACCTACTTCTGTTAATTTTTTGAAAGTTTTGTTGGTTTTAGTGAATTTTATGGATTGTTTGTTGAGAATTACACCAAGAAAACCATTAAAATTACTAGCCTACTCCAAAAGAAAATAATTTTTTTTAATGGAAATTCTGCTTAGGAGTTTGATGATCTGAAAAACGGATTCACTAATGCTCCAATGGTTTCTCCATTTAACAAGCTAGGTTGAACTATTGTTGAAACAGATGCAAGAAACTATGCAATTGCAGGAGTTATCTTGCAGTTTTCTAATTCTTCAAAACTTTTCCACCTGGTAGCTTTTGAATACCAAAGGTTCCTGGTGGTGGAAATTAATCATGAGATTCACAAACAGGAACTTCTGGAAATTGTCTATTGCTTGAAGAAATGATTTTCATAAATTTTAACTCTTATGGAACCTTTCAAGGTCTTAACTGATCATGATTCTCTTCAGTATTTCATGAGCACAAGATTCCTAATTTGTAGAAAGGCACAATTTGCCAAATACCTCTCCAAATTTGAATTTTAAATTAATTAATTCCCTGGGAAAGAAGAATTATTCCCTGATCCTTTGTAGAATTGAGACAATTTTTACCTGAGGGGGAGAGGGGGGGATAGCACCTTTTCCAATAATAAACCTGAAAAAATTAGGACAATTTTCTCTGATCAGTCTGCCAAGCTCAGTTTGATCATCACCAACATCTGAAACAAAGCCTCAAAAATTCAACAGGCCCACTTGGAAAATCCAAAGTGTAGAAAAATTTGAAAGAATTCTAATTCCACTTTGAATGGTTATGGTATTGAAGAAAAAAGTAATTTATTTTTTAAAGATTTTATAGCAGTAACTTATAAACCTTGCATTAATTTAGATATCTTTCAATATTGGAATGAATCTCTGCTTGCTGTTCCTCATGGGCAGGATAAAATCTACCTGTTGATTGAACAAGAGATCTAATGGCCTTGTATGACCAAGGAAGTGAAAGACTATTTTAGCATGTTCTATGATTGAAATTGTAAGAAGTCCTCAAATAACCAGAATTATGGGGTGCTTCAGTTGCTTCCAATCCCGTATATTCCTTTGAACTATCTTTCTATAGATTTTATCTCTCAATTACCTATTCCTAGTGGTTCAGATGCTATTCTAGTATTAGGATATTGCTTCTTGAAGATGGCTTTGTGGTGAAGTAGTATATTTCTTCTTGAAAATGGCTTCATTCCTTTGCAGTAAAAATACAGAATCTTCAGAAGAACTAGCTGAAATTTTAATAGATTATTTATTTTCAAAGCAAGGTCTCCCTGATAATATAGTTATTGATTGTGGAAACCTGTTTGTATCTAGCTTTTAGACCTCTGTGTGCCAACAAATTTGGACTAATTGCAGCTTATCAATGGCCCACCACCCAGAAATTGAATGCCAGACCAATCCAGTCAACCGGATACTCAAAAAATATCTTTGAATGTATGTCTCCTATCAGAAGGATGACTGGTAAAGATGGCTTCCACTAGCCAAATTTTCATACAAAAACTCCACTCATTCCACCACCAAAAAGTTGCACTTCCAAAGCCTTTACAGAAGAAACCCAACTTTTGACTCCATTTATGTAGCAAATTCTCAGCCAGCTATCAATTACCTTGCACTCATTCAATCCCTTCATTTTAAAATTCAAACCAACTTTGAAGCAGAAAATCAATGCTAAAAGTAACAAGCAGATCAAATTTGCACTGTGGCATCAACCTTTGCAGTAGGAGATAAAGTATGGCTTGATTCTTGAAAAAATTGCATTACTTGCCTGACTCAAAAACTCTTTGAAAAGAAACTTGTTCCCTTTAAGGTCAAATGAATTATATCCCCTAATGCATTTGAAATTTCTTTAAATGAAAAGGTGGAAGGTTTCCACAAAGTATTTCCTGTGTCTCTCTTAGAGAAATCTTGAGTCATATACCTGGGAAAGACTCATTCACCTCCAGAAACTGTCAACTTTCAATATCGTCTAGAGTGGGAATCAAGCTATATCTTGGATTCCAGTTTACACAAAGGAAAATTCAATACCTTTTTGAACAGAATTTTTCCAGTACAATCAATATTTTACCTTGTGGAAAACAGAACAAACAATTTTCAGGTCCCCTGATTTGGTCCCATACTTTCATGAAAAGTACCCTTGCAAGCCTTTTAAATCATACCTTTCATCCAATCCCTTCCATTTTAATCATAATTCTATCCAATCCAATTCCTTTTCTCCCATTTCATACAAAATTTACCCTAAACCTTTCTCATTTCTCTCCTTTTTGTTTTATCTCTCTTTTGATTAATTTGAAACAAAAATAGTAATAAAATAATATATTTTCAAAAGAAAAAAAACATATATTCACAATTTAAATATTATCCTTTAATTTCTCCTCTGCTTTCCTCCAGTTATAATTCAAATATTTTACTATAGAAATCAATTCTAACCAATTTTTTCATTAATTAAGAAGGAAATACTTCTAATTAAGTGGACTTTACCAATAAATTCTTTTTAAAAAATTGTCTTGCACTTTGTGGTCCAATTCCTCTTTGTTACAAATTACCATCTATCTTCTTCCATCAATTCCTCATATAGTATTTTGTGTCAAACTTGGGTTGAAAAGCCCTTGGCAACATCCTTGGTCCATTAAATTTCATTGGTCTTGAGTTGTGTTAAAACTATGGCCTCAAAATTCTCTGTTCAACCATCCAATTCAATCACTTCCCTTTGTTCTACTACAATTCCATTTTAAATTCAAGTCTCTCTTCCTTCTTTCCTCTGTTCCATTACTCACATTACTCCTTGAGCTTCTCTCTCCCATCTCCTATAGTCTTCTTGGCACTTGCAAACTTTAAAAATTGCTCCAAACCTCTTGCACCTCCTTTTCAATTTGGACTATTTCTGATTTGGCTGGTGGCCTAACATATGAAGGTGGTGGTGGTGGAGTTTCCCTGGTATACCTAAATAATTGCAGAAGTACTATAAATACATTTATATTAATTTCATTTTAATTCTTTTTATCTTTTCTTGAAATTTCTTGCCTATAGATTTTTCCCCAAGAAATTCAATATTGAGTAATTGTGGTATCTGGTCAAACAAATATGAATTTTGCTGGTAGATGCAACTGAGAGATAGGAAAAGAAGTTGATTGAAGTAAAAAAACAGGCAACCATGGGAGTCTGAAATTATTAAAATCTCTCTGGATCCCTTGGACAGCATGAATTGGAATAAAGAATTTCTTTTAGCAGGTACAGTTATAAAAAAAACAAGATCAGTTCAACATTGAAAATAAATAATTAAATAATCTAATGAGAATGAATTAGTAAAGTAAGGTATCAACCAACAAGTAGAAGACTTATAGGAAGCAATGTGAAATTTACTGGATGCTTGCAGGAGCTTACAAGTTTTATACCTGGGCAACTGTCATGCTCCAAGTTAAGGGTTATTGCTTAAAATAACCACCATATAACTCAGTCTACAAAAAAGCATGAAACCAAAAGCTCAATAACCAAAAGTGAACTCTGCTTACTACATCTGGCATATGCATGTGACTTTCCAAATTTTGCAAAAAATTCTGTACTTGAAAAAACAATTTGCAGTAACATCTAAAAGCCAGTCAACCATCCAATCAAAATTGAAATTAGACTCAGTCTCCTTTAACTTTAAATTCTTGTATTAAACCCATTCCTGGAGCTTAGAAAATGCAATCTGGTAACTTGAGAACTCTTGGCTTGCCTTTTTCATAAAACCTGACTTTAGTTGTAACATTTGCTAGTGGCTAAGGCCCTACTTACACAACCAATATTATTCATTTAAACAACTTTTCCATCTCTTGAAATAACCTCATTCATTTATCCATCCAATGTGTCATGCATCATTTTGCATGACTCATTTTGCGCTTTGATCTATGAAAAAATCACAGTCCGTTTCATTATTCTTTTTATTTCATTCATTGTGTCAAGATCAAGTCTTCGCATTGAGATATGTCTTGTTTTTTCCTTTTTGGGACCATTTTATTGCGCTCTTCCTGAGAATTTAAACTTAAAATTTGAAATTTGTGGTTGGCTTTGCAATGAGCCTTGCCAGAATTGGGATTTCTCTGGCAATAAGACGTCTCCAATTTGCACTCAAACCCATCTAGATTGCCCTATAGTACATGGGGTGACCATGTGAAAGAATCTCCCCGCATACCCCGCAGGTCCTATGTAATCTCCCAGGCTCTCTCTGTCTCTCTCTAGGGCTTGTTTTATTGTATATCTCTACTTAATTCAATTGGTACATGGGAAAGTACATAGTGCATACACAATACATACTCCCCACTATCTGATCAACTCACTTTCCCAGGACTTCCAGATAATTAAATTTAAGACCTTCCTGGACAGGCCCATCACCCATTAACCAACTACAGTCTCTAGCCCATAAGGTCCACCAGTAATCACATGAGAACTCCACACACCAGCACCAGCCACTCATCCCTCAAGGCCTCCTCTCCATTTTTCACATATATTGGCCTCTCTTCCCTTCCTGGAATATTTCCCCTCAAGGAATTAGTATACTACTTCTTATTACTTAGTCACCCTCTAATAGGTTTCATCTCAGCACAAAAAAGCCAACCAGCCAGCTAGACTCATCTCACTGTCCCCTCTGGTTTTACCCTTATAGGATTCAGTCAACCTGCCTCCTTCAGAGACTTACTCTTGGATCCCTCTCATCTACTCATCATCAATCCTTGTTCTAATTCCATTCCTCATCGTTGAAATTTAAATAAATCCCTTCTCCTCCTGAGTTCTGAAAGAAGTAGTGCCTGTGCCATATGAATCTTGCAAACCAGAAGAATTTGTGAAAATTTCCAAGGAGGAGTAGTGGAAGAAGATTCTGAGAAACAGCATGCTGATACTGAAGGATCAATATCAAAACCTGAATTAGTGTTCACCAACAACATTAATTTAATTAATTGCAAAATAGGCTCTCCTTTAGAAATAAATAGTCTCCATGGGGGATCCCACTTACCACAGAAATGGGAGTTTAAAATGCAGATAGAGCATATCTCTGAATTCAAAATAAAATCATTTATTCAGAAGCTGGCATGAGTTACACTACTGGAAAAAACTGTTATTCCAATTTTTTATATTTAAATAAAAAATAAAAATATTGCTGGAAAGTGGTCCTTTCTGTGATTTTTTCAGCTCCAGTTTCTTAAAACAATTTTCTGCTGACTGTAAAAAAAATTACCACCAGTACCAGCAGCCAGGCTCAGCAGCTGCAACTCCAATATGGATTTAAAAGGAGTACTCTCCATACCTATAGTAATTCCCCGCTCTAAAGGATCAGTTAGAATCCAAGGAGAGTTTTTGGTACTTCTAATTAATATTTGTGACTGATTCAACTTAGGGAATGACACTTTTTACCTCTATGGCACAGGGTTTCTCAAAGTAAAGATAGGAAGTTCTCCATAGGAGGTAACTGGGAAAACAAATTGAATATATGCCATATTGAATCTATCCATACCCCCAGTATGTACAAAAAATAATGAAAATTCAAGGGTGGTTGGAGACTTTAGAGCTCTCAAAAATTAAACCAAAGCTGATTAAGAACCTATAAATAGGATTTATCACTCCCCAAAAAATCTATCAGAGCCCAAATACATTGAAAATATTTGATTCTGAAAGTTTTCCACCATACCAATAATTCCTGAAAGCAGGAATTTAATGAGGACTATAAGTCACCTGGGTATCTATGAGTATCTTAGAATTTGCTTTTGGATTATATATGAATTCACTTTATGATTATATCTGAATGCAATTTTGGATTAAGAATTATCCCTGTAACTTCCAAAGAATGATGGATAATGTCCTAGGGGCTTTAATCAGAAAAGGATGGGTGATGGTCTATATTTATGATTTCATCATATATTCTGATACATGGGAGATCCATATGGAGAGTTTAGGGATATAAATTAAAACCATAGCCACAGCAGGACTTGAATTTTCTATTAAAAAGAGGAAATTTTATGGAGAACTCAAAGATCTTGGACATATAGTCTCTGGCTTGAATCTGGAAGAACACCAGAACCAGATAGCTTCTGTCATGAACAGACCAATGCCTAAAAAAAGAATGAGTTTCTCTCTCTCCTCCAACTCTGCATTGGTTTTATTACATAGATTATCTGAGAAAGCCAGGTTCCTAATCAACAACAAAGAGGAAACTGCTATGGAAATATCCCTGCTATTCTGGAATAGAATCATTGCTGATGTAGGAATACCTAAACTAAAAATCTATGAAAGAGACCCTGAATTCAAATCTAAATCTTGAAGAAACCTCTATGACATGCTTGGTACCACATCAGCTTTCTCCACAGAATACCAGCCTACCAACTCCCGGCCAACCCCAGACAGCTACACCCTCTGAGAGAATGAAACAAGCCATAGAAGACATTCACATAAGATTATTTTTCTTTGGTTCATAATACAAAAGTGATGATGGGTACTACAATATGGATAGCCTCTAAACTTCTCTAGAAATGGCTTATAATAGTAGCGAACACTCTAAAACCAAGGAGACTACTTAAATCATAGAGAGAGGTTGGATAACTAAGCTACCAAGGAATAATATAAATCAAAATCTAGCCACTATACACCCAAAATCTCTAGACTTCAAGAAGATGGTGGAAATAGCAAATAAATTTGCAATTAAATTTTAACATAATGCAGTTGAGTACAATCAACAAATGTTGGATAAGACCCAAAGAGAATGTGACTTTAAATTTGGAGACAGAGTTTAAGTATCAACTACTAAATACAAGAAAATAGCTTTTAACATGAAGCTGAGACCTCTTTTGTTGGAAATTTCACCATCAAGAAAAATCATGGTAAATATTCTTTAGAGGTGATTTGGAGTGGAGGCCTCTACAGAAAAAATCCAGTCTTTCCTGTGAGACAGATTAAAAACAACTCAATAAGGACTGAGGAGGATACTCCTGCCACCAAGATATCAGTAAAGGCTGACCATGAAAAGGGAAAGGGAAATTAAGTAAAATTCTGAAGGATAAAAAATAAAGAGTCCAATGAAAAGATGTGAGACTATACCTAGTTGGGTACACAGGGGAATCAGAAGCAAAGGGAAATTCTATAATCATCCCAAAAAAAATGGCTAAACACACTTGAAAGGCTTTATTTGGAAAAGAAATTAATAAAATCACACCAACAGGCATCATTTGTGTCATTATAGCAGCTTTTTTTGCTCTTCTGATACCAACTGGGATGCCTTCCAATTTAATGGTGCAGTGGCCTATTATTTCACACCATTCCAATCCATGGTTTGGGATAATAGGAGCCTCCCCTCCTTGAAATTCCAGATGGGGAGGGGGAGAAGCCCCACAATCAAAATTTTGCAGCCTGCACTGTGCGGTTTTGAAAACCTGGTTTAAAATGGAAGGGGAGGCTTGGGTTTCCATCTTCCATAAGTATCAACTATTATTTTACCCATGTCAAGCTTTTAAAGCCATTTTTAAGAGGGAATCTTTTCATTGATTTCATTAAAATCAAGCCTTTGTTCTATCTTTTAAACATCTTTAGTGCCGCCAAGGATCTTACAGTAGGATTTTGTTTTTTTCTTCAATTTTTCAATCATTTCTTTTTTTACTTTAAACCAGCCATGCTCATCATAACCAAGTGATTTAGCAATGAATCTAAATCCAAAATTCCCATCACCAACCATATCCCAAACCTCCCCCAAGGACTTATGTAAGTTCTTGGGTATTTTATTGAGGTAATTAACTTTTGGTTCCTTCAATCAAAAATAAATTACCCAAAATCCTAATCTCATTAATGAAATTCATACTCACAAAAGTTGAGATTCTGTTTGACTCATCCATTTATTTTTCTTCCTCCTTTGAAAAGGAATATGATTCAAAATAAAGGGACCCAAATGAAATTTCAGTCTATTCCACTGAACTATGAAATTCAGATGATGAGTCTTCCTTGGACTACAGAAATCATCTACCCATCAGTTCATCAAACCCTAAAAAAAAAACATCAATCAAAATAAAAGACTTAAAATATTTCTTCTTTTCTCATGTGGTGCCCATCTAATTCCCTTTTCAAATTGCTCAGATCAAGAAGGATCTCTGCGGGTATCTTTCAATTTTGGCCAAACTGGACTTGATTGCATGACTTTTAGTTCAAGTATTGACTTTGATTGATACTTTTTGGCCTTCTGAATCAGGTACCTCAATATCTTGCGGTGATCTTGTTCAGGATATTTCAAGATCATTGCATTGAGCTTCTCATGTAACTGAGAATTTTTGAGAATTTCATCAACATCAAACTCCCAAAATTAAAAATAACTAAACATTAGTAAAGTAGGAATCATTTATCAAAAAGCATCAATTAAAAAGAATTAATCCCATTAAAGCAACTTACAGAACCAGAACTGCAAGGGTCTTAATCCAACCTCCACTGAGGATGAATATTCCCAAGCGTAATGGATCCTCTTGATGCTAGTAGGTCACCTATCTTGTGGGAACAGGGCAAACCCATAGTCTGAGAGTATTACTTGGTGCACACATTGCCATCATGGTTCTTCTGTAATTTCTTAAATTGTTCCAAAACAAGTTTAATTGCCTGTAAAGACAACTTTTATACCAATGGTAACAGTTCAGTGGGAAGAACTATTCCTAACTTTATTCAAAAGTTGTGAATTGATGCCTGAACCAATTTGATTTTATTTGAAACTTTTCCATCTAGGTTCTTTCAAAAATCCAAAATGTTTCCCAAAGAAGTTTAAAGGAATTGTTTGAGAGTAGCATGCACCTTTGCCAATCAAGATGTATTTTTATTGTTAAAATACATAGGCACTTACATGTGTGCCAGGTTTAGGTCTAATCCAAATGGGATGCACATAAAAGCCTCTATGGCACATTGGAAAACCAGAAAGACCACATGGGCCTGTTTGGATGTCACAGATTTGGGGAAACTGGCCCCAAAACACATGAAATGGGTCATTTGGTACACAGGCCATCACAGGCTTGTTGGGATGGATGGACCACCCCAGCCAAATGGGCTTGTATGTGCATTATTGGGCCCAATGTTCATTTAGGAAATTCTTGGCCAGCTTGGCTGGCCTGCCAAAGTAGTCATCTTGTGGTTTTGGGCTGGGAAGGCCCCTTGGGGCCATTGCCTGTGCTTTGGCCTGCTTGGGGCCGCTATTTCATGCATTTGGCCCACTGGGGGGCCATTTTAAGGGATTAGAGGGACTTCAAATGGAGTCCCCCCAGCCGGGTTGCAGCTTCCAAACCAATTGTGGCTGTTGTGGGAGCTGGGACCAACAATCCTGGCTCCCTTCCCTCCCCTTGCTTGAAATTTCAAGGGAGGGGGATGGTTGGTGGAAGACCACCAGCCACCAGGACCGCCCAGGCTGGTCTTAGCAAGGCAACCGGCTGTGGGAGGGGATTTCATCACCCCCCCACCAGGCAAGGTGGTAAGATCAACAAATGCAGATGGGATGCTCCCCTCCCCCATTACCAAGGGGGAGGTGCCAAGGGCTGGGGGGACCTGACAACCCCCCAGCCCACTTTGATTTTGATTAGATCCAGGGCCAGTTGCTTTGATTCCACTAGTGCTTGGGGGGATTTCATCACCCCCAACCTGTGCAAGGATGGAAAAAGCGGGGTGCTCTCCCCCCCCCCCCCCCTTACCAAGGAGGAGGTGCCAAGGGCTGGGGGGACCTGATCCCCCCCAGCCCACCTATTAGTGATGGTTTGCCTGGGGAAAACATTTTCCAAGGCAACCAGCAGGGAATGTTACCACCCCTGCTGGTCACCCAGGTAATAAACAGCGGGGGCGGCATGTCCATTGGTTACAACCCCCCCTTTGTGTGATTAAGTGGACCCAGGTGTGTCCTGGGTTCCAACTGGCCCATATGCGGGGCCATGGGCTGGTTGCATGAGCCAACCAGCCAGTGTGTAAGTGCAGAGGGGTAACAGGGCTGGTTTTAAGGGAAAACCACCCCAGGGAGTAAACAGCCAAAGGGCTGGTTAAGGCCCATGAGGGTGGAAACACCAAATTCAACTGTAACAGGCCAGATGAAAGGGTTCAGGGGAAAATGCCACGTGGGCTGATGTAGCCCAAACCAATTAAAAAGGCCTGTAGAGCCTGTAGAGCCCTTCTGGGGCGGAAATGTTGCCTTTTATCTTGTTGTATCATGGGCCCACAAGAGGCAAATCTTTTGTACTTAAGGAGCTCTTCTACCTGCTGTTTTCCATTATCCATTCAAATTTTTCCAATAAATTATTGGACGTATTTGTCACACAACCACCCCATGTACTATAGGGCAATGTTGAATGATTGTGTGTGCAAAAGGCAGAGGCTGAATGCAAGGTAGAAAGGCTAACTGCAAAGTGCAAACTTTTGGTTGGATGGCTTCAACAAACAGCAAGGAAAGGGAGGTTTTCCAATGGAAAGGAAATAAATCCAAGCCCAACATGATGACTGGATTTAGCAAAATGCAAGAACGTATGAAATTAACTAACTGAGGAGACAATCTTCAGGCAGGCAAAGCAGCATTTATAAGGTATTCCAAATGTGACTATATACAACCTTATGGATGGCCAGCCACATTTAAGAGGCAATGAGACAATGAATGACATGAGTGGAATGGGAAATGAAATAAAAGTACAGTTGTTTCAAAGGTATTAGAGTAAGTGGGAGACAATATAATCTGAGCGTACAAGGGTGCAATGGATGAGACAGGAAGGAATGACATGTGAAGACAATGCAAATGCAAAGGTCTAGTTTATGCAGGTTAAGGGACTAGTCTATGTGAAAACTATAATGTTGATGTGGCTATCTAGGCATGGGTGCAAACTAGAATTAGTGCATGACCAAGAATGGAATTCTGAGGGCTGATGATACCCAGGGTAGAAGAGCAAAGCTTGAATGGATGGTTGACTGGTATAGAGTTAACTGCAAGATTTGCAAGTATATACTGAGTCAGTCACAGAGATTTGAAGGTTGTTACGCAAGCCAGAGGTGGTAAGCAGAAGGCACCATTGATGTTTTGCTTTATTTGTGTCACACTTATGGACTGAGGTAGATGGTACTGAGGAAAAAGATATACTGAAGTGGAGGACAAAATAGCCCTTAACCTTGAAATGTGACATTTTCCCAGGTATAAAGCCATAAGCTCCTGCAAGTATTCAGATGATTTTCCCATCAATTCCAAAGTCATTTTAACTACGTATCCACTTTATTTTATTGCTATAATTCATTGCTTTCTAGAATAAAATTTGAATTAAATATTTTGTCATCCTCATCTTGTTGTTGCAAAAACTGCATTCATCAAAATGAACAATGTGTCCCTAGTACTGCCGCATGGGGTCTCCAAGGCAAGTGCAAGCAATGCCATCTTTTAAAGGTGGCATTTACATTTCCTTTAAATAGGAAACCTGTGACTGATACCCCAGTGGTTTCCACGAGTGAAGTACAAAGTCTACAGTCTGCTCCACAAGTGAATTATCACAGCCCGCCAGTGCTGGAGATGAAATTCTTGGGAGTCAGGAACATGGGTAAGTAAGGCTAGAGAATGACTGAATGGGAATAATGAAACTAATATAATTTAACCATTGCTGTATGTAGTATTGTCAAGTTCCCAAAGATATACCAGCAATACGCCACCACCAACACCACTGTATTTTGGGCTGTTGGCCAAATTTCAGGCAAACCAGATGAATCCCAAGGCTCAGCCCAAAGTGCAAGGTGAGGAACAAGCTGAGGAGGTAACCAAGGAGGTAAGGGAAGAACAAGGCAAAACAGAAAGAGGGAATGTAATGGGAAAGGAAGAAGGAAATGGAGCCGGACAGGAGGAGAGGGCTGGAGTGGAAGGAAATGGGACAGAAAGCCAAGGCAAGGGGAACCAAGTGCAAGTAATGGTGCCAATCAAAAGCAATGCAAGGAAATTCACTGGAAATTTTGGAGAGGGTTTGTTTCAAGGTTGGAGGAAGAAAGCTTATGAGGAACTCCTGGAGGAAGGTGGATGGAATGCCTGGCTGAAAAGGGTTTGGACTGCAAAGTTCAAGCAAGTTTTTGATAAGCATTTGGTTGCACAAGTCCTTGTGTTGCGGAAAATGTTGACTCTGATAAATGATGAATATCTGGATGAATTTAGGTCAATGGTAGCAGAGTTGAAAAACAATTGGGAATATGCAGAACAAGAGATAAAGGAAAATTTTAAATTTATGTATTTTTGTTTATATTATTATTATTATTATTATTATTATTATTATTATTATTATTATTATTATTATTATTATTATTATTATTATTATTATTATTATTATTATTATTATTATTATTATTATTATTATTATTATTATTATTATTATTATTATTATTATTATTATTATTATTATTATTATTATTATTATTATTATTATTATTATTATTATTATTATTATTATTATTATTATTATTATTATTATTATTATTATTATTATTATTATTATTATTATTATTATTATTATTATTATTATTATTATTATTATTATTATTATTATTATTATTATTATTATTATTATTATTATTATTATTATTATTATTATTATTATTATTATTATTATTATTATTATTATTATTATTATTATTATTATTATTATTATTATTATTATTATTATTATTATTATTATTATTATTATTATTATTATTATTATTATTATTATTATTATTATTATTATTATTATTATTATTATTATTATTATTATTATTATTATTATTATTATTATTATTATTATTATTATTATTATTATTATTATTATTATTATTATTATTATTATTATTATTATTATTATTATTATTATTATTATTATTATTATTATTATTATTATTATTATTATTATTATTATTATTATTATTATTATTATTATTATTATTATTATTATTATTATTATTATTATTATTATTATTATTATTATTATTATTATTATTATTATTATTATTATTATTATTATTATTATTATTATTATTATTATTATTATTATTATTATATTATTATATTATTATTATTATTATTATTATTATTATTATTATTATTATTATTATTATTATTATTATTATTATTATTATTATTATTATTATTATTATTATTATTATTATTATTATTATTATTGTTATTATTGTTGTTATTATTATTGTTATTATTATTATTATTATTATTATTATTATTATTATTATTATTATTATTATTATTATTATTATTATTATTATTATTATTATTATTATTATTATTATTATTATTATTATTATTATTATTATTATTATTATTATTATTATTATTATTATTATTATTATTATTATTATTATTATTATTATTATTATTATTATTATTATTATTATTATTATTTTTGAAAAAAAAGGATAGAATTTTTCTTGAAATAAATAAACCTAGAAAATCAAAGATTGCAAAAAATACTAATTTTAAGAAACTGAAAAGGAAATAGAATAAGATAGAACGGGAAATGTTATGGGATTGATGAGATTTAACATGATGAAAATGTGAAATGGGATTGGAAGGGATGGAATTAAGATAGGCAAGGTTTTCAAGTGTAGTTTTCATGGAAGTCTTGAACCAAATTGGAATATTTGCAAAGGTGATGGGATGGTTCCCACAATATCCAATATTTGTAAGGCTGGAAGCCAGTCCAGTCAACAAGGTATTGAAGTTTTCATTTTTGTAACCTGGAATCAAGAATACGGCTTACTTAACACTACAGATGATCTTGGACATTGACTGTTTGCAGAGGAGGATGAGTGTTGCCTGATTATAGGACTCAAGCTGGCTCTAGGAGAGACACATGAAAGAATGGGTGGATACCTTTCCACTTTGCGGGTAAGGTAAGTTTAAAAGTGTTAGGAGAGATGACTGATTCAACTTTGAAGGGTCCAAGCTTTCTGTCAGAGAGTTTTTGGGTTGGGCAAGTACTGCAAATGTTTCAAGAATCAAGCCATACCAGATCCCCTACTGCAAAGGTTTGAGCCGTAGTGAAAAGTTGGTCTGCTTGCTCCTTGTAGTGCTGGTTTGCTGCTTTGAGGTTGGTTCAAAGTTACAATTTAAGGCATTGAATTTGATTGAGGTAAATGGAAGCAGGTTGAGAATGGGCTATGTGAATATATGCAAAATTCAGGTTTCTACAATAAAGAGTCTGGAAGGCCAACTGTTTGGTGGAGGAATGAGTGGAGTTGTTGTAGGCAAACTTGTCTAATGGGAGCCATTGCAACCAGTTTTCCTGTTGACAGGGGACGTAAATTCAAATATAATTTTTGAGAATTCAATTAACTTGCTTGGTTTTCCCATACATTTCTGGGTGGTAAGCCATTGATAAGGTGAAAGTGATCTTCAAATGTTGGCATAGAGAGCTCCTGAAGCTAGAGACAAACAACAATCCAAAATCACCAAATATATTATCAGGGAGGGAAAGAAATATTTAGAGTTGAATTTCCAGAAACCAAGGAACAGAAACAGTCATCAGACTGAGAGAACAGGAATAAAATTAGAAAGAAGAAAAATGCAGAGAATTTAATTGATAACCTAGTCAAGATTGAGGAAGGAAAAAGGTGAGCTTCACCAGGCAGGCATGGCACATGAGTTGTTCAAGTTGACCTGAGGATGAGGAGGCTGAGTTTTCTGAGATTGAGTATTGGGAATTGATTGGAGATGGTGTGATTTGAGTGATTAAGAAGGGTTGGAAGGAGGTGAGGATTGAGTATTGAAGAGGAATTGAGTGTTAAAGAATTGATTTTGAAGTGAGAGGTTGGAAGTTGGTTGGTCCAGGGTTGAGGTTGCGGAAGCTGGTCAGTCCACAGTTTAGATTTCAAGGAAGTTGCTTGAGGTGTGGTTGTTTTGGGAGCAAGAAGATAGTGTTCTTTGGAAGTTTGCCCCATGGGGTTTAATATTCTAACAGGGAGACCACGTTTCAAAAATACATATTCTATGAATAATGTTGAGATTTCACACCTTTAACATCATCTGGTCTCCCCGCGCGGTCTCTATTCTCCCGCGCACCTTCCTTCTTGCCTTCTGCGCCTACTGCAGGAGGCATCTCTCTCAACCTCATCCCCTTCTCACTCCCGCTTGGCTTGGCTTCTCTTTTCTTTTTGTTCTGGTTTTTTTTCTTTTCTTTTCTTTTCCAATTTACCATTGTTTTTCACTTCTCTTCTTTGTGTCTCTTTTCCCATTTTCTCAATTGTTCACTGCCTTCTTACCCATCAGCATCAAGTATCACAGCCACTTTCCGTTATAAAATTTCTCCTGTCTCTTCTGTATCTTGTGTCTCAACTCTTGCTACTCATCTGAACTCTGATTGAGCTCTCAACATCTTCTGACTAGCTATCCCTGCCTGGTAAGACTCCACTCTTTTGGATTCTTGGCTATGTTTCAAATCTAACCTTCAGACTGCTTCAACTATCCTCAACTCTCAACTCAAGCTCTTCTGAAAATATCTGCCTCAAACTCCGCCATTCATCTCCACTCAACCCGTTGGCTTCTGGCGTAGGATCCTCTCTCTTTATTCTCTTTTATGTCATTCTCACTTGTCTCTATTTTCTTGTTTCTAATTTTTCTTTTTTCCTCTCAGTCTGCTGGTTCTACGTCATAAAGAAATCTAGCCAATCTTATTAAATAAATTAGCTAAGTCTTCCAAAGAGGCAATCACATTACTTCAAAGAAATAAAGCCATTTTTGAGAATCAATCTACTACTACTAAAATAGAATAATAAACACTAGAAATAGTTAATTGCAAAATGAAATCCATTGAAAAAAAGTGCCAAGGAATAGGCAGGATTGAAAGTGGCTGGAGCAGCCCATACTTCTGGTGTTTTGAGGACTTTTTACAATTGAAATCATAGCATGCGCTAACATAGTCTTTTACTGTTAGAATTCTAGTCTTAAATTATTGTGTTGCCTAATACTTGAGTGCAACCATTTATTAAGCTTTATATTCTTTATTCTGCTCTAAGTGTTATGTCTAGTGTGATCTCTATAATAAGCTTGTTAGTCTTATTTCCAGTATCATCTTTATCATTACCTACAGTAGCTTTTACCCTAAGTATGATTGTTTAGTGATGTCTTTATGTTGGTCCGGCAGTACCATCTCTAGTGCCTCCTTTATCTTTCATCCACAGTGGCCCAATTCCTAAGATTTATTTATCTGTGACATCTTGTATGTTCCTGATAATCCTTATTCATTGCTATTATTCATTACATCATTTCTTAACCACTAGTCAGCCATATTGTACTTACACTATTTAAGTCTGTGTCTGACCCGGTGAAATTCAATCATCAGTTCTGACTCACAACAAACTTGATTGCCCCTTTGACTCTCTGATCCGCTCCTCTTGGCGACACAAGCTCCTCTCCCCATCCATTCTCATCTTCTTAACCGGAGCAACTCACCCAAAGTTTCACATTTACTTCCATGATCATACCAGGCCAATAGAATTATTGTGCAATTGATTGGATGTTTTTTATCCTGCCCATGATGACCAGTGAGCAGAGAGTCATTG